>CM070039.1:30006906-30030814 GCA_036250615.1 Ptychadena robeensis | reverse complement strand
GTGCCGGCGATTATGCACGCACAGCGGGCACCAGGGCCCCATGTACCCACATACATAGCATAGTGGGAGAAATGTCCCTAATTACCAATATCAATAGAAAATATGATTTATCCCAAATCAGTTTGATTAAAAATCTATAAAAACAAAAACAGGATTGAACTCAGGTTGGCTGGTCACCATAGGCCTTCTACATCAGAATGTAGATCTCTACAGGTCTATGGACAAACCAAACTTGGGGAGTAGCCATGTATTGTGCGAGCAGTTCAGGACTCTACAAGGCCAATGGAGCAAGTGACCTACGTTGCTTTGCCACTACATTTTTAAATGTATGTTTTAGTTGTTTTTGCAAATTAATTAGTATGCCCCTTAAAAAAGTCAGTGACATATTACTAATGTAGTGACATTAAATGCTAGAAGTGCAAATAAGTCAGAATGCAGCAAAACAAATAAAAAAACTTTCCTGTAATGATTAAAACCCCAATGTCGCAGTCCTTAAGGCCAGAGAGCAATGACAGCCAGGAAAGTACCTTATTACACAGAGACTTTTCCCCTTAAAAATCAATACATGGCCCACAGTGTCCACTCGGGATATTGCACTAAATAACCCTCCAGAAGCTTAACAGATAAAAATGTAATCTCTCATTTGATTCCAAGACAAAGTTTTAGGGCCATTTCACACTATATGCGTTGCGGTGCGTTTTTTTTACCGTGCGCGTTTTTTTACCGCATGCGTTTTTTTACTGCACGCGTTTTTACATAGACAACCAATGTTACCGTTCACACTGTATGCGTTTCCGCATGCGTTTTTATAAACGTACTGCTGTATGCATTTTTGACTTATTTTTCATTCATTTGGTCAAAAACACAAATGCATAACGCAAACGCATATGTAATGTCAAAAACGCATGCGTTTTTGCATATATGCGGAAACGCATGCCTATAAAAAAGGCATGCCTTTAAAAAATGCATATAGTGTGAAATGGCCCTTATTTTATTTAAAAATATATTATTTATTTTGAGTATACATCCACTTGAACCCCCCTGGTGGCTCTATTCTGTAAATTTTTTTGTGACAAAAGTGATACATTAAACACGTTACAGAGTAGTCCACCCAATGGCAATGATGATGTCGGGGACATAAGGGCTGTGTTATCTGACAGACAATAGGTGTCCTGTATAGTCCCCAATGAGATGCAATTCTTGTACATCACTGGAGCAGGTGGGCTGCCCCAAGTGTGGCTCAGGGTTACAGCTTTTTTTGTGCTATATAAATACTTGTTCATAATAACAATTATAACAGAGGTTGAAATAATGAAAGGAGAGAGCATTCACAGCGATGGTGTTTGGAATAAATAAATCAATAAATCATCTATGACTATTGATTCTTATCACAAATTCAAATTCAATATTTGCACTTCGAGAATTCACAAATACCTTGAACATAGTAAATATCTCAGATAGGTTACATAGGAACTACAGTGCATTGCATTCACAAGGGTACCATGGTGGCTCAGGTGGTTAGCTCTCTGACCATGCAGCGCTAGAGTCCTAGGTTCAAATCCTGGCCTGGGCACTGTTTGCAAGGAGTTTGTATGTTCTCCCTGTGTCTGCATGGGTTTCCTCCGGGTGCTCTGCTTTCCTCCCACACTCCAAAGACATGCAGTAGGTTAATTGGCTTCCCCAAATAAAGATTCTCCTATGTTAATGACCTATGACTGTGTTCGTTACATATACATGACTATGGTAGGGACATTAGATTGTGAGCTCCTCTGAGAGACAGTTAGTGATATGACTATATATATGTGGAATATGTCAGTGCTATATTAATACAAGACAATAATATGTGCATGTACTAGTGATGATCTGCACAATGAAGGTAATTATGACTGGAGATCATGAATTCTCAAATTTGCTAATTTATTGCAATTTTAGGCAACAAAAATATGAATATGAATTTTGACTATGTCGCTCATTACTTACAAGGATAACCCTTTTGCTAATGCCTTGTATGTGTAAAAAAAATAAATTTCCTGTGTTTGTTTTAAATAAATGAGCCCAAACCTGAGCACAGATCATCTACATCAACCCATTTGTATAAAACATAAAAAAAAAAAAGATTTGTAAAATAAAAAATGATGATGAGATAATGTGCATACTAATTTCTTCTAATGTTGACTTTTGTCTTTTGAAGTCTCTTTTTTCAAGCACTCTATCTAATCAAGAACATTTATTGTAGCTCTACAAATATTAATTGTCGATCTTCCGAATGTCAAAGCCTTGGGCCGCAAAATGCCGGCGATGGCTCGTATTCTACCACCCCTCCCGCCGGTCCCTGCCTCTCACCTGGCCTTCTTATCTGTATGTCATAACAGCGACACAAAAAAAAGTTAATCTTCAAGACTTATGCGCCGTATACGCTACAATAAAATGTCAAACATCATTAGTCCAGAGATGTAACCACTAATTTCGCGTTCAAGTGCGCAGTGTGGCTGGTAGGAGCTGGATACCTTCCAAGCAGCCTCACTATTATTTAGTTCTTAAAACCCAGGGTACATATTTAAGCCCCCAACCCCTATATCTTCTCTGCAGGTGCATACGAAGATGAACACTTTGATTCTATTCTGGCAACTTCATCAGATGCGCTCTGTATAATTAAGTAAGAAAGCATTTTTCCCCCCGCCTAAATTACAACATCTTATGCGTTCTTCCCAAATATCTATTCAGGACCGAAAGGGGGGAAATAAGTTCAAGTGTGATCAAGCTTTTTTTCTTTATTCTTTTTTTATTATTAGAAATCTGTTTTTGATTATAATCCCCCCCTTTAATTAATGCGTTTTTTTTCTCTTTCGTGTTATTAAATACTACAAAAAAAAGTCTCTGTTTTCGTATCATTACTTTATTTATATGTTCTACAGCTTGACGGTAATAGAAATTATACCACTAATTCCTAGCTGTTCAGCAATTCCGACTGGGACTTTTGTTTTAATCAGTGTTATTGTAAGTGGTATTGTAAGTAACATTAGCATGATGTCTTTACAGCTGCCTAGGAAATATTGGTATCGGAGCGTAGGACTGTGGTGTAGTTGGGGGAACAGACGGGGCTATCCTGCCGGGCAGCTTCGGCCATAGATTCAGGCACTATTAAAGATCGCTAAACATCAATATGAAGTGTATCCATAACCTTCATTGATGCATAGGCAAGTTGGAGGTACAAATATATGTAAATTAAAACCATAGGGACATTACTTTCTGTACTATAAGACTGCATTGGGTGATTATTGTTGATCTTTATTGTTGAACATTGTAATGGTAGAATAAACAACTTGGCCTGGGGCAGATAATCCCACTTTATGGTTTGTTGAGGGCTGCAAACCTCTTTAACAATATCTATATATCCAAAGAAAATTAAATGCCACCCTTGTTTGGGACACATATGCACCCAGCTATTTAACCTCCCTAGTAGTAAGCCCAAATGTAGCTCAGGTCAGGTTTTTTTTTACTGTAGTCCCGAGCTACACATTGTAATACAGGCCTACTCATTAGTTATAGCAGAGATGTGTGTGTGTGTGGGGGGGGGGGGGGGGGGGGGGGGGGGGGTTGGTCAAAAGATTCTGTGCAGCGTGGTGGCTGAGATGGTTATCACTCTGGCCATGCAGCACTAGTGTCCTAGTTTCAAATCCCGGCCTAGACATTTGCATATTTGCAAGGAGCTTGCATATTCTCCTTGTGTTTGGGATTCTTTTGGGTGCTCTAGTTTTCTCCCACACTCCAAAGACGTGCTGATAGAATAATTGGCTTCCCACTAAAAGCTTCTCCAATGTTAGTTACAGAGACTGTGACATATGACTGTGTTAGTTACATATACATGACTATGGTAGGGACTTTAGATTGTGAGCTCCTCTGAGAGACAGTTAGTGATATGACATATATATATATAATAATCCATCAGAATCTGTTTATATTTCCAGCACTATTCTTGAATAGAAATTGTGCAATGATAATACTGCTAGGGGTTAAAATAAAGAAGTCAATGTCAAAATTTTTTTTTACATATGATCAAGAAATATAGAAATAAGAAAAAAAATCAAATATATTTTTAATTTTTATTCATTATTCCTTTTTATTTAAGGTTCTTTTTATATATATATATATATATATATATATATATATAAAATGTTTATATATTCACCCAACGTCAGCCAAAGTGGGGTCATACATATATAAGTATGTTGGCGCATTTCACCCAAAGTTGGTTTTGATTGTTCTAAGTGGGAGTAACACAAGTAGATTATAGAGAACCATCCAGTTACAACAATGGCCAACAATGTTAATGTTTGCAGATCTTATTAACCCACAATGGCAGTGTATCGAGAATAAAAAAAAAAAATTGGACCTCTACTTAAAGCATGCACAAACATCAACACTCAGCAGCATACTCTTTTATGCCTTTATTACAAGATGGGAAATTACACTTCACATTTACATGGATAATTTTAATATACCCACTAATCAAAGAGAACCTTTGATATTAGGCCCTACCCGGGTTTTTTGGCATATCTACGTCAGTTTTGCCATTTAATTAGCGTCACTTTTGTCATTTTGTAAAAAAAGTCTTTATTACAAAATTATTAAGGACCAGTATACATAGTAAAATAACAGTAAAAAAAAAACAGTTCTAAAAACTTGCTGATGCATATATAGTAAATAGTGTTGAGCTCGAATATTCGAATGCCGAATATTTTTCGCGAATATCGGCAATTCGAGAATTCGCCAATATCTCGAATATCTCGGTGAATATTCGCAATTCCGAATATTCGCAATATGGCCATGTATTGCGAAAATAATATTCGCATTGCGAAAATAAACATAGCATGTGACCATTCATTTTAAAGATTTTCGCGATGCGAATATGATTTTCGCAATTGCGAATATTATTTTCGCAATACATGGTATTATCGCGAATATTCGAATTTCCGAATATAGAATCGAATATTAGTAGAATTATTCGCGAAATATCACGAATTTGAATATTGCCTATGCTGCTCATCACTAATAGTAAATTTCCACAGGTGCTACATGATTTGGTGGATCCTGATTGTCCACAGTCCTCCTACATGTTTCGCCCCTTGGGCTACTTCAGGGAGGGTGGCTCTATGGCATATATACAAAAAGACAGCTTTTAGCGGTTCAGTATATCACATATTCATTTCATTGCAACCTTTTGGTTTGGTGTTTAAAAGGAGAACAGAAAAACATATTTCAAAGTCTTGTGCATTATTCTACATCTCAGCCCACTGGCTAGTGTTTATTAACATATTGTATACATCATTAAGCATTTGCATGTCAGGTTCACATCAAATACATTCGCCTATCATATACATCCTTAAAGAATTATCTTTTATACATAATTAAAAACATACATGTCAATATAGCGTTAAACATCCCTGTCCACATCAAAATATGGCTGTACAATACAAATTTGTTGTTAATATAAGGCAAAATATTTGCAAAATGTTGTGAATACGAATATTGCCTATGCTGCTCATCACTAGTGGTAAAAGTGATCCAAATTTAATACAATCACATTTAATACAATTGTATTTTAAGTAGATCGAACGGAAAGTCAGCTTAAAGAATATCCACTTAATAGGGAGAATATTCACTCCAATTATCCAATCATGGAGACTTTAAATACCCGATATATGCGGATAAAAGGAATAAACAAAATTCACATGATTGGATGATTGAAGTCAACTTATTAAGTGAAGGCTTTCAACTCCATCTGTATATAAACCTCATTATAATGCACTAGACCCCAGGTGCCCAAACTGCGGCCCTTTGGATGTTCTTCGGCGGCCCCCACAGTCCTCCACTTGTGGCCCCCAAAACCTAACTGTTAATGCATAGGGTATAAATCACCTGTCTGAAGAATTAAAGGTTATGTACCCCATCAATATAATTAATGGCTTTGATGATATGTATAAGTAAAATAACCTTTGATGATATACATGACACAAAACATGCATTACCATACTACATAGTTCCCTAATGCTTGAAGTATCATTTAAAACAAATGTTTTTCAAAAAATGAAACTTTTTCAAAAAAAAATTGATGCCGACCCAGCACTGCACTACACTATGTGTACAAGAATCCTTGTGAACTATTTGCTACATACATTTAATTCTTCTCTCTTTTATTTTCCTTTTTTAATGTTTTCTAAAAATAAAAATATACAACTACAAGTTAAAGGTAAATGTAGTATTTACTTTTATATATATATATATATATATATATATACTTATATAACATAAGTTTTTGGTGAAAAAGGAAGATATAAAAAAAACATGTTCTAGGTAATTGTCCAGAAATTCACCTGCAAGCTAAAAGAACAAATACAATAAAATGTAGAAAACTGTTTAACTGTTATAACTTCAGCTTGGAAATATAATCACATAAATACTGATATAGTGTATAAGGAGCAAAGGAAGGATGGATGGGGGGGGGGGGTTACTGATAAGATGAAGTGGTAAATAATGCCTTGGGCTAGGAAGTAATGAGACTGTTTTCCATGGAGAGTTTGGTCTCCTCTTCCAAATTCGTCTCTTGTCTTGATAAATCCTAAAAAGTGTAATTTACTTGTGAAAGTAGACGAACAAAGCCAACAACAGCCTCATGATAAGAGTACTTGTTAAGGCTGATAAGTTAGGTTTTGTTTTCGAACGTGTGAGGAAGAAAATGTGTCACAGTTTGTTTTAAGGTGACGACGCTAAGCGTTCGTCAAGTCGAAATTTCTCCCCCTCGAATAAAGTAGCACGGTGGCTCTCGCCCGCTCACGCTCGCTCTTTAGGAAACCATTAAACAAAAGGATTTGATTTCCTTTTCTTTTTTTAATTTGTCCCTTTCCCAATTCACAAAATTAATTTCCTATTTTACCCATAATCAGGTTTCTAAATTTGGTTGTTGATATGTGAACCGAAAAAACTATTTCTCAATGATCCCTTTTTTTTCTAGTTATCATTGTTGAATTACCTGTACATAAATGCATTTTCATTAAGGCTCAATTGTAGAAGTGAGAAATCATTAAAACAAGGGCACGGTGAAGAAAAAAACACATTGAATATTCTGATTATTAACAGAAGTAACATTGTAACTCATTTTATTCTTAGATGGTAGCGGAGAGGTTGATTCTATTTAACTCTTTCAGTGCTTCGGACTTGCTCTCTTCTGTGAATCTGGAAACCTCCGTTATGATTGGGACTGCAGCTGCCTCTAATGTACCGATAAAAGATCCATTCGCTGTAATTGTTTTTTCAATCAATAACACTTTACGTTGCAACGGTGCGGAGCTAGACAACTCTATTGCTTACATTTATTTTATTCTTTCATTTTATAAATGGACTTGGGTTGTAATGGACTAAAGGCCAATCTGTTAATTTTCATAGTTTTACAGGCAAATTGAGCCGAATAGTCACAATATATTTTGATGGTGGAAAGCATCATGCTATGTGTACGTTCCCCAAGAAGTCCTTCAAAATTCCACAATTTATGCAAGTAGATTTGGATCTCTGTGTTTTGCCCCCCATAGGCGTATCCATCCACAGACGATTTTGTGGACAATCGACTGCTGTGCGTGGTTGCGCCTGCTCCCTTGGGGGTCAATTGTCCTCAAAACAGAGGTGTACACCTGGAGCGATTGACCAGAAAAGCACTGCAAGTCAGTAGCATGGCGATCCGCCTTGGCGGTTCTATTCTGGTCCATCGCTATACTTTAACCAAAGTATCTTACGGGAATCGATGTGTGAGTGACACACATCACGACTCCTGTACGTTTAGTGCATGGCTGAAAGCAGCGTGTAGAGATGGTCAAATTTTTCGACTAGCTGAATTTATGAGCTGATTGCAAAGCTTTTTTGGTATCATCACCAAAATTGCTGGATATGTAGATGTGTATATATACATATATACAGTATATATGTTTGTATTATTTAAATATAAAAGTATAGGTTTGTTTGTTCTTATTTGAACAAGTAATAGAAATGGTCAAAACTTTCTTTTTTTTTTTTCAAATTGTGAGTTAATTGCAAAGACCCTGAACATAATATCATCACTAAAATTTCTGGAACCGTAGAGAAGGGTTGTGCAAACATTAAAAGGAAAAGTATGGTTCTAGCATGTGTAGTTTTTGTATAAATTATGTTCAAAGTAAAGTAAAACTATTTTTGACTTAATTTTTGCAAAAACAACATGTGCTAGAACTTGTCTTTTTTTTCCTTTTGCTGTTCCCCAACCATTCTTAACATCATCAGCCATTTTGGTGGTGACACCATGTTCAGGGTATCACCACCATGATGTTGGTTATTTATTTTGAAATATAAAAATGAGAACATGTTTTTTTTGAGAAGTGAGTTTTGAGGCATGTTGGCTCTTGCCACTTCAGACTGGCCAACGTCCTTAAAGATTATAACTAGCCTGACTTTAAAAAGTAAAAATATTTGTTCTTGTAAATATTATAAGTAGCCTGAGACATCTGTTCACTTTAATAAATACAAAATCTTTTAGTGATTTAGGTTATCATAAAAATATTTTTTTTTTTAGGTATTATGGCCATGGGTCATGGTGTGGG
The DNA here is from genome assembly GCA_036250615.1 of Ptychadena robeensis. Classification (NCBI taxonomy): domain Eukaryota; kingdom Metazoa; phylum Chordata; class Amphibia; order Anura; family Ptychadenidae; genus Ptychadena; species Ptychadena robeensis. The sequence continues at coordinate 30,022,190 of CM070039.1, read as the reverse complement.
GGCTCTCATTCCAAATTTGGCAAGAGCAGTCCAAACTCAAGGCTTGTTCACACCAGACCCAATGTCCATTATCACACAACATAACCCACATTATAATAGCTCATGTTAGCAAATTATTTTTTGCAACATAAATAACATCCACACAGCAGGGAAAGGAAGAAAGCAAGGAAGCATTCATTGGCTAATATTTTGAGGGGTCCCCGAATGTAACACCCATGAAAATACTTTACCTTGTGAATAGAGATAGCCATAGACGGGCTGATTCTTTTGAGATTGTCTTTTGATTTGGAATATGCGATTGAAAAAATCTATGATGGATGGCAAAGCGATCAAAGTGCACACCACCTTGGTTAATAGATCTCTGCCCAGAAATGATCACTCTCAAAAAAGGTTGATTCCTTGAATTCATTCACCCAGAAATTATGTCAGGGTGGGTGAATCTGAAATGCTTGTATATATTTCAAATCGAACAGGAATCAATCAAAGGTCTCCACTAGTGATGGCCGAACATGGATGTTTTCACTCCTTCTAGCCTAGTGTACGTCCTATTCGCCAGCGAGAGGGAGCTTACTATTCTTCCACTGGCAGGATCAGGAGCATCCCACTGAAGGAAGAATCTTTTCACTAGAAGACCAGGTAGAGAACCAGATCTTCCAGTGAAAAACTGGCTCCGAAAACCGGTGACGTCACATCCAGCAATCAGAACCAGGAACTATGCGTTCCAGGTGCCGGATGTGGTGTCACTTCCGGTTTTCCTGATTCAGATTCCCCGCCAAATCAGGCAGACATCTGACTTCTTTAAAATAACCAACATGTCCAATTGCCTTCTATTGAATCTCTTCTTCAATTAAGATATTTGGTCAATTGGTTGATTTGGACATGAGCCGATCTCCAAAATGGCCGATTCCACAAAATCCATCGATCGGAAAGGCTGCTGCATAGGGCTATTTGGGTCCATCAAAGTACTCTGATTGTCAAACGATCGACCAAAAAAACAACATGTCGGTTCATTGTCTGATCCGATATTTAGTCGATTACTATTTTTGGAGGGTCGATCGGGCAGGGTGATCAAAACCCGATTGACTGCCGATCGATTGCCGATCGAACTCGTGAACTTGCACAGTGATTGATCGGTCAAAAATCGAGTGGAAAATCGACCTGTGTATGGCTACCTTAAGTCTTTAAGCATTCACACTCTTCCTCACTTGTAAGCAGTCTTGTATAACCATCCACACCCAAAACTGTTGCACAACAGGCCTTTTAAATTACTTAAAATGGTGATGACATCATCAGGGTTTTTATTAATCAATTAATGTTCCATGCAAAAAGAACAGTGTAAGGAAACAGGCAAAATGTAATGTCAATCAGATGAGACTCCAATACGACTCATCCTTTAGTGAATTAGAATTTTAACGGAAGTACAGGAAATAGAAAAAGCGCTATTCTACGCTACAAGGACAGTATTGTTATTTTAGTATTTTCTCTGTTACAGTACAACATAAGAGCAATGACACTCCAAATTGTGTCTGCGTGGCAATGATTATTAAATAATAGAATCATGTACTGACGGTAGGATAATTCGGAGTTGCCATAGTATCGAGACACCGCGGGTGAGTGTCTGTTGTCAATACACGCCACAACTAATGTAAACAAGGATTAGTAAACCTGAGAAAATACATCTCCATCCCCCGCACCAAACCGTGCTCTCCCCTCACTATAAACAGATGATTGCCAAGGGTGTCTGTCATGTTTATAAAGATAAATTCTGCTTTTGTAGCATGTTCTACCTATGGCAATCCCGATGGTTTCCCATTGACATGTTTTTTTACTTTCTATAATTCTTATAAAATAAACTTTAGTCTTATAAAATAAACTTTTTGGTCACTGAAAAAAAACCTATTGTGACACTCATAGACAGTGCAAGTTATGTGACTTGGCTTCAGTTGAAGTTCGAAGACATTTATTTGAGAAGGCGTGCTTTCTTTTTCCCTCCAGCACAATCTAGTGACAATCTAGCCAGTTATAAGTCATGGCCATCCTGATTGATTCCCACTTAAGGAAGTACCAGTACATTGCCAGCCTTTTTCAATACCAGTCACTGTGGAACTCCTTCTAGCTACCTAGATGTCTTTCTAGACTTGAAAAAGCAGATTAGAAAGTCTATGGTATATGTCTATGGCTCATATAATGTCTATGGTATATCATCATTATCATATGGGCTATCAGTGACTCGCGGTGGTCCAATATTTTTTGCTAACTTTGAGATTTAGGCTGGGTCTATACTTTGCAGCCCCAGAAACCATGGTGGCGTTATGGATATGTCAGTGTAACCTGTCCATAGCAGCTGCTCATATTTGCCCTCTGTTCAAGTGCTTTTCTGAAAGTTAAGAGTGCGGCATTCGCCATTTCTGCAATAACGTACCCTATACTTTCTATAAGCAAACCACGACCGAAAACGCATCAGGCAGGGTTTGCACACATCACATGACGTGGTAAACGTTGTTTGTTTTCCGGTGCATCTTGCGTCGACAATCCACAATATAGTTGCGTATGCTGCACTGCCCCCTAGAGACACTTGTTTCCCATAGGGGAATACATTGGGGTGTCTTCACTACTTGTAGTGTAGCCCCAGCCTTAATTGCTCATAAGCACGGTATCATCACCAAACATATGTAGGTAAGGGTTGTGGGAAATTTAAAAAAGAAGTCTTTTCCTTACATATATTTTTGCATAAATTAGAGTTAAAAATTTTCAACTTGACTTTGCACTTAATTTATGCAAAAGCTACATGTGCTAGAGCAATATTTGCTTGTCTTTTTGTAATGTTGTCACAACCCTTCTGTACATCTCCAGCAAAGTAAGTGATGATACCATCCTCAGGAGCTTTGCAATTTAGGCCATGTCACCAGAGACTTTTGTGATCCATCGGGACCCCTACATTAAGCCCAGTGCTTGGCGGGGGTTTTGATGGATCGCATACACTTTACTTGCTAGGCAGATGTCTGAACAGAGCATACGCGGAGCAGGTAAAGCAGGTAAAGTGTATGTGATCCGTGCACTACATTAACCCCTGCATCAGCTTATTGGCTCAGCGCGTGAGAACACAGCATTAGAGACGGTTGCATTTTTCGGCCAGCTGACTTTGTGAGCTGATTGCAAAGCCTATGAAAGTGATATCATCACCAAAATTGCTGGAGATATTGAGAAGGGTTGTGGGAACATTTGAAAAAAAAGGTTTTGCTCTAGCACATTAGGTTTTTGCATAAATTATAAAGTCGAAATTCTGATTTTCAAAATTTCGACTTGACTTTGAACTTAATTTGTGCAAAAACTATTTGTGTTAGAGCTATATTTTTCTTTGTAGTATACCCCCAAAAATGCGACCATCTCTAGTGAGAACACAGCATCCGCCGAGCAGGAAAAGTGTATGTGATCCGAGGTGAACGGATAATTTTTTCATTTGACTTGCAGATTTTTGAGTTAGGCTATGTCTCCACATCCGTCGGGACCCCTATGCTAAGTGCAGTGCTTGGTGATGGGTCCCGACGGATGTGGAGACATAGCCTAACTCAAAAATCTGCAAGTCAAATGAAAAAATAATCCGTCCACCTCTATTGGTGGCCTAATGCCAAATGATGGTCATAGAATTGAAATTTTCACAATGACAGCTCACTAATGGCAGCCTACATACAGTACTCTCTCGGTACGGATCCCCTTTAAATGTAAGCCGTCCTTATACTGCGAGTTTGCATCAATGTATAAAATACTCAAAGAGATTTGTTTTTGAATGGAGTACACATGTCATTGTTTGATATACACAGCGCTGTGCCGTTCAAAGCGACGCTCAGCATAACCAGTTTAGTCTGAGCACCGGCGTGTCCCTGGGAATTAATTTAAAATGTTGGCTTTGGTGACAATACGCTGCGCCGTAAGGAGAGGGGAACAGCCTGTTACAGCAGTGCCATTTCAGTTAAATACTCTACGGAGAGACCGGCAACTGCTTCCGCTGGCTGTCATAAGGACAATATGGATAAGTGTTAGCTTCTCGTGCAGCAACAAATATTAAGAACATGCAAATTTGATATAAATAAAAGAAAAAAAAATGAAGCAGAACTTTAAATGCTAATCTTTAAATTTCCTAGCTTCCTTTCCTATATTGTGTCTTTTAGTTTTTTTTTAATTACTTTTGATTATATATCCTATTAAACCCAATGATGACATTACTAGATCCCAATAATTCTCTATGCAATGGAGGTAGATAAGGGGAGGTGCATAACTTCTTGGGGGAAAAAAGGAGACGCCCCTTAGGGTCCCCATACACCTTTATATTTCTCTGTCAGATTTCCTTTAGATCTTCTTTTTTTTTAACAAAACCTAACCTTTCTAAACCATTAAGGCTAGCTGTGCATCCGGCACTATACAGTTTTTGGTAGATCTAAATGATATCTGACAGAGAGATCTAAAGGTGTATCGCCAGCTTTAGAGATATTTTGCGAATACAAATATTGCCTACGCTGCTCATCACTAAACAGGAATAGGGTGAAACTTTTAGTAGAGAAGGTATTTCCTACTCTTTGGAGATACATACCCTCACTTCCTGTTGTGTATACAGGACAGGAAGTGATGGAAAGTATTTAAGTGAAATAAAGATGGGAAAAAAATTGTACTTTAGATATACATTAAACTTAACCTAAAACCTTGAACATATTTTGAATTTTTGGACTTAAAGCCCCATACAGCTTATAATCTTACCATCCAATTTCTGTACAATCAGCTTTTCTTCTACCAAAACCATGTAATATGAGGACCTTTCTGAACCTTCCAACTATGTATTCTATCAGGGAGGACCCGGCACTACATAGCAGTGATATCTACCTTTCAATAACTATGTATTCTATCAGGGAGGACCCGGCACTACATAGCAGTGATATATACCTTTCAATAACTATGTATTCTATTAGGGAGGACCTGGCACTACATAGCAGTGAAACATACCTTTCAATCACTATGTATTCTATCAGGTAGGACCCAGCACTACATAGCAGTGATATATACCTTCCAATCACTATGTATTCTATCAGGGAGGTCCCGGCTTTGCATAGAAGTGATGTATACCTTCCAATCACTATGTATTCTATCAGGGAGGACCTGGCACTACATAGCAGTGATATATACCTTCCAGTCACTATGTATTCTATCAGGGAGGACCAGGCACTACATAGCAGTGATATATACCTTCCAATTACTATGTATTCTATCAGGGAGGACCTGGCACTACATAGTTGTTGGTAAATCTAAAGGAAATTGAATATAGAGATCTAAAGGTGTATGGGGGGCTTTAATTTCTGTCCCTGCCATGGAGGTCTCTGTGTCAACACTTTGGGACAACAAATGTCTGTACCTGTCCCCCCTCCCAAAACGCTTTTGTGTTGTCACTTGTGTTGGCACGCAGTTGTTATACAAACTCTGTGGGAAAGACCATGCAGCAATGGTTGGAGTGTATGTTTACTGCCAGGAAGTACTTACAAAGAGGCCACAAGAGAAGAGAAGTAAATAACAATATTAATGATGCAGAGCACACTGAATATCCCCCAGTTACGGTCTTCATCTACTTTTAAAGAACTTTCCAAAAAAGGTCTTCCCGTCCAAATTTTTTTCCTTTCAGGCTCAACACAACGGGCCATTTATAGGTAGCGCGCAGGTTGAGTGACAATTCCGCCTTTAGTCCTTTAATACAAAGTTTCAAGTCCAAGCAAAACCCAGGCCTGACATTCCCATATAATCACCAGACAAGCTGTCATAGAGGCTATAGAAGAAGTGGGAGGGGATATGCTAATGATCATCTTTAAGACATGTGATTTTAAAGCACCGTGTACAACAGAGAACCCTGTTGAGTGGATAGAAACAAAGAAGGCGATACAGCTAAGGTGGCGATCTGCATATCTCAGGATAATCACTGTTTTCTCTCGAAGACCGTGGGAACTGAACTTCGGAGTTTGTTTGCAATATGCTAATTCCTCCAGTATGAGGGTCACCTTTCTGATCAAAATGCTAATTATCTATTCTTCTTATCCCTTACGTATTCTGTCCAGGCAGAACATTCAAATAAAATTTAAAAAAAGTAACAGGATTCTGAAACAGCAGGTATTTTCTGTATCTCAACATATTCTCTATAACTACCATGTTTCCCCCAAAAATAAGGCATTCTTACATTTTTATCTCACGCTGAAATATAAGGCATCCCCCTGAAAATAAGGTGCCCTTACATTTTTGCCTCACGCTGAAATATAAGGCATCCCTCCTAAAATTAGACACCCTGAAGATACGGTACTGTAACTCTGAACAGGGGGGATCAGAGGGGGCAATCACAATGACACAGGAGGATCAGAAGGGGTTACTAAAATGGTAATTCCCCCCTCTGAGTCTCCTGTGCCATTTTCATTCCCCCCTCTGATCCCCTTGTGTCATTTTAAGTCATCCCCCCACCCTGATACCCCAGTGCCGTATTCTTCTACATGAAAAATTAGACATCCCCGAAAATAAGACGTAGGGCATCTTTGGGAGCAAAAATTAATATAAGACAGTGTCTTATTTTCAGGGAAACACAGTAACTTTATTACAGAGTGGACCAAAATTAAAAACTTCTGGCCAACCTTCATGTTTATTGAAAAATATTTAAAACAATTGAGGAAGTTCCTTCTCAGCCGATATAACGAAGAATCTTTTCATATCTGGCGGGCCACATATAATTATACTGTAGCCCAGATTTGGCCCCTGGGCCACAGTCTGCCATTCCTGCTATATAGTGATCATATGGGGTAGAGCTGATAAACCCCACATTAGATCACAGATCAGTTGATTAAGACAGCATGTTGGACCTTGACAGAGATTACAACTTCAAATTCGTGTTTAAAGTATTAAAAAAATAAAGAATGAGGGTGATTTTGTTGCTGGTGAAGGATGAGTGGGATCAGGAGACACTCTGCCTTGTAGTGACTATTAGTGGTGGCTGAACTGTCTGCATAATATGTTCACTTTTCTTCCCCCTGTGAACAGTACAGGTGTTTGACCCGCCCCGTTCACCGGCTGGTGACTATTCTTCCGCTGGCCAGATCAGGAGCAGAAAGATCCAACCAGTGGAAGAATGTTTTTCCCCAGAGACGGGGTAGAGAAGCCGGTCTCTAGTAAAAGAAAACTGGCTAAAACCGGCGGCGTCACGTGTCAGTGGCATCACATCCGGATATCGAAACCGGGAACTGTGCGTTCCAGTCACTTCCGATTCAAATTCCCCACGAACAGTTGGACTTTTCACGGACGGACATGGAGAAGTGACTGTATCAATACTCACCTAAAGTCAGGTGATGGTTCTGTAGCAAGTCTTCTTCTGCATCTGAATAAAAGGGGGGGGGGGGGTCCTTCAGTTGTCCTTGTCTGTAACAAAATGTTATTAAGAATATCGGCACTTTGAGAATTCACAAGGATTTTGAATGTAGTGCTGTATCTTCATAATCGCGAATATTTACGATTTTTTACACCAGTACCCGGAAATACCGTGCATTGCGTTCCTCTCAGTATACAGAAGAGAAGTGATGCTGGTCAGATCAGAAAACTTGATGTTCACCAAACCCATGTTAATGGTATGTGTGGAGAAAAGGTTAAGGGAAAACACTTCAACTTAGGCTTTAAGTTGTGAAGTTTACTTTTATCACCAGTTAGCAGTTTGTATACGGCTGTAAAATACAGAGCTAATCCTAAAGTACACCAACCATGATAGATCTATGGGAGCAGCCATCATCAACCTCCCACCTGTAATTCTCACCTTTGATTGGATAGCTTAAATGTCTCACCTGGTACAGGTATGTTCCGGGTCAAAATATCTCATTTGCATGCTGAATCCAAGTGAGAATTTTTAGAAAGCATAATGGCGGATCTCTGCTGCAACTAGTATTGTTAGAAAGTTGCCAAGAGGGCATTCACTGTATCATATCTTATCGTTTTATGTTACGTTTTTTTTCAAAGCCCAATTTCAGTTCAAATCAGTGTAGGTGCCTACATGGGGTGGATGGGAAGTTTCTCATGAACTAGAACTGAGTTACTTTATGCACAAAGACATTTACAGTGGACCTACCACCACTGCATCTGCTTTCTATTATCAGCACCAGAGGGCAGATCAAAGGTAAAAAAAAAACTACCCTAGTTAAAATTGTCAAAATCCACCCCCCTCGGTGGGCTCCAAGCGCAAGAGAACTTGCGAAGATACCCAAGTCCCCTAGTGCCCGCAGGCAACCAGATCTGAATGTGGTGAATCTGGAGGGGCGGATTGTCACCTGATTCAGATCCAGATAGGTGGAGGGAACCAGACTGGAAGAGTCTTGCTCTCGTAAGGACACCTTAGGCATGGCGGCGCAGGATTGAGGATGAAAGACAGGTAAGCATCTCTTTTTTATCTTTGAGGGTCAATGTCCCCGGATGAAGCCTGCATGTAGGTAAGTTATGGATATTTTGTTTTTTTTCTTTAGTTTTTTTTTCTGAGTTTACATCCGCTTGCAGCTGTTCTCCATTATGAGAATTCTCAGAAATTTTTTTCTCTTATTCAGGCAATTGTATACTACTGTATATGGACACCTTAGTACAGATGCCCATACAGGTTTAGATAATCCCTCAATAGATGAGGGACAGACTGCAGTGTGATAACGTCATCACGCTGTAGCTGGCCCCTCAGAGTATTACATTGGATGGGGACTGCCATCTCCATTCAAAGTAATGGAATCGGCCAGGAAATTACCAACATGTCGGATCACTGTGCGATTGACATGCAGCAGATTCCTGGTCGATCTTGCCAGGTGAGTTACCTTACTAGATATGTGGAAAATGTGATTAATTTTCTGCCATACAAAATAGCGGGGGTGCCAATATTTTCATTTTCAATAAAACATTTTATACAATTACATGTACAAATGTGAGGGTGTATAAAATACAGGAAGGATGGAGGAAGATGGGGAGGTGGGGGTGGTAAATCTCCACATCTAGTGGTCCTCGGGAGGCACTGTGAGCAACATCAATAACACAGCCTAACGGATCTGGGACCCAAAGGTCTAGTCCAGTGGTGCCCAACTGAGTTGATATGGAGGGCCTTAAGTGTGGCCCTCAGCATCACTAGAGGGCCGCACATAACATTATCAATCTATACTGACTTGTATCAGCATTTTACAATTACAAAAAATTACAGCAGGCAGAGCTAGAAGATAATATTTATGTTTTAAATGATACTTCAAGCATTAGGAAACACTTTAGTACGGTAACGCACATTTTGTGTCATATACACCGTCAAAGGTTATGTGCCTCATAGATATAATCAAAGCCTTTTCTTAGGTTATGTTCCACAATATATATCACCCCCAGTTCATTGGTGGAATAGTGGGAGAATAAGTACTCACCTGTCTGCTGATCCACTGCCAAAACTAAAGCAGGAGAGGCGAGGGACTTGCTCAGATACCATTTGGGTCACATACTCCTATCATGTAAGTTTATCGCCTCTCCTCCTCTTCCCACTCTAAGAAGATCCCAGACAAGTAACTGTGAGTTCCTATGCCCTATGCATTAATAATTGGCTTTTGGGGGCCGCAAGTAGGGGACTGAGGGGGGTCCCCAAAGAATTTCCAAAGGGCTGCATGCGGCCCCCGGGCCGCAGGTTGGGCACCTGGGGTCTAGTCTATGTTATCATATCATTCAAAGGTAGATTCGAAGCAGAGAAACAATAACAACATAAGCTTCTATACTTTTCAACATCGTAAATACAGTAAGTATTAGGTGGATGGGGTGGCAATATTTTTGTCCACCAATCTAGCCATTAATACAATAACAAATCTAAACTCAGATCCTAACATGTGCAAAAACTTCAAAACTTTATCAACATCTACAAAACAAAAACTTTTCCTATTTCCTTGCCGTTCAATCTTTTAAAATGTCAAAATAGAATATGAAGGATAAATAAAGTAGCGAGAGATTAAAAAATTTAAAAAAATCATCTTCACGGGCTGTAAAAAATCTGTATGTTTCTGTGTCGTCCGCAGAGGAAAATTCCACTGGGTCGGCTCTGTGATCTCTCGTAGTTTGCCAGAGGGCAGACAAAGTCAGAAGCTGCATCTCGTATTTTTCCCCGTGTCCTGTTTATGACGAGATGCCGCGTACAAATCAGAAGTTCTTAAATTTTTTCCTTTAATGTTCTACTTATCTCACGGCCTCGCCACCAATAAAGAGCTTAAAAAGGGTTAATTGATTGGTGGCGAATCGGTCGACGGTCCGTAATTGTGGCAGACCGCACGGCAACGCGCAGGCGGAATCAGACAAAGACGGTCTCTCTCTCTCCCTCTCTCTCTAGCAGCTCTGCCTTGTTAGCTGTAATTTGTTAACATGAAGATCTAAATAAAGCCTCCGCAGCTGGTGGGACAAATGTGTTGCTCGGCATTCAGGCCATCACCGCGATTCGGCGACAAATGTATAGAATCAGATTCTTGCTAAAAACTACAATTACAGGTGATATACAGATTGAAATCACAGGGCTGAATTGTCGAAGAAAATTGTCCTAATGATGGGTTTTCGGCTAGGCGATGCAGCTCTTTTCATTCTCCGTGACGGGTTCTGAACGCAGCTGCACCTGCCGTGTGCTGCGTTCTGCCGCATTTAATGATGTCGGATGATATTATTAGTCAAAGTGTTCATAAACAGATGTTGAGCCTGTGCCTAAATGCTGTCAGATGAGCCTTTCCTTGGCCTAGAACAGTATTATTTATATAGAAGGTTTACGTTTGTTATGTTAATAACCCCACTATTAGCTTTCCCGATGTTACGATAGGAATGAAAATGCAGTTAATATGAATAACAGCCTCTGCTACTCTTTGTACACTAGTAAAGGGTAACTTTTTTTTTTTACAGAAATAAACATAGACCCCCCCTCCTCCCCTTTCCTCTACCCCACCCTGGCATACGTTGCTCTTGCCTCTTTTGTGCTTCTTGGCGTTCTTGGGATTTTTGCGCGGTAACCAACTTTTTTGCTTGTTAATGATGTCAGAAAGTTTAATTTCCCATAATTCAGCATTTGCCTCGGCTGATTTTGCTATTCAGCGGGAAAGTGAAGTATAATTGTAGAAACTGCATCTTTCATGTTATTATTTCAATTTGTATATTAAAATGCATCTGAAACAAAAAAAATGAATAGTACAAAAAATGAGTTCAGGCGCTTTGGATGTTCCTGCACATGCTCATTGTTACCTTATGGTGGCAGGGCTTAATCCAATTAGTTCTGTTGGGTGTGGTTTCCTGGGCTTTCCTGTTGGCTAGTGTGGGTGGTCAATAGAGATGGTCGAATTTTTTTTAAAACAATTCAACCATTTTGAGTTAATTGCAAAGCCCCTGAGCACAGTATCATCACCAAACTTGCTGGAGATGTAGAGAATGCATAATACAAAAAAGTTGGTCTCTAAAGGTAGCCATACATGACAGATCAACTTCAGCGTGATGACGCAGGAAACTCTTTGTGTGCCGGCCATTACTTTGAATGGGGCTGCCGACCCCATTCAAAGTAATGGGATCGGCCGGGAATTTACCAGCATGTCGGATCACCTTGCGATGCGACATGAGACAGATTCCTGGTCTATCTCACCATGGCAGTCAATCAACCGAAAAATGAGGTTCAAATCGGGCCGTGTTTGGCTACCTTAACACAAATAGCTTTTGCATAAATGAAGTTCAAAATCAAGTCAAAATGATGACTTTGACTCTGAACTTAATTTATGCAAAAACTAAATGTGCTAGAGCAAAACTTTTTTTTCAATGTTCCCACAGCCCATCTCTATATCTACAGCAATATTGACAATGATGCCATGTTCAGGGGCTTCAACAAGCTCACAGAGTCAGCTAGTCAAAAAATGTGTCCATCTCTAGTGGTCTACTTGACCAATAGCATGGCAAAGGTAGGACAAAACACCAGGTTCCTGAAGACTACAGTTCTCCTTCACCAGTCATGAGTACTTGTTCCTGTTCCTTGGCAAAGATTGTGGGAAGTCCTCCTGAACTGAGCACCCCACCTACACCTTATTAATATTGTATTATTGACTAGGAATCTCCAAATACAAAAGACCATATTATGGAAATACCAACTTTACCCCAGTTCTGCTCATTTCTGGGTTTTGCTTGTAGGCTATCTTGGTAATCAGTGGATTTTGTATGGCCAATAGAAAGGCAAAAAATAAGAAGACACATCAAATTGTCATGAGTACAAGTCCTCCTGAGCTTAGCACCCTGGGTGTTTCTACATATACCCTATAAATATTATATAATTGACTAGGAAGCTCCAAATCCAACCGACCATATTATGGAAATATAAACTTTACCCCAGTTAGTTCTGCTCTTTCTATGATTAGCTAGTCTTTCTTTGTAATCAGGAGATTCCCTGACCAACAGCAAGGCAAAGAAGACACACCAAATTCATGAGACTAGTCATGAGTATGTCTTCCTGTTTCTTGGCAAAGATGGTGGGAAGTCCTCCTGAACATTGCACCCTGGGTGTTTCTACATACACCTTATACATATTGTATGATCGTCTCAGAAGCTCAAATTCATGTGATTTAAGATTTGATTTTTATTCATGTATGGGCACTTTTTCTATAAACCCCTATCTCCTCTATCCCCATGCAAGTGTTCACTCTTCCTCCTAAACTAAGATGGGGGGTGGTCTCATCCACTTAATTGAGGATTGCACTAACATGTGCACTTTTCAACCCAGAACCAGAAGCCCAGACCTCATTGACACCTTGAGGTCACATTTCTGAAAAAGTCTTGGTCTGCAGAATGCAGGTTGGATACCACTAGACTTCAGCATTTCTTATATTACATTTTAAATACCGTGTCCACCATCTTTTCCATATAGGGGTATTTGATTGTCCCTTCTAACTTCTAAGCAAACTACCAACTTGCTTACCAACCTATACCTCCCAATCGCTCAAATTTCTGTTCTGAAATATGTCTGTTGGTGAATTTTTTGGCCAGTTTTGGGAAAGGACAGGGCCTTCATATACGTTATATTTGTATAGGATGCAGTCTTGGTTATGAGACACTCTAGACATTAACTCATAATAGCAGTAAAGCTGCTGTTTTGGCTGAACCTTCACCCAAGGATAAAAGCAAAGTGTATTTCCATAATCCTGTGGATTTTGCAGTCTAAGCTAACCAAACAGAACTGTAAATGGCATGAAAGTGTTGATTTTTTGGTCATAGGTCAACAGCTATGGCCTAATCTCCTAAAACTCCTTCTGTCAACTGACCTGCGCTTAACACACAAACACAATTATGACAGAAAGTGCTAAAGTAGACTTGACTTGCCAAGAGTGACTGACATATTGGTTCATCCTCTTTGTGCTCATTTAAAAACAAATGTAGGTACAGAATATAGATGAGGATATCAGTTTATTGATATGAATGGCCCCTGAGTGCCTCCACAAGTGGGAAGGTGTCTGCTGAAGTGTGCAAACAGTTGTTGAATATATATAATATTTAGATTTAGCTTTTATTCTAATAACCAAGAAAACAACCTTGTTTCTAGTGCTCCACTGAAACCATTACAAAAGACATAAACATAAAAAGAAGAGGAATCAAAATTTGTGAAAAATACATTAACCCCCCTGCCGTTCCTGACGGTCCCAGCTCGTCCAGATCTGACCTGTCAGAACAGCAGTGGACAAGCTGGGTTCGTCAGGCAGAGATCGGAGCCACAGGACAGCTAACTTACTGCTCCCTGTGTGTCTGATCGAATGAGGCAGCTGCAGGAGAACCAATCCCCCCCCCCTTACCATGCTGTCCTATGTAACCTGGCACATCTGCAGCGCCATCTAGGGGTTGCAGTGCTAATTTACCTGATACAGTGAATTATTGAAATCTTTATTATCTGATATTGTGAGTTATTCACAAAGCATCTGAACATGTTATTATATCAGGATGTCTACTAGACTCCTGTATGGACATACTTTGGGAAATTACAGGCCTACAATGAAAAAAACTTTTTTTCTATTAAAGGAAAGAGGGTAATGGAGGCCAAAAAAACAGACAGTTTTTAGGAACCCCTTTAGAAGTGAACAGAGACTAAGATAAGTGGAGAATAGGCCATGCTGTTGGTGAATAAATGGGTATATACATACAGACCAGGGTCAGCTAGCCACCAACCTTTAGTAGCGTTGGGCCTAGTAGCATTGGGCCTCACAGTTGTTGGTTCTGGTCCCACAACAGTAGCATGTGGGTTCCCAAGGTGTCTGATAGATAAAACCATGCCTTGTGATGTAGTGATTGTCAGGGCAAATGCAAAAAGAAGGCTTCAGGACAGGCGCCTGTGCTTTAGAAAAACTTTATTAAACCATATAGAATCACTTCATCAGGATCAGTACAGTGCCAGAGGTCTCATTCTCTGTTTCTTATTGAAAAAGTGGACTTATTTTGGACTCAGTCTTTGAACACGGTATCATCACAAAACGTTTTGGAGATGCAGTGTTCTGGAACATGTAGTTTGCTTATAAATTAAGTTAAAAGTTACATCCTTAGCAATTAATGATGATACCATGTTCAGGGACTTTGCACTTAACTCACAAATTTATCTAGTCCAAAATAAAAAAAACATAATTCATGTGCATACATACTTGGCAGTGGCTTTTTTGCTGGAGGGAATGGCTGGAGGGAATGGAACAAATTCCTGTCTCCTGGGATGCAGAGCTATTGCTCCCAGGATGACTTTGACTAAAGAATATAGAATCTTTTTTTTCACACATTTGGATCATAATAACATATTTTAGCATGGCCAGTCAAGACATCTGAAGATCCTGAATCTGAGTGTTGATGTTGGTCCCCCCACTGGTGCAATGTTGAGGTGGGGTTAGCTCCACTTTAAAAAAACTTTCACATGTACAAGTTCCCACGTGAGATTTAATTTTACCTTCTCAACTCACATATTTGAGATATTCAAAAAATCTCTAATTGCTGATATTCACAAAAAATGTAGCAAGGCAACTGAAGGAGGGACAGACAGAAAGCCAACCATAGAGGAACTAGCTGCAGACATTAAGTAGAGTGCATGTAACGTGTGTGTCTCTCTGTGTGTGTGTCTCTGTGTGTGTCTGTCTTTGTGAATATTTAATGTATGAGTATTATAGTGTATCTTTATGTGAATGATTGGTGTGTTTATATATGATCCATGTCTCTGTATGATTGGTGTGTATATATATGATCCATGTCTCTGTATG
>CM070039.1:29995896-30006806 GCA_036250615.1 Ptychadena robeensis | reverse complement strand
TGTATGATTGGTGTGTGTGTATATATGATACATGTCTCTGCATGATTGGTGTGTGTATATTTGATACGTGTCTCTGCATGAATGCTATGAAAACCAAATAAAATTGTATGAATTGTATTTAAAAAAAGTTTGAGGGCCATTTCACACTAGTAATATTACTAGTGATGGTTGAACGGACGAGTGGACAGTTCGGTGCGAACATTATATGTTTGCTCTTCTTCTCGCCGGCGAACAGAACGGGTGTTTGACCTGCCCACCTCGCCGGCAAGAAGAAGTCAACAATTCTTCCTCTGGTCAGACCTTTCCACACATGGTCCGGCTGGAGGAAGAATTATTTTCACTAGAGACCGAGTAGAGTTGCCCGATCTCTAATGTTATACCGGGCACAGGCCAGGTGACACCGATGTCACTTCTGGCTTTGGAACCAGGAACTGTGCGTTCCATATACTAGAAAGGACGCCACCGCCTCATTTCTGGTATAGTTCCTATTCAAATTCCCTGCCAACAGGAAATTATTATTATATTATTATTAGCAGACTCAATAATGTTCCTATCTATAGAAGGGGGGCCCTGGAGGGGAAGTTTAGGAAACACTGCGCACAATGAGTTTCTTTAGCAGCCACACAAATTTTACAGAAATGAGAAACCTTCCATATTTCTTCCCAAAAGTTAGAAAAACTTTGTCCTGTAAATACTTCAAATAAGGAACAATCCAAACTACAGCACGCACAGTAGAATCCAGAAACAAAGGTACAAGCGCTCTCTTTTCTTGCACAAGAAAGGAAAACAACAGCTCCATCTACACCGGTTGGTAATGTAAGAATGCGATTGGAGAGAGCGATTTAATGAGATCCATTTTCAAAGCAAATTGAAGCATGAAGCATCTTTTTTTTTTGCCGCCACGAAGCTTATTTGATACCAAAATATTAAATGATAAACACAGATTGCTTTAAATCAGACAGGCCATATTAAAGAAAAGCATTTTAGCTCATCGTGATATGTAGCACCTTATTTAAATTAGGAGGTGTTAATTTGTGGCTTGAATAATATATTAATATAATATGTAAAGTGAATGGGATTGTTAATCACAGTCGCGCCTGAAACGGCTTTGCTTCTGTGCACGGAATGTTAATTTTGCAAAACATTAATTTCAAAGATTTTGCAGCAGTGCTTTTGTAATTAAATATTAATGTCACATGTTATTGCAGTAGCATGTTTATAAAAGCCGGCAACACTTCAACTTAACTCATTTGTTTCGTATTTATTTCTTTTGCGTCTGCTGGCGTTCCTTTTTTTTTTTTTCTTTCGAGGAGACTTTAACGTGTAGGCCATCTTGGAAAGGTCTCATTTTTTACTTTAAGCTTTTTTTGTAACATTCGTCAAGGTAAATATTTGATGAGTTGTGTTTAGCTGATGTGAGTTACCAGCAAATTAGATTTGGTTGTAGCTGGGACACCGATAGGAAGAGGCATCGGTCAATACATGGGCCATACCTGCATTCGGTGGACTGCGGCATTCGAGGACTGTGATGTTTTTAGTTTGAAGGTAACCAATGGCATATAGTGATGGCTGTCCATCTGCGAACAGGTGGATTGGACTTTAACAAAATTCTGACCTCCGCCTGTTCGTTTGGAAATTCAAATTCCCCGCCTACTGGCAAGGAATTTGAATAGGAGCTGTACCTGAAATGACCTCCCTGACGTAATTTCCAGTATGTGGAATGCACAGTTTCTTGTTCCGAAACCAGAAGTGAAGACTGCTGGACGTCACTTCCTGTCTGTGCCCGATAAAGCACTACAGATCCAGTGTTTCTACCATTCTCTAGTGAAAATAATTCTTCCTCCGGCCGGGCCAGGCACGGAAAGGTCTGGCCGGAGGAAGAATTATAGACTTCTTCTGCCAGCAAAGGGGAAGGGTCAAACACCCATACTGTTCGCCGGCAAGAAGAAAAGCCAACATACAATTTTCACCCCAGTTCCGCCATGACTATTGGCATACCACAAATCCATAGAGCTACTAGAGCCTGACTGTCAGGCTTTGTTAGTAGTGTTGCTCGCGAATATTCTAATCCCAAACTTTTGGGAATATTGGCACTGCGAAGATCTAGAATATAGTGTTATATCTTTGTAATTGCAAATATTCAAGATTTTTTTATTCAGTATGCATGATCCCTCACTCATTGTTGGCCAATAAGAAGGCTGCAATATCTTTGTCTGAGCTTAGCAACAGCCATAGCAACCATTTGGAAGGTAGCCTACCCCTTACTATATAGAAAACTCCCCAGGAGGCATTTTTGCTGTGTTGTGCAGTTCTAGGAGAGAGAGGAGTGTAATTGCTGTGATCTGTGTTTTGCTGAGTCATCTCCTGTTCCTTATTCTGTTACCTTAGATAGTTAGTTTTCATGTGACCATCATATGATCATCAGATGGTGACCTATCACCACCTTCTTTATCTACTTTCAATTAACAGCACCAGAAGTGCAAGATCAGAGGTAAAAAAAAATGCTTCGGTAAATACTGTAAAAATCTGCCAGGCACTGGGCGCAAGGGGACTTGAGAAGGTAGACTTCACTGCTGCTGTCTACCCTCCCAAACATCCTTTTACCTGAGAGCCAGCTGCGGTAACGCTGAAAAGGTAGAATCACCAAAATCAGGTGGAGGAAGCAAGACCAGAATTTTTCGACTTGCTAACTTTGTGAGCTGATTGCAAAGCCACTAAAAATTGTATCATCATCAAAATTGCTGGAGATGTAGAGAAGGGTTGTGGGAACATTTAAAGAAAAAAAGTATTGCTCAACACATGTAGTTTTTGCATAAATTAAGTTAAAAACAAAGTCGAAATTCACATTTTCGAAGTTTTGACTTGACTTTGAACCTAATTTGTGCAAAAACGATTTGTATTAGAGACATACTTTCCAGCAAGTTTGATGATACCATGTTCAGGTGCTTTGCAATTAACTCGAAATCATTGAAATGTTCGATTTTTTTAAACAATTCGACCATCTCTACAGAGGAGTCTCACTTCTCCATTTTAAAGGGCTCCAGGCATGGCAGCGTATGAGCACGGGAGAAGGAAGGGTATGTATCTTCAAGGATTGAATTGCCCGGATTAAGACTACATGTAGGTAAAGTAATGTGTATATGTTTTTATGTTGCTTTTTTAAGCTTTGGTAGGTCCAAAAATACAATAAATGTAGGTGGGTTCTATCGTTCCCTACCGAGTCACGTATTTATAGCCCTTATAACATCTCACATTGAATACAGTATTCCCATTTTACTTATAATTTCTGATGGTCATTGTGTTTATGGGGCCCATTTATAGTGTTGGTTGACAAAGGGCTTCTTCCCAAAACACGTCCCATTGATTCTACTGAACACTGATTGTGATCCTATCCATGCTGGTATCCCTAACCAAAAAGTTATATAATCCGTGACTTCATCCTGATTTCCACATGGCTTAAATGTTATAGATGAGGAGATCACTCCTTGCTTAGCCTACTTTGTACCTCCATTATTATGAGGATTTTATCTTTTACTTTATCATTAACAGAACTATCACCAGGAATTGATCTTTTCATTTATGGCACTAGAAGTGCCCATAATAGGGAGCAATGCATTAAAAAAAAAAAACTTTCCCTTAACCTCCTGGGTGTTTGGACTGAGTTAACTCGGGCTGAGTATCATCCATCATGAAACTCAGCCCAAGTTAACTATGGAAAAACGTACCTGTCCGACGGACTCCCATGCTGCCGGTCTGACCCGCACCAGTGACGCGAAGGGGGCAGGGGTAAGCAGCACCATAGACCTCCATGTAAATGGAGGGGCGTCGTCTTTTCCCAACATAACAGAGTTATGCACGGGACCTCCGGGCAGGTAGGAAATCGCAGTGGAGCATGTTGTGCTCCACCACGATTGCCCGTGGCACGGTTTAAAACGGTTTAACGTCCGGGAACTAATTTAAGAAGATCTCTCACAGCTCCTCCTCTCTATCTTTCTCAGCAACCCAGCCAGAAGTCAGTGCAGAGATAGACAGTAAATCTCTAATCTGGGCTCTCCATCAAACTGAATGGAATGTACGTTCACATAAAAAACCATTATAAACATGGCCACTCATGATATTGCACCCTGAGTTAACCCCCAGAAGCCTGGCAGATAAACATGAAAACTCTCATACTATTCCAGGGAATAGCAGGTAAGTATATTTTAGGGGGATTGTGGAGTTCTACGCCACCATCATCCAAGCTCAGGGATAAGTTAAACTTAAATGTTATATATTTTTTAGATTTTGAGTATACATCCGATTTAACTTGTTGCACTTGGTTGTGCACCTCGTGTCCTTGTTCCCAGATATAAAGCTGTGGATGATGCCGAGCACCAGAAAAGTCATACATTTTCCATCACTTTTCAGTATAAACTATTTACCGTCAGTACATTCAGCATGCTGGCCCTTACTACAACCATCAAAGCTTGTTTTTACATCAGCACCTGATGAGAAAGCTAATATATATATAAAAAAAAAAGAATTAGCATGTAGGTGGACAGGAGACACATTTCATAGCCGTGATGGGTCTCCAACAATGCTATTTAAATATTATTTGTCACTGTTTAAAGGGAACCTTTCCCCTTTAAGCCCTTCCATTACTCTCGCTCGTCCTGTCATTGTTGACAAGCTCTATGACTCAACGCAGGAAAAATGGTCATTAGGTACGGCATCTTCATCTTATTTAAAAAGGAAAGCATTCTGGTGCGGCTAAAAGCCTGTAATTATTTTTATCTGAAGAGATAGTGTTGCTTAGAAGGTAATTTAATAACCTTTTGCGTGTACCTGGGGAACCTTCCTCCGGGGACCCAAGGTACTGACGTGCCTTTCAACCGTCAAAACATGACCTTTTAGTGGTGGCTCGGAGAAAAGTTTGCCTGAATTCTAGAAAGCGTTGTTTGGCTAATTTCCTTTCCTAATATATGCAAAATGTAGATGGCTCAAGCCACGAGCATTGTGGGAAATGTCTGGGGACATCAATGAAATGGTTAAAGAGGAACTACCGTCTAATTACTGGATATTATTTGAATATGAGAAGCTACCGGGCCTCAGTAAAAGGAATGAAGGAGAGTCAACTCTGAGCATTGTTCAGCATTAATATAAAATAAACAAACTACGTTCATGGGTTGGATATATTTTTTACTGGTTTTCCATGTATTACGTTGAAAAAATTTCTTAAGCCCTGGTCTGGAAATTAGATTTATCTGTGACATAGTACTGCTCCCTTGTGTTCAATATTACATCTTTTATAGTCTTTAAGCCTATTACTGCTCAATTCAGTGGTGGGCAACTGAGTTGATATGGAGGGCCACAAGTGCGGCCCTCTGCATCACTAAAGAGCCGCACATAACATCGACATATCTCGGCAGGCAGTGGACCTGATCCTGACAGGCAGTCAAAACCAGACAGCACCAACCCCCACCCTGCCCCTGGGTGCAGCGGCCATATGTAGACCTGGTTTCCCCAATCAACATTGACAATTTTACTGATGTAGGAGCGCCAAAGTTGATTAGGAAAGCTGGGCCAGCGTGTGACCACTTCACAGGTAAGTTGGTATGCCCTATGCATTAACAGTTAGGTTTGGGGGGCATATGGAGAACAAAGGGGGGCCGCCGAACAACGCCCAAAGGGCCGCATGTGGCCCCAGGGCCGCAGGTTGGGCACCTAGGGCCTAATTACTGTAAAGCAATCAGGCTTCATCTACACAAATACATATGCTTGTGTGATTTTTATCAACTTTGTGCTGCAGGAAGGGTTAGGATACTCTTGACACAATGACTACTGCTCTTATACACAATGCAACAGCCCCAGTTTCTAGCAGCCCACCATGTCCTATGCACAATGGTGCTATTAACATGGTCATTGAGCAACCGTGATGACTAGAACATTGCGTAGGTGTTAAAAAAAACTCTATAGAAGAAAAAAAAAAGTCTCACAGTAGAAAATAAGGCACAAGAGAGGCTCCCGTAGTTTCAAACTTTATCGTTAGAGTGTAAAATCCAGTGAACAACCAACGCGTTACGTGGCTCAACAAGATCCATAAGATATCATGAACACATGCGATTGCCATTAAATCTATTGTAAAAATATCTTTCTATATATCTACCTCATTTTTCGGACTATAAGACGCACCGGACCATACGACACACCCACTTTTAAGGGCAGGAAAACCAGAAAAAAAAGTTTTAATAAGTTTTCACATCAATTGGGTAAATGCAATTAATTTAATTAATGCAATATTCAATTCAGTCAGCAGGTGTCACTAGCAGCAGTTCACTCACAGCACTGATTGGCAGGGGGAAACAGCTTTCCACTCTCCCTCTGCGATCAGCTGTTTATGTGTCTGTGCAGAGTGATTGCATTTTGGACAAGAGAGAGTTATAGCCAGTTTATCTATATCTCACTCTTCATTGCCTATGCCAGTTCAGGGCTCTGTGCTGGCATAGGCAAATGCACAGTACAGATGGGAGAGCCGGAGATCACCGCCATCTCACATCTGACAGCTCCCCGGCTAATCTCCGTGCCGGGAGAGCTGGCAGGAAGCCAAGGTGCAATCACCGGCGGCCGAGTGGCCGCAGGGGTCGCGCATTCGGACCATAAGACGCAGGCACTTTTTGCCCCCAATTTTGGGGGTCAAAAGTGCGTCTTTTGGTCCAAAAAATATGGTATATCAGAACTATTGGTTTAGGGTCACAATTCCTTCTTGAAAAAGCCTTGTTCGGTGAAACGCGTCGAAGAGTAACTGCAGGAACCTGCATTTGTATCTATACTGTGGTATTTAAATTGTATCTATATTTATTTTCTGGTGCACCTTTAAACCACATTATTTGGATGTTTCTTTTAAATCTGGATTTTAGGTTATAAAGTATGTAATTTTCTATTGAGCACCATCAGCTCCAACCATAGAGCTTCAACAGGTGACAGATTTCCCCATCCAGTCATTAATCTACTTTATGTGACACCTTGTGCATAGAAGTAATTAAGAATTGTCAATGAATGTGAATTAATTCAAATAATAATAAAGAAGAGTTCATAGAAAGGCAATGTATATGTTTACTGGTGATGTTTATGCTGACAGGAGTTCTCCTTTAAGAAAATGCTAAATCTGTCTCTAAAAATAGTTGTGTGTATGTAACATTCTGTATCTGATCATTACAGCCTCATTCTCTAGGCAGCTCCCAGCTGGGTGAAGCTACAATGTCTATATTATGCTGTTGGCATGTGAAGACTGAGCCCTTATCAGTTTTGGGTGATGAGGATTAATCGTGCCATTGAATTTCGGGCCTTTACTGTCATGAATAGGTCATTGTGTCATCAGTTTGTAGTCATTCACATCTGCAGGCACCACCGGCACGATACATAGAGCCAAATAATCTGCACACGACATCTAGATGGTCCTAGGAATGTTTTTTTGGTTGGGTGGGTGCAACTTTGACTGCAAAAGCCAAGAGATTTGTTTTTTTCCCCTTTTTTAGATTTCTTAAAGGCAAACTCCAAAGCAGGGCTTCATTGATCTGGAGCATTTTGCCTTATGGTCACCCAGGCAATCATTTATAATCCAAGTGGTCTACATAAAATAAATCAAGATGAGAAAACTATTTTATATACATTTGCATATGATATTTAAGAGCCTTTGTCAGATTTAAGTTTCCTCTCTCCATGTGTCACAGTAACTATTGTCATTAATAGTGCCACTAATACAGGAATGAAGGGCCAGTGGAAACTTCAACATGGCACCATTTGGCCCACAGACCTGACTTTGGACAGGCCCACTTTAGATGACACTTGTTAAAGTGGACCTATCACCTCCACATCGGCCTTCTATTATGGGCACCAAAGGACAGGGCAGATTGGAGGTCAGAAGTAAAAACAAAAACTTACCGGGTGAAACTTTTAGAATGCAGCAGCGCTCCACTCCCCCCAGTGATGTACCGCCGCAGCGCAAGGGGACATGGGAGGTTAGACGTCACTTCTGACACATTGTTTGACAGGGAGGGGCGAAGTGTCACTGCATTCAGATCTAGTTTGGTGGAGGGAACGAGACCAACGTGCAGTCTGGAGGAGCGGACACTCCAGACGTCTAACTTTTTTTAAAGTCCGATCCACCTGCTTGCAAAGGGCTGTCAGCCATCACTACTCCTGAAGAAATCCCCTTGTGTAGGGCGAAACGCATCAGAGATTGTCCATATAAACAGGCATTCCTCTATATTTAGGACTCTTTCTTCTGCCATCATGAGTGTTGTGTACATACGTTTTTCTGTGTAGTTTTTTTCTTCTTTTTTGGATATCATTATTTCTTCTATTGTGTTGAGCTCGAATATTCAAATTGCGAATATATTCGGCGAATATCGGCTATTTGAGAACTTTCAAATGTTGCCAATATGACGGTGCATATTAACAATGTTGAATATCCTCGATATTGTGCATTGGGAAGCTTATGGCCATGCATTGCGATTTTATATTCTTAAGGCGAAAAAAAATACCCCATGTGACCAATAATTTTGAAGGTAATAGCAATACATTGAACAATGCAGGTAATTTTGCAATGCATGGCCATACACTTTAATTAATAAAGTTCAAAAGTTGAAATTTCAACTTTGATTTTGAACTTTATTTATGCAAAAACGTGCTAGAATGTTCCCAGAACCCTTTTCTACATCTCCAGCTATTTTTGTGATGATATCATTTTCAGAGGCTTTGCAATCAGCACACAAAGTCAGCAAGTCAAAAAATCTGACCATCTCTGCTTACAATAGCCCGGAGGCTAGCCACCTCAATCTTTCCTAGTTTCCTTGGCTAAAAAGTTTGTCTTTGTTAATGAAATAAGTTTCAAAATTTAGCAATTCTAAGTTTTACCAATTTGTTTTCAATTTGATTAACTCATATGTAGAATCTCCTGTGTATTCAGAATTAATGCTCCGACTGAGGGAAAAGAAGGACTATGGAGGTGTCTTGCAGTAAAGCTTCATTATAAAAAAAAAAGGAGAAACGCTCTTGTTACTTGCTTTGTTGCCCAATCCATCCATAGAAAACAAATGCAAAGATGTGAAAGTGCAGCACTGACATGTGCCATTTATCAGTGTATTAGCAGTGGGCCCGCTTCAGTGATGCACAGCCCGGGCCCCGTCCCTTTTACTGCTCTTGTCTTGTTATAAAACGTCTTTAATCCTCACTTCACCTCTCCCGAGCAGTCGGCATTAAAGATTTATGGCGAGCTTTTCTGCGCCACACCTGAATATAGATTTCTTAAATGGCCTGTAAATAATTCATTTCTGGGAATACATCTCCATTACTGACTGATAATGTAACTTAATATACTGTTATATTCTGTAATAAAAGACTACAGATTGTTGACTCTTTACACAATCATCTTTTTGGACAGACAACGGATTAAAATAAAAGAAGTCTAGACATAAAAAGCCTGTGCAGAGCTGCCATCGCCGCGCTTTTAATAGAAGCGTTGCGGTGAATGTGCCTGCTCGTTGCCTGCTCATCGCCTGGCTCCATGGATAATAACATAGATGGAAACAAAATGGGAATGAAGAGACCACTCAATTGTCTGTTACCTGACTGATGAATTGTTCATGTTTTATACAACCGTGTACGTCAAGTGTGTAGCAACATTAAGTGGACTCTATAAACTGCTGATTGATATCACCAATAGAGATGGTCTATTATCCCCCAATAAACCACTCTGACACCGTGTTTCTTCAGAACTTGTTTTGTATTAAAAGTGCGTTTACAAAATTAGGCCACAGCTTACAAACTGACCTTATCCCCGACAGTGCCGATCTTCTTAAAACCTTAATAAACTTTATTTAAATAACATTAAATTACATCAATAAAACATAAATACCCCCCGTCCGTACCAGCCACCTGCCCTTTTAGATCCAGCACGGTGGGTACTTCTAAATAACTGAAAACCTGTTAAACAGGAACCAACTGAATTAACTAGGGCCTGGGCCCTCTATAAACACCACATTTGATGACTGCCCTTTCTAAACCAGCACGTAATTCTCACAAAAACATCTATCGGCACTAAAGAGGACCCGCCACAGCATCTGGAAGCCGAGATAACTGCTCCAGATACTCCACCCAACCCCGGTAAGCTGTGGCCACTGCCTCCCGGATACCACACAGAAAAATGTCTAGCCTTACATCTGTCAAATGCACCCCATCAGCACTCAACAGCCCCTTAGCCTCCAACAAGTTATGTCGGACAGAAATGCCCCCGGCCCTGTACATGAACTTCGCCACTGCCTGATTCACCTTCACCCAGCTCCTATGAAGCACCGCCAAGGACAGCTTCGGCCGCCAATTAACCCTGGGAACGATCTCGGACCAAATGCAGACTGTTTCTGGCAGCACCTCCATAACCCTGAGGAAAAAGGACTTCACTGCCACCATCAAAAGGTGCTGCTGACAAAATCCCAAATTGTTACCCCCAGCGTGAAGATACAAGATATGGGGCCCCCGATGCATGGCCAACAGGTCGGAGAACTTCTGCAGCAGCTGCTCCCACCGAAGCCCCCGAAATCCGAACCAGTGTACCTCCAGCTCGTCTTCCGAGAACCCCAGGAGCCGTCCCGGCGGTTCAGTGCAGGCCCTCCTCTCAGCCCAAAAGGAAAAGGAATGCCCAAAAGGAATGCCCCAGGATCCACACGATCCGTCTCTGCTGCAACTACAGAAACAGAACATGTGAGTGACAAACCAAACAACACACAACACCCTCCCCCCCAGAGCCAACCGCCCCCTGACCGCCAGCCGCCCCAACCCGACTAAACCACCACCAAATGAGGATGGACATACTTCCGGTACCGATGCGACTCCCAGCGCCCAATACGTCTAATCGAAGCCTCCCCCAAGCCATA
>CM070039.1:29979055-29990265 GCA_036250615.1 Ptychadena robeensis | reverse complement strand
GTATCACAATCTCAATTGGCCCAGTGAATTGGTCACAGTTCGTATGAGAAGACCACACAGCCTGGTCCTCAGTACAAAACGAGACCCCGACGCGCGTTTCGTCGCAAAGGCGACTTCATCAGGGGGTAGATGTAGATCCAACCGACTGAGATGTGTGATTTAAAGGCCAGCCAAATACTAGGGTTGCGGGTATAGGGCTTAATTTCTCCCAAAAGAACGGAGAGTCCCAGTGTGCACTCCGCGTCAGAGCCAAAAAACCAAAAACCATTAATTACAGGTAAAATGCTGAATTTCAGCATGCAAAAGGTCCAGAAAGGTTAAAATGGTAGGTAGTCAGATGGCTGGTTCAGGTCATGGGCGGCGCGCAGTCACCATACCGCACCAAATAAGATTCGATTTACATTAGATCAATCAAACTTTTCGATCGATTTTTTGAGTCAGTTTCGATCTAACTAGGTCGATCGAACCACGTGGACAGGCATTGATTTTTGGTTAATTGACTTTAAACTCGATTGGTTTAGGTCGATCAAATGGGAAAATCAAAACCTGTATGGGGGCCTAAACTATGAAAGCTGCCTGATTTGTTTTATAATTTTCCTGTACATCTTGAGAATATGCGGTTCTTGGGATATTGGCGCCCTGGGCGAGCACTCTCTCTGCCGCCCCCCCCCCTCTTCACTGAGACCTGAGAGAGATCACTGGGGGGGGGGGGGCGTGCTGTGAAGGAGAGCCCCGGCAACTTCCCCCCTGCCTTCCCCGAGAGAGATCACAGGGGGGGTTGTGCGGTTGTGCTGTGAAGGACAGTCCCTGAGAGAGATCCCTCCCGGACAAGGGCTCTGAGGGAGAGCTCTGCCGACCATACTGAGAGAGATCACTGGGGGGTGGCTGTCGGGGCTTTCCTTCACAGCATCCCCCCACGCTTTCCCGGCCGGGGGTGCGCTGAGGGAAAGCTCTGCCAGCCGTACAATCCTCCTATAGTCATCCTGCTTTCTCTACAAAACCACCTGCCACAAACAGACAGTTTCACAATGGGCATTATGAGTGGAAGCCGCACCCCCCACCATGCCACCCTGGGCAACAGCCTATAATGCCCATATGTAAAACCGCCACTGGATGACGTCAGTACTAGTCGACTCAGCCACAAAATCCTTAGTCGTTAATGCCCTAGTGCACACTAATGGGATGAAATTATAGTTGCCTTAACCTCTTTCTAATAAATTTAAAGCCAGGAAAATTTTCATAACACAGTTCCACTTTAACATCAGTAGCGTAAAAAACAGACTGCTGGTGCCAATACGGCCGGGGTACTTGAGATCCAAATTTTCCAGTTTGTAAAATCTGAAACTTTTTTAAACTTATCCCCATGAAATATATGTTTTGCTAATCACCATATTCGGAGCAAACATGCATTAAATATTAAAAAGCAGCTGAAATTAGGCCTTTCCTCTGAGAGTTTAATATAGACATTATAATTTGTCTGATTCTTTGCCAGTCTATTTTGTTTTATGCCCTTGATAGCATAATTCAATCTTCAGACTCCTTTAAATACTCTTACTTGCCTGCCTCAGCATAAAAAAATTATTATATCCACATACAGAGAAAATTGGATTGTCATTGGTCGAGACAGGAGCCCCGGCCGATGAAAGTTTTTGTACTTGGGAAAACTTTATCAATCCCTTTGATGAAATCCAAACGAAAAAACAAGAGAACTCCGATCGTTTTTGTAAAACATTCTCTTCTGCAGCTTCCCGGTCTAATTTCTGAAAAGGAATAACAAATTTGCATCCATATTTATTGCATTCTCAAGTACAGTAATTATTTATCAAGGCATAAAATCTAGCGCATTAGACACAATTTAAAAAAGCCGATGTGCTGCGAACGTTTATGTGGAATGCAGGGTACCCGTCTCGGCGAAGGTGCCTTAACATAAGTTGCGTTATCTTTTGATTATGCAGTGTTTATAAGGCAATATGGCAAGAGGTTTATATCACAAAGTACTTGGAATAATTAACATTTTTGGCAAATAGACGCTGATCTGGTTACAGAAAGGCAACTCAACCTCATAAAAACTGCAAGCTGTCACGCATTAGGGATTTGTGAAAAATATTTGCAATAAATTTGGAATTTTGGCAGATTTTTTGCAGCGCGCATCATGTTTCCTGTCCCTTAATGCAAATATATTGAGTTATCAGAGCAGGGAGTAAGGGAGAGTTATCCAAATCCAAACAGCCAATAAGGACTTGTTTACTGCATGCATTCTAATTGGTTGTGATAAAGAAAGGGCTTCATGGGGGGTTTATATTGGTTACTGAGGGGTAATTGGAAGATTTAACATAGGGGTTGTAGGGAGTTTAATGTAAGAGGTGCAGGGAGAGCCAGAGAAAAGAACAGTTTTAGGGCTTGCCGACACTATGTTTTGATCCCACTGACAGACCAAACTTCCGTAAATGCCCGCCATTCACATTTCCGCGGTGAACCGCCTATTGACTTCAATGGAGAATGGTGAAGTTCTCAATCCTTTATAATTGTAGCCACAATACCAATAAAAAAAGTGTCAAAAGGGTACAAACACATGGACAGTGTCATTCTCAATGGAGAAACTTAAAAAAGTAATCTTTATTTATTGGTTTTAGAAACAAAAAAATCAGCAATGAATGCCCCCCTCCCCTGAGCATACCCGACCCCTATTGGCATAGGGTCTGGTATGCTAACTAAGTCTATTCACAAAATGTCACAATTTTTATCTGTTGACCCAAATATAAGCTGAAGAAAACATTGGTTGGTTGTACAACAACCGACCAACACATGGAGTACCAAACTGAATATAAGCCAATGTTTAATGGCTAAAAAAGTTCAGCTTATATTTGAGTATATACGGTATATACGAGGATGCAACCACTGCATCACCTCCAAGGCAACATTTGGACACCTTTAGGCACATTATGTGCACCCATTGCAGAGAACAAGTGGAGGGGAGCATATTTTCAACAAGGTGACAAAGGGCCCAAAATTAAGCTTAACAGGCTAAATCTGGCCCCTGGGCCTTAGTTTGCCCACCCTTGCCATAGACACTTAGATTTCTGCGAGATCGATTTGGGCTTCGATCCAAAGTCATACATTGATCGTAAAGGGCACCGTGTTTGGTAATACGATTTATTGCCGATTCATGCACCCGATCGATTGGTGATGTAACTAAAGATCAGCCACATAAATTAATGGACGTGGGGTGAAACCTGCATGTGCACCTGCAAAAGGGCAGATCTTAAGCAGTGGTGGGCAACTGAGTTGATATGGAGGGCCACAAGTGCAGCCTCACCATCACTAAAAGGCCGCACATAACATTTTCAATTTATACTGACTTGTACTGTATAAGCATTTTATAATGAACAAATGACAGCAGGCAGAGCTAGAAGACATTATTTTTACTTTTTAACCTCCCTAGCTGTTTGCCCGAACTCAGTTCGGGCGCAGTTTGATCGCAGTTTGATCGCAATTTGACACCAGAGGTGTGTAGAGGGCTGGGAGGAGAGCCGGCAAGCACGGCGGAGTGTATGTAAAACGGCTTTGCGTGCCATTAAAAATGGCGCGAAAAGCTCAAACCGCACAGAGGGTTAAATAACAAAACTTCAAATATTAGGGAACACTGTAGTAAAGAAATATATATGTCATATATAGCATCAAAGCCTTTGATGATATCTATGGGACACATACCCTTTGATGCTCCGCAATCTATATTATACAATCATCTCCCACCTGTCCGCCATTCCCTTGTCAACACGTCTTTGCTAGGGATATTCTTAGAGCAGAAAGATGAGGAGAGGCAAGGGACTTGCTCAGATGGCATCTGGGTCACTGACCCTGAGTGAGTCACTTGCCAGAGTGAGAGGAAACCCATGCAAGCTCTATACTCCTACTCCTATCCTCCTCTATACTACCTTAGTGCTGCAGGAACAGAGCCACCATTTCCCCTTTTAGTGACTTCTGTGCCAAAAACTGCCATTTATCTGATCTTTACAATTTGCACCAATGATATGATTAAGTATTTACCTCCCTAGCTACCACTATGGTGAGCAAGCATTCTAAAGTTCTTAAAATAGGCTCAATTTCCTTTAGGGCCCATTCACACTATATGCATATTTGAAATTACATCTGCTTTTGCATTTGCGTTTGCATTTTTGAACAAATGAATGAATAATGCAGGAAAAATAAGTCAAAATGCATACAGCAGTGAGTTTTTAAAAACTCAACGCATACAGCGTGAATGGTAACATTGGTTGTCTATGTAAAAACGCATGCAGTAAAAAAAGTCTTTGGATTTTGCATTTATAATTTGACACTTTTACTGCCTTCCTGCAGTACCATAAACCGTCACTAGATGGCACTTGATAATTGTTTTCAAGTCTCCTAGGACTTGAGAATGAAGCTCCATTGTAGCAGTGACATCTCCCTTCCAAGTACTTTCTTTAAGTAGAAGAGGAGCTGCCACTCTCAAGACAGCACATTGTTGACAGGACAATCAATTTTAATTATTACAGTTAACTTTGTTTTTAATTTTCTGTCAGACTGTCTGCATAATTTTGTTTATGATTTTAAAACATTTCAGTCGTTTACACACTTTGAGCATGCATCTTTTTTTGAACGATCGATCACTACAATCGATCGTGAAAATCGACCGTTTAGAAATCAAAAAATCAAAGCGTCTATGGCCAGCTTAAAGGCCCCCATACACCTTACAATCTTTCCATACAATTTCTGTACAATGAAATTTTGTTCTACCAAAACCATGTAATATGAGGACCTTTCTAAACCTTCCAATCACTGTGTATTCTATCAGGGAGGACCCGGCACTACATAGCATTGATATATACCTTCCAATCACTATGTATTCTATCAGGGAGGACCCAGCACTACATAGCAGTGATATTTACCTTCCAATCACTATGTTTTCTATCAGGGAGGACCCGGCACTACATAGCAGTGATATATACCTTCCAATCACTATGTATTCTATCAGGGAGGACCCGGCACTACATAGCAGTGATATATACCTTCCAATCAATATGTATTCCATCAGGGAGGACCCGGCACTACATAGCAGTGATATATACCTTACACTCACTATGTATTCTATCAGGGAGGCCACTAAACTACTCAGTTGTTGGTAGATCTAATGGAGATTGTGTAGATCAATCTTAAGGTGTATGGGGGCTTTACTGAGTCTTCAACTGAATTCCAGTTCTGGGAAATATAAAAAGCACAGGAGACCGCATTGAAGACCATGGAGCATATTCTATTAAAATTAATGAACATCTTCATCAAAAAGCATTTTTCCTCTTCTCTCCCAGAGACAGATTTGTCCTGCCACACACATTCCATGGCTGGTTGCAGCCTCAGATTAATGCCAGGGCCCCCGACTATTCCTCCTAGACTTTGTTTTATGAAATAATACCTGTCATCTGCTGCCTGATCCCAGAAAAGGGGGCAGGTTTTCCAGGTCACCCTACCATCTGTCAGTGGAGGATCATCTGTCCTGATACATCAGCACCTGATCAGTGCTAACAGGGAGTCCTATGAGTCCCAGCATTGGTGACCCAGTGGGAAACAAAGAGAGCGAACGAGCGGGAACATCACCTGCGAGTGCGAGATGTAATTATCACTCGAGCGATAAAGATGTGCGCACATGCTGAAACGTCTCCCGAGCCGCTCTCTCCCTTCTCCCAGACATATGCCGGCTGTATAGCAGGCGCGCAACATCCACAGGTCTGATAAAAGAGATGAAAACTAATGATATATATAAATAAATAAATTTTTTGCAAACATAAAAAAACAGCCTCAGACTTGCGATTTCAGTTTTTTTTTTTTGCGATTTTTCAGTTTTGTGATTGGATGTTCCAACTAAACTTGGCTATAGTTAATTAATAATTATTTTTACTATTTGCATAGTAAACATTTACTACTGCTTACACGTATAGATTGTGACCCACGCACAAACAATCGGCCGAAACATCGGGACACAATCGGCCCGGGCACCCTTTGTGTGCCAACACTGTCCGGTGGGTCTCTCTAGCTGCTCAGGCCCTCAGCTAGGGAGACCCAGCAGACAGCATCTAGCCGGCTGTGTTGTGTGTCAGCCTAGAGGGATGGTAGCTGCCCCCCCCTTTCCCCCTCAGAAGCACAGAGCTAAGGAGAAGACATATTTTAGGACACTGTGTCCCCGTCTAAAGTATCAGACCAATCTAAGAATTACGGACATGTCCCGACCTGATTTTTCGGTCATAAAATCTAAGCATGTATGGGGGGCTTAAATGATTAAATTCTAGGGGATTGTTTTAAGCAGAGTATTGGTATGCAATAGGGTACAGAGAGATATTACTGCAATATTCACCATGGGTCTAGAGCAGGGGTGGGCAAACATAGGCCCGGGGGCCAGATACAGCCCGTTTAGCTTTCTTTTCTGTCACCTTGTTGAAAAGATGTTCCCCTCCACTTGTTCTCTGCAATAAGTGTACATAATGCCTAGAGGCGTCCAAATGTTGCCTTAGGGACGTGATCATGACACTGTCGCCACATCCTCATGGCGACAACAGGCAGTCTCTAGGTATTATCTATGCTCATTGAAATCAATGAGCATTTCTTTTTAAGTACAGGAAATATGTCCCTGTCACATGTCGCTAGTGATAGTCAAATTTTTTGACTAGCTGACTTTGTGACCTGATTGCAAAGCCTCTGAAAATTATATCATCACCAAAGTTGCTGCAGATGTAGAGAAAGGTTGTAGGAACATTGGAAAAAAAAGTTTTGCTCTAGCACATGTAGTTTTTGCATAAATTAAGTTCAAAGTCAAAGTTGAAATTTCGATTTAGCCCTAGCAGAACAGGAGCTGCGGCTCTCAAGACAGCATATCTTTGAAAGACAGGACAATCAAGTTTAATGATTACAGCTAAGTTTGTTTTATATTGTTTGTCATACTGCCAATTGGTGTAGGGACATGGCATACATTCTGGGGCGGTCCCAGAGAGATCGGCACCCTGGGCACCCCCTCTGACAGCCGCCCCGCCCCCCCTCAGTACATAACAGCAAAGTTTTGTCTCACTCTCCCCCACCACCAGGAGACGATGACGCTGGAGTTGCTCGTAAGGTCCCCTGCAGACATCTCCACTCCTGGGGAGAGAAAAGGGTGTGTGTCTCCTCTACTCTCTCCCTTGGCGAGCACGCTGATAGGGGAGAAAAAACGATGTGGGCATCGAGCATGCTGATAGGGGAGAAAAAACGATGTGGGCATCGAAAAAACATTTCTGATGCCCACATGCCGCCCCCGACATGATGCCGCCCTGGGCGATCGCCCAGGTTGCCCATGACTTGAACCGCCACTGCGTACATTGGATGAGCATAGTTTGACTTTAAAGGCTGAGGGTGGTGTGGTGGCTTTGTAGGTATAAAATAAGAGGTTGGCCCAAAGCCAAGCTCGCAATGGTGGCACCTGTTTGTCAGGGATAGCACTGACAGACACCCCAGGGACTTTTAAGTGGTCATAGCGTAACAATACGTTTAATATATTTATATATTTAATATTGGGACTCTGGTCCATAAATTGGTTCCCGGCTACACTCCACATATGGCTTTGTAGGTAGCACCCTGGCCATATATTACTATAATACCAGGTTCACTGGGCTTCCCATATTCTACACATAATTTTCAGGGGTCCCACTGAACCCCATTATGAGTTAACAGAATTCCAAATTGAATGATGTTAATGAATATTCACACATGTATCTATATCCATTGAAATATTAATACTTCCTTTATTTTGTATAATATAAGAAGGCAGTAAATGAGTTTGATTCCTGTTATCTACGTACGCCAAGAAGCATGTCTCTTTGGCAAAGCTCAGTTCTCTGATTCCTAGCAGCGGCACGTTCACTCAAGGTCCCTAGCAAAGTAACCACTTCAATGGATTCTTTTTTTATTTCATTTTGGCGATTCAGCCTTTACATCAGAGTGTTAACACTCGGCTGGTGGCAGCAGCGGCGTACCGTTACCTGGGGCCTGGCGCAAAGGCCGGGATCAGCGTGAGAGATGTACAGTACGGAAATGAAAGGTAAAGCAGTACACGGGAATTCGCCGGACATCTGTGCCAGTGCAGCTTGCTTATTCTCTCTACAACCGCGGTAATGTGCTGCAAAGTTAATACAGGTCTAGGCCTTTCTACTTCAAAGCTGCTTAGGCCGTATGTGGCATTAATTCCCTCTAGTACAAAAATGTAGTTGATAATCGCCAAGCTGAGGGAAGGATTTGAGACCAGAGCAGCAGATTTCCTCACAGATTACAGACTAAAGCTGAGTTTCTTGGGATAAAACAGGATAATTAACTCCCGTGAAATATGTTAGCTTTGTGTTGCTGGATTCGAGTCTTTTAGCAGATAATATTGGTAAATAAACGGCTTCTCAGTGCACGGTGCATGTGTAAAATTATTACCAACCTCAGGTAGGTTGGGAAAAGTGATTTTTTTACCTCAATTTCTAAGCAAAAAGGGTAAGATAATAACAAAAAGTGAAATAAGCTACTTTCGTCACATTATTTATTTTCATTCTGGAGAACTTACCTGCAGTGCTTATTTCTGCCACCAGATGTCATCGGTCTGATGACTAGAGTACCATATTCTCAGGGGTGCACATCAATGGTACTCAGGTACTCAAAAGGGGGCAAAGCTATGCGTACTAACAACTTGGAGGCACTCCGTGTTTGGGCGGCCGCAGCTAAATGCTACATGTATACAATTTATGTCACTTGGATAACTGCAGGGAAACATGAATAACTATGAAAGGATGCAGTTAGGGGGGTGAAATTGGAAATGTAAATGACTAATCCAAAAAAAGTTTGGACTTCTAAGGGTGTTGGAGATCTGGGGAATGAAAGTCAGAGTAGGCATATGTAAGGGTAAAATCTGACAAGTGAAAAGCACTGTGTGACAACTGGAATGTGACTATGAAAGGTTGACATTTGTACTGCAGGTTGTCCTAGCGGTTAGTTACAAAGTCATAAAATTTCAGGTTTTTACTACTTTAGTATGAGATCTGGGGGTTCAAACGAATTGTACTGTGAGAGTTACAAGTGACCCAAAGCCAGCTGGTGACCTGTGGATGGAGACCACTAATCGGAGGCTCAATCAAGAACAGGGAGGTCCATCTGCAGCAGAATCTACCATGCAGGAAGCGGACGCAGAGGACAGTGAGGGAGACAGTTGGGAAGACCACCCTACATATGGAGACCACTATATGGAGACCACTTTTTAAAAAAGTCAGCCGTCCGCCCGTTCGCGGACAGATTCAAATTCCCCGCCTCTAGGCTGGGAATTTGAATCTGAAGACCCGGAACGCACCTGGAACGCATAGTTCCTGGGTGTGCTAACCGGATGTGACGTCACTGACGTCGCATCCGGGTTTGCGAGCTGGTTTTTCACTGAAAGACCGGGTTCTCTACCCAGTCTTCAGTGAAAACATTCTTCCCGCGGCGGGATCTCGCTGCTTCTGATCCCACCGGAGGAAGAATAGAGGGATCCTTCTTGCCGGCGAACAGGGCAGGTCGAACACCCGTACTGTCCGCTGGCGAGAAGGAGGGCGAACATGCTTGTTCGCGGCCGAACTGTCCGCCTTGCGGGCAGTTCGGCCATCACTACCAAACACCATCTCCTGGTACTCATCAGAGGAGCTCACTAAAAAGGTTATGTGCACCCATGTATATTCTGCTTTCTCTGAGACCAGGGGGGGCTGGGACAGTAAAAGGAGATTCAGTATGGTTATGGGTACTCTCTCTTCCACAGGGTCTCACCTTTCATAAGAAATGTTATTGTCACCATCTTGTGCTGCTTCTTTCGTTTGTTTTTTTTCGACAATTTCGAGTTAATTACAAAGCCCCTGAGCATTGTATCATCACTAAATTTGCTGAAGATGTAGAGAAGGTTTGGGGGTATATTACAAAAAAAAAGTATTGCCCTTAATTTATGCAAAATAGTTTTTGCATACATTAAGTTCAAAGTCAAGTCAACATTTCGAAACATAAACTGAATTTTGAACTTAATTTTTGCAAGAACTACATGAGCTAGAGCAAAACGTTTTTTTCAAATCTCCCGACAGCCCTTCTCTACATCTCCAGCAATGTTGGTGATGATACCATTTTCAAAGGCTCAGCTCACAAAGTCAGCTAGTCGAAAAATTCCACCTCTATTGGTTTTGCCATAATCAAGTAACATTGGTCTAGTGTCTAGGTGAATGGAGATACATAACTTAAACATAGGAACCTTTGCTATAATATTCTAAAGGCCCCCATACACTGCACGGATTCCCTGGCTGATCGATTCAGCACCGATGGATTCCGGCGACTCCGCCGGCATCCACAGGTGTGAACGATCAGCCAATTAGGGAATCCGATCGTGGCAGCCCACCTTGCACGGCCGGATCCGTGTCCGATGGATCGGCTCCTTGACCGCAACGCCCCCTGATCACAGCAGAATCGGACCCGAAAAGACCGACAGGTTGGTTCTTCCTCGGATCCGATTCTGTGCCCCCGATCCATCGGATGCGGTCGGACGGGCAAGGTGGGCTGCAGAGGATTCCGGCACGATGGATCCGCGTGCACGCGCCCGGAATCCATCGCGCCGGAATCCGGCACGAATCCGTGCTGTGTATGGCAGCCTTAAGCCAGAGTTGGATATGTAAGTAGCTCATACTATCACAGGCATGGTTTGGGGTCTAAGTGTATGTTTATACAGATGATGGAAAATAGGCCTGGGGCTGTATATTTGCTGTTTAAGTCTATTTGACCCCTCAACATCAAGATAACCTGAATGATACATGGCTTCTAGATGTTGAGGAGAAAGTGATGGATGACTGGCAGGTGTCACCTACCCAGCTAACCACGCTATTATCAGACTAATTGACTTATAGCCTAATTGGAAATCATTTTAAAGTGACTGCAGCCTAACTGTGAATACTGCTGGAGCAGAAACAAATTTCACTTAGGGTAGTTTTGGGATGCTGTGTTGCCTCATGCGACATGGATGCTATAGTGTGCTCTAGAGTTGTGGAATGCAATGAGCATGAACCAATGTGCATTGTGCATTACAATTGTCACAATTGCCTTTTCATTACCAATGTGCATGACTTGGATATACGTTATAGACCTGCTTGTCTTACCTTGTCTCCATCTTACCC
>CM070039.1:29951511-29968917 GCA_036250615.1 Ptychadena robeensis | reverse complement strand
GGAGCTCGGATATTCGACTGGGAGAATATCCGTCATTTTCGTTTTAAAAAATCGCATTGCATTCATTCATTGCATTCATTGCAATGGATCGCGATTATAAAAATTGCGAAAAATCGCAATCGCGTCGGATATCCGATGATATATTCGCGAATATTTCGAATTCGCGAAATAGCCATATTCGAGCAAAATATTCGAAAATCAAATATTTGAGCTCAACACTATTACATGGTTTGGTAGAAGGAAAGTTGCCTTTACTGATGAGTAGTGTTGATTGCAAATATTAAAATTTTTATTGCAAATATCAGCACTTAGAGAATTCATGAAGATTTCAAATATAGCGCTTTATCTTCATAATCTTGGATATTCAAGATTTTATACCTCAGTACCCGGAACTACAATATATTGCGTTCACAATATGCACATGTACCAATTTGCGCAATGAAAGTTATAATGACTGGACATCACAAATTATCCAATCTATTGTGAATATTAGTAAAAATGTTGGTTTTGTATGAATTTATTGCAGTCTGCAGGTGATCCTCTGTAATCCTAGTGACCATTGAATGATGGAAAACATACAGAAAACATACAGTATCCACTAGAAAAGGAATGTATGGGAAAACTTTAAATAGGGACCTCT
Organism: Ptychadena robeensis; assembly: GCA_036250615.1. Lineage (NCBI taxonomy): Eukaryota > Metazoa > Chordata > Amphibia > Anura > Ptychadenidae > Ptychadena > Ptychadena robeensis. The sequence continues at coordinate 29,968,277 of CM070039.1, read as the reverse complement.
GTCCTGCTGACACCAATGAATTCTTGAAGTTCTTGTGTCTCTAATGAAGTTAACGGAAACTTTGGCAATACAGTAGTGATGACTAGTGATGGCTGAACTGTCCGCAAGTTTGCATTCCTTCTAGCTGGCGACAAGTACAGGTGTTCGACCCACCCTATTTGCCCGCGAGAAGGAGCTTATTATTCTTCCACCGGCTGGATCAGGAGCAGCAAGATCCCGCCAGAGGATCTTTTCACTAGAGACTGGTAGAGAACCTGGTCTTCTAGTGAAAAATCAGCTCTGAACAAGGAACCATGCGTTTTATGTACCGGTTAGTACCTGTTAGTGAACGAACCTGGCCACGAACCTGGCCATCACTAGAACAGTACAGGTGTTTGACCTGCTCGCCGGTGAGAAGAAGCTTATTATTCTTCTACCTGCCAGATCAGGAGCAGTAAGATCCAGCCAGAGGAAAAATCTTTTCACTAGAGACTGGGTAGAGACCCCGGTCTTCTAGTTAAAAATGAATAGTGACGTGGTATTTTTTTTGCGCATTGCGAATATAAACTTTCAATCCATGGCCGTAAGCTTCCCAATGCACAATATCTTGAATATCTGCCGCCATATTCACTAAATTTCGAAAAGCCGATATTCATTGAATATATTTGCAATTCCAATATTCTAACTGAACACAAATACAACATAGAAAATAAAATACCTACTTATCTATTTGAGCATTTTAAGTAAATCCATAATGAAATGTTGGTCCGTCATAACCGATCATCTGAAACTTGGCTGTTCAATGGCTGAATTACATATAAAAATGGGATGGAATTAGAATAGAGGTACTCTTGCCTATTCTTAAAGACTTAGGGCTTGTCCCTACTGGCGTTAGCGGCTGGTCACAACCAAAAACGTGGGCAGCTGCGCAAGTGGGGACAAGCCCATTGAAATGAATGAAATTGGCCACCCACAGCCGCCACACGGCCAGCCTCGCCAGTGCGGACAAGCCCATAATGAATGTCAAATTTTTTAGATTGTTTACATCAGTACCCAGAACTGCGTTCGCAATGTGCGCATGTACATGTGCCGATTTGTCCAATGAAGGTAATAATGACTGGAGATCACGAATTCTCAAATTTTCAAATTTTTTGAGAATATTAGGGCAAAAATTTGTGAATACGAATATTTCCTATGCTGCTCATCAATACTCTGAAATAGAGATGGTCAATGAGATGCCAATTTTTTTTTTTTCAAGAAAATGCTTTATTTGAAGAGAATGAACATACAGCATAGAAGTTGAACATGGTCTGAAAAGCACATTTATAAAGAAATAGGAGTTTTGCTTTTACAACTTTTTAGTGAACCATGCGTATAGTAAAAATACAAACCAAAATAGAAAAACCGTTGTCATTAAATGTAATGTCCAAACATAATATCTTAGGAAGATGTAGTAGCCACAATCAGGACTAATATCATCGTCTTCACTAAGATAGCTGATATATCAAATTAGGTGAAACTGTAAAATCACAAAAATAACCTGACAACTACTGTAGTGATGGCCGAACTGCCCGCAAGGCGGACAGTTTGGCCGCGAACAAGCATGTTCACCCTCCTTCTCGCCAGCGGACAGTACGGGTGTTCGACCCGCCCTGTTCGCTGGCGAGAAGGAGCCCTCTATTCTTCCTCCGGTGGGATCATAAGCAGCGAGATCCCGCTGCAGGAAGAATGTTTTCACAGAAGACCGGGTAGAGAACCCGGTCTTTCAGTGAAAAACCGGCTCGCAAACCCGGATGTGACGTCACTGACGTCACATCCGGGTTTTCAGACTCAAATTCCCCGCCTACAGGCAGGGAATTCGAATCTGTCCGCGAACGGGCGTATGGTGGACTTTTTTAAATGTCTGCTCCGCCCGTTCGCGGACGGATACGGCCGAAGTTCGGCCATCACTACTGACAACAGGATAATAGGATATAACCTGGGATACACTAAATATCTTGTAGGCCTCGATTGGTTAAAGGCTAACCATGGAGTCCAAGTTGGAGAATACTTGTGGATCGTGTCATGTGAGATGAATGAACTCCTTAATGCAGGCGAGTGATGCCAAGATGTTAAAAATAATATGCATATTATATGCACAGAGAAACTGAGCCAAGTGCAGTCTACATACAGGCTAAGTTTCAGTCTACATACAAGTTTGCATGCTATTTTCAACATCTCGTTAACCTGTCCTAGTTACTTGTTACCCAGAATTAGTGAGTCTTATTGACCATCTCTACTAAGAACCTTCTTTGGCCACTGAATCCAGCTCTCACATAACGGGGGAAATTACTAACTTTTGATTTGATATTCATGAATATTCACAATTCCAGTGTATGGCCATATATTGCAATATATACGCATCGTGATTACCTCAAAATGAATGGTGGTATTTATTTTTGCATTGTGAATATAAATTTGCCATCCATGGCCATCCATGGCTTCCCAATGCACAACAACTCAAATATTCTAAATTGCGAATATCTGCTGCCATATTTGCGACTTCTCCAATAGCTGATATTCGTCAAATAAATTTGCAATTTGAATATCTAAGCTCAACACTAGTATAAGCATTCCAGGAAGCAGAAGCCATCACTGGAAAACACCGTGGGCTAGCTTGCAGCAGGTAAGCTACTCCGAGTGTGGCTCATGGGTAACCACATTTTTCAGTGAAAATGTACCTCTAGCCAACCTTAGGAATACTTCCAGGGGGTTAAATATGTTCTGCCTAGGAAAGCTGACTCCTTCGGACTAGTGATGGCCGAACTGTCTGCCTTGACATGTTTCTTCTCCCGGCAGTACAGGTGTTCGGCCCGCCCCGTTCCCCAGCGGAAAAAAGTTTGTTATTCTTCCACTGGGTGGATCAGGCACAGAAAGATGTGACCAGAGGAAGAATCTGTTCACTAGAGACCGGGAAGAGAACCCTGGTCTCTAGTAAAAAATCGGCTCTGAGAACTGGAAGTGAAGACAGTGACATCACTTCCGGTTTATCCGATTCAAATTAGAAAAGGTGGGGAATTTGAATCTCCCCGCGAACAGGTGGACGTCGGACATTTTTTTAAAGTAATATTTTTTTTATATTTGTATAAATCCGGCTTTCATAAGGCATAAGTGGTCTCCAGAACAGTACTAAGGCAATGTTCTGATGGAGCTATGTATAGCACCTTGATAGCCCCTCCCATCAGTCATAATCCTACAGATTGCCTAGAGCAGTGGTTCCCAAAACGGGGGGAGCGAAGGTATTCCGGGGGGGGGGGGGGCACTGGCCTTTATTCTGAACCTATGTTTAAATGAGAAGGAGGGGCTTGATAATGTTTCTAAATAGAAAAGAATTGCCCTGCAAGGGAAGTTTGGCAACCACTGTCCTAGAGAATCTCAGAAACCCAATGATTTTGTCATTGGAACTGAAAATAAAATTTATTTTACATTATGTTATTGATAACGGAAGGCAGTACTTGTACTCTATATCACTAAATCTTTTTCTGCTGTCAGTGTCACTACGCATTTAAGGAAAAAAATATTTTCAGTTTTATGTCTCATCTGATGTAAATATATTCTTGTGGGAGCCAAAAAGAAGCTTTTCCAAATTCTTTCCTGTTGTTAAAGAGCGAGCAGGTTTTGCTTGGTGTTTTGTTCTATACCACATACTGTTTTGTTTGAATATATACAGTCATCTCTTGTCTTGTATGTACGATATTGTGCTGCAATTTGTAATGAAAATAAATAGATTGCAAATGTAGCGATTTAATTTTAGCGACAAGACAAAAAATGCTAATAGAAGGTTTCACATATTTTAATGAATTCATTAGCCGATTCAATTTGAAGCATTGGCACGCCATATGTAATGTTCTTTTATATTATATATAGAAATAAGTGATAAAAAAGTTCAACATAATTATCCTGATGAGTATTATCTAATGCAGCTTCAAATATTAGTTTTATCTAAAGTGGGTAACACCAGTCAAAATGGATTTAAATGCTTTATAATATTATTATGAGAAGAATTAGAAACTCTGCCCATTGTAATACGCTTTTGTTGGGGGAACACGCAGAAGACTCTTTGTTGAAAATGTGAGAAATAAAACAATAAACACTATATAAGGTTGTAAGCACCACCCATCACCATGGAATAACCAGAAGAAAGCACTTTTATGTATTAACCTCCCTGGCATTCCGCCCCAATAAAAAATGGCATGAAAAGCCGCTGTACTGAAAATCGCAGTGGAGCACACAGAATTACTCCACTGCAATTCCTCGCCCTCCCCCCACCTCTCTACACAACGCCAGCATCAATTAGACATCAGCGATGTGGGCTGGAAAAAGTGGAGCCACCTCCATTGACATGAAGGTCTAAGGCGCCTCCCCCTTTGGCGTCATCGATAAGCCCACAGCTCTGCAGAACCGCTGCAGGTTGACAGAGCTTCACTAAATATGCCCGATCCCGGCACGGGCACAGTTTGATCCAAGATCAACCCAAGATCAAACTGTGACAGTACTGAGTTCGGGCATAACGCCAAGAAGGAAAATTAGCTAAATTGTTACTGAAAAATGTCATAACCCCCTAAACCACACTCAGGGTAGCTTACCTGCTACATGAGATCATGCAGTGTTCTTCAGTGATGGCTTCTGCTCCGGGATCCTGGAATGCTGAAATGTGGCTGCATTAGATCCCCAAACAATCAACAACCGTGTTTGGGGACCTTAAATCTGTCACCAAAACAGAAATGAATGGTATATTTGCCAAGAGGGGACACCTGCTACAACATGGATATTACCTCACTTCCTGTTGTGTTTACAAACAACCCTTAATTCACTACTGGAAAAACATGAAATGCCTTTTACTTCTCTGTCCAAAGCTTCTGGATTAGGTCACTTTACCTCCCAAGCGGTTTCCTAGATTTAGTTACCTCACTCACTCTCTTACATACTTGACTATGACTCCTAAAGAGTTGGCTCCCATCCTTCAATTTATTCCCAAAATATCACAAAATTCCCTACCCTGGACTTTAGGTGGAGCCAGCTGTGCAGATATGTTTGCACTGAATACTTTACAACATCTTAAGACAAAAACATTTTGTTTACAAACATAACTCTTGCTGAACTATCATCAGGGCATCAAACTTACGGGCGTCTGTGTCATCTCTATGCGTCAGCACTCCTAATGATCTTTTTGGGTTCTTTTTGGGTCTCTTAACATGAAGGGGCAGTGCCGGAATCAATTGGTGGGTCGTCCGCGATTCAGTATCTCTGCAGGCTCACCATGCATAGGTTAGTATGCACAATCCTTGTGTGTCCGGATGTTGTTTACAACTGGGTCCATCTCAACTGCTAGAGAAGTTAAGAGTTGGTGTAAATTCTTGATTTGTGAGATGATTGCAAAGCCTCTGAACAAGGTATCATCACCAAACTTGCTGGAGATGTAGAGAAGGGTTGTGAGAACATTTGAAAAGCACATGTAGTTTTAGCATAAATTAAGAACAAAATAGATTTTTGACATTTTGACTTGACTTGTGCAAAAACTATTTGATTTAGAGCATTGAGGGGTTTGCAATTAACTCCAAATCATCACATTTTTAAAATATATTTTGACCATCTCTAGTTAAGAGTATGGTAAATGTGTGTAACACCCAGAGGGTTAATGAAGGTCTAAGCATATTAAAAGACTCAAGTGATGATGTACTATATTTCATAGGGAAAGGGAATTGAATAGGTTGGCCTTGATAAAGAGAATGACCTCTAGAACATGCTTGAGTCATTTGTAGCCAACTGTACAAATTGTTTGTCTTGGAATTGACCGTGTCCCATCTGAGACAGAGCTTTCTCTTCTACTCCGGGATAAAGGCTTTCCTCCTTTCACAGAAACAGCAGAAATTTGAGACGCTGATTAACTTTTAACTAAAATTCTCTATGAATTCCTGTCTATCAAAAGATGACAAATGACATTTGGAAACCTGGATCCCATGCAAATCGGCTCTCGCTGATGGAAAACCTAGCAGGTGTTCTCATTAGTGGGCAAGACGAGAAAGCCATTTATGAATGCATTTTTAATGCTCGTAATTGGGGAGAAAATATCGACTGTTGCACAAAGATGTTTTTTTTTTTTTTTTTGGTTTTCCAGGTGGCACCAGTTAAAGATTTATTAATACAAAATGTATATAAATATTAGCAATCTGTACTGAAACCTGCTTTGGCAAATGATTGACTGTAATGAGGGCTGCATGCTAATATTAATCCAGTGAGGCTATTCATTATTACGCTCCAGTCTTCTGCAGTTGCTTCAAACGGGAAGTATGCTGAGCCACGGTTTGTGTGTCAGTTACGGGAACGGGATCACAGATTGATGGTTAATAGGAGTAAAATGAACACAAAGGCAAGGAACAATTAATAACAGTTTATCCACTTATTTTAAAAATGTGCCGTATGATCTATTCATACCAGGATGGAACTGATAGATGGGAATTTCATGCTGATTTGCCAAGGCTGATTGAACGTAATGCGGCAATACATTCAGGTAGAAAGTGAGCCATGGAGGGGAAGTGTGGAAAAGCTCATCTTCTTGGCAAACGGCCACCAGGCTTATAGTGACCATTGAGGGAGGGGCGAAGTTTTCCAAATTCTGTCCAAATCAAAAATAAAGTTTGAATGTCACTTTCCTGTCCTCACTTCAGTGCCATTTCAGACAAAAAGTCCAGGAATCCAATAAACTGGGTACCAATGGGGCATCAGTCACTACTTGATAGTGATTGTTGGGTTAAATGAGAAAGTCACTAATGCACAATCCTTATAAGAAACAAGACATCTATGCAGGATCATTTATATTCGAGCTGGTGGTCTCGGAATTCACCTCTTTTCAAAAGGTGCATAGACGCCTCGATTTGCCATTGATTGATTCCTGATCCGATCATTCACGGCAATTAATCGTTTGGGAATCGATGGAACACCACCTTGGGAATCCAATTTGTGGTCGATTTGGACATGAGCCAATTTTCAAAATGGCCGACTCCACAAACTGCATTGATGGGAAAGTCTGCTGCATAGGGAGCTATGGGTCCACCTACGTACTTCGATCTATTTTTTAGTTGATTTTGATTCAGTTTGGTCGATTAAGGTGGGCAGAACTCGATTGATCGCCAATCGATCACTGTGAACACGCGCAGGCAAAAATCGAGTGAAAAATCAACCCATGTATGGGAGCCTTAAGAGTGGGTTGACCTAAAATGTATCCATTCATACCAGGATGGAACTGATAGATTGGAATTTTGGGGCTAAGTTTTCCAAATTCTGTCCAAATCAAAAATAAAGTTTGAATGTCACTTTCCTGTCCTCACTTCAGTGCCATTCTAGACAAAAGGTCCAGGAATCCAAAAATACTGGGTACCAATGGGGAATCAGTTTGGGCTGAGAGTCAGTGTTGTCTGTGAATCTTCTCATTCATTCAGGTAATGGTATAGCTAGACAGATGATGATTAGTGTTGAGCGAGAATATTTTAAATTTAAATATATTTTATGAATATCCGACATTCGAGAATTTGCCATATTCCGCGAATGTGCACTCGGATATTCACGATGGTGGATATTCGTCATATTATGCTTCAACATTGTTTACCGGCATACATTGTGCATATTTGTGCACATTGCGAATGGATATGCGCAGTATACACAGCACTCATACTGGCTAAGATCACAGAATAAAGAAGTGAAGCCATAAAGTTGCACTTCCAGACTTACATTGCTTGTTTATAGCTTTTGGGTTCAAGGCACCCACAAATGACTCCAGGCCTGTGTATTCCATATTCACAAAGAGAGTCATCTTTGCTGTCAGGTGTAATATCTACACGACAATGTTAATAAATAGGATCTTAAAGAATAGATCTTTTATGTGTCTCAACAAAGTGCCACCTCTACAACTGATCTACTTACTATGCACATACTAAATTTCAGGTTAAACATATGCCCGCTCCTAATTAATGCACCAAAGGAAGCAAAACTTACACAGGTTCGTGGTGATAAACAATCACTCATTTTCTAATTAGCTTGTGTGAAGCATTAACTTTTCTCCTCTCCCGAGATGGAGCTTGCATTATGCATGACACCGGCGTAGCTGCGGCACGCCAAGGACAAGGCCAGCCACCAAGGGTTAAATGTGCTCTGGTCATTTTCCAATATTAACAATGGGTCCTGAATCCTCGTTAGTAACATCTAATTAAAGGGATTATTCTTTTGTAGAGGAACCTTGGATAAAAAATGTTGCTGCATTTTTGATGAATTCAACCTTGTTTGGTAGGGCCGGGCGAAGGGCAAAGCTGCAATGCAAAGTGTGGTAAGCCATGGAAACCAATATAAACTCTTTTATTGAAGTCACATGATGGAAGTTTGGGTTACATTTAACTGAATTGCATAACTAAATTACAATTATAAATGTGTCAGGGACATTTCACACTAGCCTGTGGCTGCGGTGTGATACAGTACCACAACACAGAGAGGCAAGGTACACAGGTTTCTTTAGGCTCCACATTTGCGTAAAACGCCCTGAAACGCCATACACTTGAATTGGAGGCGCGAACGCAGGACAATGTGGTGATGCCATATTTCACAGCCATGTGTCCCTGCTATTTCTATGCATTAACAGTAGAATGGAGCAGATATATAAAATGAATATTTCTAAGTAGTTATGACCGAATGGATGTTCGCACTCCTTCTTGCCGGCGAGCACTATGGGTGTTCGACCCGCCCTGTTTGCCGGCAAGAAGGAGCTCTCTCTTCTTCCTCCGGCAGGATCAGAAGCAGTAAGATCCCGCTGGAAGAAGAATCTTTTCACTAGAAAACTGGGTATGAGTGACGTCACACCGGCTATCGTAACCAGGAACTATGCATTCCAGGTACTGGATGTGACATCACTGATGTCACTTCCGTTTTTTCAGATTCAAGTTAATTGAATGCAATGAATCTGCAGCGAACAGGCGGACATCGGACTTCTTTAAAATGCCAATCCGCCCGTTCGTGGACGGACCTGGTCAAAGTTCGGCCATCACTATTTCTTAGCTGTTGACTTTTGACGGAAAGCTAGCCATACTCGTTACATTCCACTGCAATCATTGTATGATGTGAATGTAACATGCGATCGCAAAATTGACGATCGACCATACAACGATTACAGTGCACTCCACCTTGGGGAGCCTGACTTTTGCCCATCAAAGTTCCTGATCCAAAGTAACAATGATCGACCAAAGGAAACCTGACTCGTCTGATCGCTCTTTCAAACGATTTCATGTTAAATTTGGTAGGGGACGGAACGCGTCAGACTCATGAGCAAAGGAATTAAAAACCTTCTTCTGCAAACCTACTTTAAAACATTGGATCTAATAAAGACTTGTCAATCAGGATATTGAGTATTGCCTGTGTGGCAACAATTTTAATTCTGGTCCTTGTGGACAATTATAGTATAGTATATCACAATAAATGAACATCTTAATCGTTCTGTCACGGAGAAGCAGGTGTGGACCCACTGTGACACGAGTCCTACCTCCTCTAAGGGAGTCATCTAAGTGAACCCACTCATTCTTCACAATACCCCTGAAGGTGGGGATAGACTTTCCAGAGGGGAACACTAAGTCGCTACCTCTGGAGGGATGGTAGGAACACAAGGCAGCTGGTCCATGGGACAGCAGGGAAGGCCCGAGGGACACAGGTGTTGTCAGCCAGCCAGTGTAAAAAGGCAGGCAGTGCAGATATAGATCAGGTAGCAGTAGGCATGTAAATGTTAACAGATATCAGTCTCAAATACAGGCAGGGCTCTATATCACAGGAACACCAATGGCAGTCAGTGCTTAGCAAACCACAGAGATCTTAATACTGAGACAAAGCTGAAAGGGCAGGGTTCCTTATATAGCTGCAGGAGGTCCACTAGTGGTCAGCCAGGTCAAATGACAAAAACGTTAAATCCCAGGAAATGATGGTGCTGGTGTTTAAGAAAGTGTGTAGGAACAACAGCATCACCGCTGAACAGGGCGCCCAGATCTGAAACGGTAAGTAGGGTGGCGGTGGTGTACTTCAGTCTCCGTTACACCTACTTCCAGTCTGTTGTACTTACATGCACCTTCAAAGCTCCCTGGGGGCTGATCACCCCTTACTTGAGTTATTTTTTAATATAACCCAATGTTTTAAATTTTTTCATGGCCAATTAGGATGTGGTGCTACAAATATGATAAAAAACTGATGCCCTATACCTCATCTTGTCTGTATGCAAATTATTTTTTACTTATCTAATGCCCCGGTCAGAAGATGCTTCAGTGTTGGGTTCTTCTACTCTCTTGTTAGCAGTCTACATGGTCTTCATTTAGATGATATGGCTTTTTTTTATTATTATTTATTTTTATTTAGATAGCACCAACATATTACACAGAGCTGTACATTAGAGCTGAGGATGGCACACAGGTAGAGGTTATGACACAAGAGACACTTCCTAGTTTATAGCTAATGCTCACTCAAAAGAGAAAAAAATCAGAACACTTTTAGCTTATTGACAGGGCAAAGCCACAGATGAAGGTTGGATCGTGCTAGATAAGTGGTTCCTGCCAATGGAAACTTTTTTTCAACTTGTACTTTGACTGCACAACCTGTCCACATAGAGCATTTATTCATGGGATCACATTATTTAACTTTCTATACACATGGTCCCACCCACACCTTAGTAATTTTGATTAACATCTTTTCACACACACTCTTCTTTTTCTAATCAGTGAATCACACTGTGGTAACCTCCTACCACTATTGCTGACTAATACGTACTTCATTACTAGTTTGCAGACAATTAATACATTATCCCCTGGGCCCCACTCTGCCAGGTTTGGTTCCTGTCAACCAGCCCTGCCGACCCACGGGGCAGGAATTGGACGCTGTTGACCAACCGCGTTCAAGTAGTACTTATCATAACTTACCTGCATTACAACTGAGGACTTTTGGTCCTCACTTGTGGACTCCTACTATCAACTAATGAATACACTATTCTTTCTTGATTATACATTTCATGCTTATTCCTGTCCTGATGAAGTGACAATTGAGTTGCGAAACGCGTCAATTTCGTGCAAGAAAATGCATGATACCTTTTCTTGTTTGATCGACTTGATATATATATATATATATATATATATATATATATATATTGATTATGGAATGAATAATTGCCGTACAAACTTACATAACTTACAATATTGATGTCTGACACTCTTAATAAATATATCAGCCCTTTGTTTACTTTTGCTTGAACCACTAAAGTCCGTCTTTATCCCTTTGTTGGATGAGAGAAATCTCTGGGTGCAACCTTGTTCCTTAAAATGGAAACTTTCTGTCTGGGCATAGACAGTGAAAATAGCAAATATATCTCCATTTATAGGTTAAGGATTGCTTTTGATGTTGGCTAGAGATAGAGAGACATTTTTCTTTGGTTAATATAGTTGAAGCTTGACTGGCCTTCAATATATAGTCTGCAGATTTAATATTTAAAAGCCCGTACTAGCTTCTTTGGATCAACACCCATTTGGTGGAAGGTAAGTAGGTGCCCATAATACTACTTAATATGTATTGGGTTTGCGTGCAGGGCTGTTTCTAGCATTTAGAGGGCCCTATGCAAAATGTTTGCCTGGTGCCCCAAGTTGTTAAGGGGGTAGGCAGAAAAGTTGTTGAGCGCCGAGGGGTGTGCATTTATGTGCACTAGTTTTTTTGCGCACAATTATGCACCCACTGCCGTCCCAGGGCCCTATGTGCCCCCATTCTTCGCATAGTGGGAGAAATGGCCCTGGGTGCAGCAATTTAAGTCAACCAACAAACCTCAACAATCAGGATGAGTGAACTTGTCTAATTTAGTTCACAATCTTGCAAAGCTTGAAGATTAACATTGAGGGCCCTGCGGCTGGGTTGCCTTTTTTACCTGTGTACCTTTGTTAACACTACCGCTTTGCATCCCTGCTATCTCTCATCATCTACTTCCAATACAATTTAAGTTAAACTTACCAGCTTCTGTAATTATTCTGTTACAAATTAAAAAAACAAAATAGAATTCGTTCACTGTGAACAGTTTGATAAAAAGCGGCCTGTTGGCCAAGTCTGTATCCTACATTGCCCTCCAAAATTGGGGCTTTCACATTTAAAATGAGGATTGTTGTTGGAGGTAGTACAGCGTGGTACATCTGTACATGACATGATATACAGTCCATAGTTGAGCTGCATCTTCAGCACGCATAGTAATGATCCTCTTGAACACACTGTATAATTAACAAATGTTTTTCGATTCAGAGGTTGTGATAATGGTCGGGTTACTGATCTTTTTCCCACATTTTATTTTGGAAGCCACCAGACTTTTATTTATGGGAGCAATGATTCCGTCAATTATTTTGCATTCATTGTATTTTTAATTGTTGGCGTGTGCAGCTTTTACGTTGCACTACACACATGCTTCCTATGCCCAGTCAAGTTTGCAATCCAGATTTTGGCAATCAAGCCATAGGGCGACGAAATGGCCAGATTCAAATGATATTTGTCACATCTGAAGTAAAATTGTAGGGTTGGCGGGTGCACTGAAACAATGTTGAAGGGGTGTTTACTCTTTAAATGTGTTCTGCTATGGCCAAATAGTGTTCATGCTATAGTTTGAGAGGCTTGAAGCAAATTAATGGATATACAGGCATTGCTAATAATAAGTATTTTTAGGAGTCTCAATAGGAGATATTGGCATCAACTCCTATAATAATTTAGAGACCAGCACAAAATAGCGAATGTGATGGTAAGGTCTTGGGGGGATCAACCGTCTGTGCATCAGGTAGCATACACCAATATCGGCTGCTGTCTTCACCTATAGCTTAACCCCCTCTTAAATAGGAGACACAACACGTCTACCTGACTTCAGTTGCCCCCAGGACTTAGGTGCACATGGTATCCCACCTGAGAGCTTATACTGATGAAACCCTCCTGGGACCCCTAAGGAATAGGTACAGAGCCAAAGGGCTAACAGAAGAGTAGTCTGGGTACACAGAGAGGGTCATGCACAGAAATAAAGTCCAACAGATGCGGTATCCAAGAGGTTAAACAGCAGGGGAGTCTAGGTACACACTACACAGCAAGGGTCACACACAAAGATTAGATCCAATGAGCAACGATGCAAAAGCAAGGAACCCAGCAGTCCAGGTAACTGATCCTATCATGGGCAAGACAGCCATGCATCATCCAGGTTTATTTGGTGAAGGAAGTGCAGGTGTAGTGGATCACCTGGACTGGCACTTTAGATCACCCTAAGCCTGCAGGAGCTGAACATAAGATGTGACATACACATTGGGTTAGCTTTATTACTTTAACCCAATTGGACCATCTACCTATAGTGATGGATGATTGCACTCCTTCTAGCCGGCAAGCAGTATGGATGTTTGACCCGTGCCGTTTGCCGGCGGGAAGTAGATTACTATTCACAGTAAGATCCTGCCAGAGGAAGAATCTTTTCACTAGAGACCAGGTAGGTAACCCTGTCTTCTAGTAAAAAATTGGCTCAGAAAACCGGCAATTGGAACCAGGAATTATGTGTTCCAGGTACCGGATGTGACATCACTGATCGTTTTCCCGATTCAAATTCCCCTTTTTTTAAAAGTCTGATCCATCTGTTCATGAACGGACCTGGCCGAAGTTTTCCCATCACTACCTTCCTATAATGAAAAAAAGGATGGTTCCTACCAAATTGACGTATATTTATGCCAACGTTCCAGTTAGACGAAATAGAGAATGTTTCTAGAGATTGAACAAATCAACCTCCGGGAGTATATTTCCCAGTTAATGGAACAAAGGGGACTTTTTAAGCATTCATTTAGTAAAAGGTTATTCATTTTTTGAATATTTATTAAAAACCAAGTATCTTAATTGTCTATTTCGCTTCATTTAATACAAGGCATGCAGTTACAGGTGACCGAGATAGTGGCTGAACATTTTACAGTTAGCCTCCTTTGAACATGTTTGATCCAGTGTCCCATGCTCGTAATTGGAGTCCCGGGGCTGTAGCCCAGACAGCGACCACCTACCAATAAATCAAACACCACTGGCTGCACTCGCTGTTCTTTTTGGACCTTTTACCTTAAACTGATAGGACCTCAGTGGTCCCTACCTAGCTGGAGTAAATCTCTGGTGGCCACCTTTTGGTGATGTTCCTGCTGTCTTTGCATTAAATGTGTTTTATGCTGTGAAGCCCACTGCTGGATGATGGGCCGGGTTCTACTTACTGTACTTAGCCCTGGCAAGGGGGGGACAACAAGTTTATGGTATGCAAAGCTCACTTGAAGCAAGTCAAATTTCAAGGTCTATTTAGACTTATGTCATTGACAATGTTCATGAGGTGTATAATTTCTATAATGTTTTTTTTATTTTAAACATCAAAAATCTAAGTTTAACAGATAGATAAGAGAAAGAATACATAATGGGTGTTCATGGTAAACATATATATGTGTGTGTGCTTAACCTAACGATAGTTGTTTGAATAAACAGGCTGTTTCTTAGACATAACGTACGTTAAATAAACCTTTGCCTTCTAAATATAAGCAGCGAGTGCGTGGCACTCCACTCCTATATTATCTTCATGCAATGGTACATATGTGAGTGCCAATTAAAACAAATATGGCTCCCTGGTGTCCTATTCTTTAGGAGACAGGAGATAAAATGTGCTATTAGCGTCTCCAGCTGGAAGTCACCACCAGGCTTCCCTTGATGGCAAGCAAACTTTTCACAAGTTTTGTGGCATGATAAAAGCTATGATTATGTTTCACAAGGGGAACAGGGCAAATGTAACTTTTTTTGTACAATCACTTTATATGGAAATAATATGGTGGTGGATTCGAATGTACCATTGATTATCCCTTGACTCTTCTTAACTCTGTTTCTGTTGGACTTAGTTGAAGCATCATGTACATTACCAGTCCATTATATGTAAATTTGAAGATACAAGTTGATTAGAAGCATTGGGTAATTGGCCTTTATAATGTAATATTTAACCCGAAGAGCTAATTGTTAGGTTTTAAGGAGTAATTACACTTTTTACTCGATTGGGTGAACTTTGGGTATGTTTCAGGGCTGTTTTTTCCCTATAATTGTGGGCCATGTTCTCCATAGGCGTGGAAAGCTGTAAGGTAGCATGGTGATGGTTTGGGTGCATGCATATCCTACTGCCTTTTCCAAGAAACTCACAAATTTTATACGCACACAAGAAAAAATGCAGCATCCTGAATTCATGCTCTTGTCTCAAAATACTCTAATTCTAGGTATTGGGTACACCATGCCAATCATGGGTTGGGCCCCATGTTGCCCCAGAACTGCTATAAATACATTTCACAAGGTACTGGAAACCTTCATAAGGGATTTTGTTCCATATTTCCGTTGGTTCACATTTCTCAGCATCACATCCATTATGTGAATCTTTCATTGCACCAGATCTCGAAGGTGCACCATAAGATTAAGATGGGGTGACTTTTGAGTGTCCACTGCTTCAAAACTTCATCATTTTTGGATGCTATTTTTGACACATTAAACCATAGGAAACAATTTAGAGATGCCCACGGATGTAATAATGGGTTATTTGGGACACTGTTGCCTTCCTATCAGCTGTAACCAGTCTGCCCCATTCTCCTCTGACCTCAGCAAGACATTCTCACAGAGCATTAAAAATGTTCTAAGATGTTCATATTGGTATCAAGTACCATGTCAAGTGCAAAGTAATTTCAGTCAAGAAGATTCCAGTCAAGAGGATCCCAAGGGTGGGTCCTGGATGGACATCATATTGCCACATATTTTGGGTTGTGGTCCCTGGTAAATTTCAAGAAAGGAGTCCAGAGAGAGAGATAGCAGTGTTGAGCTCAAATATTTGAATGTTGAATATTTTTCGTGAATATTGGCAATTCAAGAATTTACGAATATCTTGGCATATGTCGGCAGATATTCGAGATTTTGAATATTCACGGTATGGCCATGTATTGCAAAAATGTACATAGAATGTGATATTTTTGAGGTTGCATGGTCATAGCGCGTATATTCAAATTTACAAATATCGAATATTAGTAGAATTATTTGTGAAATATCGCAAATTTGAATATTGTCTTTGCCACTCATGACTAATAGATAGGGAAGGGACTGGGTGGGCCTTCCCATTTCACCTGGGTACATAGGAATTTATTTTGACAGATAGGAAATCCATCTTTCTCTGCAATTTAATGTGTGTGTGAGGCCCTGTCCCGGTGTCATTGCAGCACAGAGGGCAATCCCCCATTTTAATTGCACTCTTTGCCTATAAAAAAGCCCCTATACAGCCTTGGGAGGCTAGGTGTGCCCTCCCAGCACTCAGCTTCCCCCAGGTCTTAGGTGTGTGAGTATGTGTGGAGTATGTAAAGGATTTCATGAGGGAACAGGAGTTAACAAAAGCAACCCACAAAAAAACAAGGCCGGGTGGTAGACACACAACCAGATAGAATGAGACAGAAGTCAGGTCAGGCAAGCAAGCAGGTTTCAGCTCGGTGGCGGACAGAGGATGTTCTGGAACAAGCACAGGTCAGATATTCAAAAAACAGTAACAGCTCATGCCCAGCAGTGTCAATACTAGTGATGGCCGAACTTCAGCCATGTCCGTCTGCGAACGGGCGGAGCGGACTTTTAAAGGTTTGCGGACAGATTCTAGGCGGGGAATTTGAATCTGAAAACCCAGATGTGACGTCAGTGACGTCACATCCGGC
>CM070039.1:29915958-29930354 GCA_036250615.1 Ptychadena robeensis | reverse complement strand
CCCCGAGCAAACCAGACCCCTTTTGGCAAGCCTGGAAGGACATGAAGAGGGGAAGCCCCCCTGTTCCACCAGGCCCCTATACCATATCTCAACAAAGGGGACACCCTTTGGTTAAGCTAAGGGGGGTCTTTTCCTCACAACATGGGCCAGGCATTGTGGGGATGCAGGTGAGGGCTTTTTGAGTATCTGTGTTTCCCTTTTATCAAGAGGACCCCCAGATCCTGCTCTCCACCATATTCAATTATTACATATTCACAGGTAATGGTTTGAAACAGGTTTCCTAGAAATAAGATCCGAGCCTGAAAAGATTATTTTAATAAAGTTCTACCATTCCACACAGTTACCTTACAAGTGCTTACCCAACATTATAATTCACCTTGTTCCCAAAAGTTTCACTTGCGCAACTAAGGATGTCCTCTACCTGAAGCTCCAGTGACACACAATGTCCATGTCCCACAATGTCTGCCAACTGACCTTAAATTCAAAGACCCGTCTTTCTGCCTAGTGGTTCCAATGGTCACTTAGTAGATCACTAATGATTAACCTCCCTAGCGCTCTTGCAAGGTCCAGATTTCTGTACCAAAAGCGCACCATAGACTCTAATGGAATTTTTTTTGTGTTGTAGGCGTGTAACTTCCAAAAATCTGTCCGTATGCCGGTCTAATAGACATCCTGAATATAATAATGTCTGAAACACACAATTATTATAAAAAAAAGTACATAAAAAAATTATAAAATGTATCATTTGAATGCTTAAATCTCTTGAATAAATATTTGGTGAAAGATTTCAAAACAGTATTTATGTTTGTTTATAATAAAATTTTTATTTTGTTTTTGTTTTGAATTGTATTGGATACAGTTATCACTGTATCCAATACAATAATACAATGGCATTTGGCAACCCTCTGAAAGGGTTAACCGCAAAGATCACATCTGGAATGACAATGGGGGTGATATTCCAGGTGTGGTCTTTGAAGATATCCCAATTTGCATATGAATGGCCCGCCCCCCTGGATATATGCAAATTAGGCTGGGATTTCTTGCTATTGTTCAGATCCCCGAACAGCACAGAGCAGAGCTAAGCTGGACGGCTCCCTCTTGTCAGCTGCAATACTGCATAAGCAAGTGCAGGACGAGGTGGTGCCGTCAGAAGCGCTAGGAAGGTTAATAGTGTTGAGCTCGAATATTCGCATGTCGAATATTTTTTGCGAATATCGGCAATTCGCTATATGAATATTATTTTGGCAATGCATTTGAATATTCAAATTTCCGATTATAGAATTGAATATTACTAGAATTATTTGTAAAATATCGCAAATTCGAATATTGCCTATGCCGCTCATCACTAATGATTTATTGCCAACTTTTGCAAGCAGGATCCTGGTAAAACTGAGAATACCAAATACTGTAAGAATGTAATCCTATATCTGCCAAGACATCTCATTAAATCTGAGATCTATGGCTATACTCAAAATTTTGTGGTGACACCCTGGAATGTCAGCATTGACCTACCCAAAGAGTACTGGAAGGAGAATATAATGTACATTTAAGGTTTAATTTTTTATGGGTTTTTTTTGTTTTTCAAGTGTTGGGAGTAGATAGGCAGACCATACATTTCATGCAAGGTCCAAATTCAAAGCTCTCCCATTAATATGGATACAATGGAATTCCCATTGACGAGCCTTGTTTAGTATCAATAAATAATCTTTCAACACTTGCTTACAATAAATTTTTCTCCGCAGATCACAACATTGTCAGGAAGTGAGATCCTGCTGCAGTCAGACGTAGACATCACCATAAAAGAATGGTTCCACGCCATCCAAAATGCAATTGACAGTTTGGTATGCACACGTTTGTTACCTTTATGTTACGCTTTCAGAAGTCTTGCCTGTTTATATGCTTTACTGGATAGCCAAAATGACAGACAAGCAGACGAAAACAAACACAGCTCGCATAATAATAATATTGAAATAATTATATCTGGATTATTTGGAGAATTTAGTCATTTGCTAGGCATTTTTAGGAGGGCTAAATCGTGTATGCGGGAACGCCTTATTTTATTGAAGGTTTACAACAAAAAATGTCCCATCTTGTGGTCAATTTGCAGATTTGTTTTTTACATTAGTCAGTAAGAGTCAAGATGGTGTGCCACGTGTACTGATTCATCTTCAAATGAAATCAGAAGTCATCTGCACATATGTGATTTTAGGACATTGAAATCTGGTCATCATGATGTGTTTCCGGACCCTAGTTGACTGGTTGGCCTAGTCATGATGTTAAGTTACTACCTACACAAACTTTGACACAACAAAATGGCATTGGATTACTTAAAAATAGGGGAACACCGTCTCCCTATAACATAGGTTCAAACTCTGGCCCAAATTTGGCCCGCAAGGAAACATTCTTGGCCAGCGGCAGATCTGCAATATGCCTTCCCGGCAGCACCCATACCAGCTGTCCTCCCCCCTTCCCACTCTGGAAGTAGAGTCCTGGCTGCTCAATGGTGTGTTTCAGTGACATTTCCCAGAGTTTGCTAGCATCCATCGTTCTCTATTCTCAAAGCTGACACACAGTAGCTAGGTAAGAACAGCTGGTAAGGATGCTGCAGGGAAACCTGAACTGGAGAGAGGGGTACCAGAATGGGTCTGGTGGAAGGCAAAATATACAAACTGTATAAACAAGGATGGAGGCATACATGGACTACACACTCATGGACTATATGCACTGTAGGAGTGTGTAGCCCATAGGTGCCAAACTCCAGCCTATGTGCCAAAAATGTGCCACCGTGCAAGACGAACCAGGATCCCATGAGCACTGCATATCCCCAGCATTTTGGTGGTTGCGGGACCACCCCTTCAGTGTCATGGTGACACCACAGGGGCACGGGGATACCCTATAGACCTCAATGTAAATGGAGGGGTGTTGTTTTCCCAGCCCACAACATGGACATGGTCTATGTTGACTGCAACAATCTTGCTCTAGGTATGTTTTAGGACACCCTAATTGAACCTATGTAGCATTACATTGAGCTCAAGTAGTGTTTCATTAAAGAACACTATTGATAGAAATGGCAGAAACACCCAATAATTAAAGGAAACCTGTTATGAATATAGCAATATACCATTGCTAGGCTCTAGTGTTAGTCCTTGTGGAGCTTCAAATGTCAATGAAAATTTTCAATAAATTGGAATAACTATGGCATGAAATATGCAAATAGCGGTCATTTTAAACTTTAGATGTGTCAGCTTTGTTCTAGTGAAACGTTTTATTAACATTTTGAAGTTGAACAAAGTGATTTTACAAACACCTTGTATATTTGAAAATGTTAGTAGCCTGGCAGTCTGTGGCTTCAGGACATCTTAGTCACCATCCTGGCACAAGTGTGCTGCAAATGAAAGTCAGAAAACAGAATTGCTTATTGCTTATACTATTTTCCAGTCGGTGAATCAGAAACAATTGACATCAGAGTATTCGCAGATAATTTAGTTAAGTAGTGTTTTCATAAGAAAGTCATCAATGATAAATTTTGCATGGGTACGCCTGTAAAAAGGAGGAAACACTTAACTATGACGGATTTTGTTACTGCAAAGTCGGTCAGAAATGGGCCCACCATATCATTAGCATATCCTTGAGGAGCACATCTTAAAATTTTCGGTAATATCAAGCTATGACTGGGGGAGTGTTGACTAGGCCCTGATACCCCTTCAATACAAACCCTACTTAATCTTAACATTACCTAAATAAATGATGACACAACATAGTTCTTTCAAAAAAATTGTGGAAATATATTGTAAGGCCACAGCTTTAACAAAAAAAGTGCAAAACATTTTGACAGTGCCCTCCCCAAAGATTAAAAAAATAAATAAACTTCAACATAAATACCACAACCTAAACACCTCAACCTCCAGGTCCAGCCACACCTCCACCAGCTCGATGGGTACTCTGTGCATGTTGCCTCCTCCCACCACTATCGACCTCGCCACCTTGGGTCATTGACCCTGCACCAGAGTGCAACGTAGAACTTCAGGTGACTGCCTCCTTTACCAGCACATCACCCCATTCCACTTGGATATCTCTTCTTGGGCACTGCTAGGGACCCACCAATACTGTGACAAGAAAAGGAAAACAAGTACAAAGAAACAGCAGTACTATAAATAAACCCAGTCTAAAAAACCCCAACCCCACCCCTTCACCTCAAATACCCAACAAATGCAACAAACAGGATGGGCGGGATCTCAAAATCCGAAAGGGGCGTCACTTCTGCCCCTCCGTTTTGTGTCCACTGGTCCACCCCTGATGACGTCACTTCCAGTCCGCCGAGTCCTACACCACCCCCAGTCAGAAACCCGTTCGCCAAGCTTGCTCTGACTGCTGCTAGTATTATTACAATGTGGAACAAGAGCCTTGTACTTGCCCTTTAGAATGAGCACGCATGCTTTCACATACCCTGAGACTTTCTCCTCCCACTATTCTTGATACCCCAGTTTTCCCTTCATTAGAAATTTAGCTCCACCCCCATGCAACTTCTTTAGGTTTTCAGTTGTTTTTGCAAAACCCACACAAAATTGTTTTATAGAATCTATAAAGAGAATATGTCACTAGCTGATCACCTTAGTTATGGCTGTTATAAAAAAAGATTAGCGGCATAGGCAATATTCGTATTCACAAAATATTGCTAATTTTTCACCAAGTAATCACAATAAATATGTAAATTCAAGAATTCATGATCTCCAGTGATAGCTTCCTTCTTTGCACAAATCAGCACTTGTACATGCCCATATTGCGTAAGCAATGCAAGGCACCTTCCCCAGAATTTAAAATATTCACAATTACGAAGATATAGCACTATATTAAAGATTTTCCCAAGAAAACGTGCCGATATTTGCAATATTTGCGCGATCAACGTGAAAACGAGTAAATTATTACCTTCATTATGCAAATCGGCACTTGTACATGCACATATTGCGAACGCAGTGCATGGTAGTTCCGGGTACTGACAACAAAAATCTGGAATTTTCGAGATTATGAAGATATAGAACTATATTCGAAATCTTCTATTGTGGAGATATTCACAATAAAAATTTGCCATTGGAATATTTGTGATTAACACTACTAAGATGTCCATGAGAAGTCCTACTTGGAGACATCAGTGATGCTGAAGTCATAGGTGATCCCAGTATATGTGATAAGACTGGCCATTACCTTGTTCACCAGAAAAATGGCAAATAAGGAGTCACTGGTGACTGTGGCTGCTTTTCTGATATGATGAAATTTATCATTATTTCCAAGAACCTTGGACGAGAAAAGAATCTCTAGGTTATCTATACATTCTGTTCATTCTGTTCTAAAATTCTGTTTAATTTCCCCCAGAGCAAATTACACTGCCTGCCAAAAAAGTTGCTAGCTAAGCAAATAGGTACAAGCCAACCTACAGTTTGACAGTAGTGATGGCCGAACTGTCCGCAAGGCAAACTGCTTCTAGCCAGTAATCAGTACGGGTGTTCGATCCGTCCCTTTCTCCGGCAAGAAGGAGCTCACTATTCTTCCACCGACAGGATCAGGAGCAGTAAGATCCTGCCAGAGGAAGAATATTTTCATTAGAAAACCGGGTAGAGAACCCGATCTTCTAGTGAAAAGCCATCCCGTAAAACCCAGAAGTGATGTCAGTGATCTGGCATTCGTAACCAGGAAGTAGTGATGGCCGAACTGCCCACAAGACGGACAGTTCGGTCGCGAACATGCATGTTGTTCGACACGCCCTGTTTGCTGGCGAGAAGGAGCACTCTATTCTTCCTCCGGTGGGATCAGGAGCAGCAAGATCCCACCAGAGGAAGAATCTTTTTACTGAAGACCGGGTAGAGAACTCGGTCTTGCAGTGAAAAGCCAGATCGTAATCCCAGAAGTGACGTCAGTGACGTCACATCCGGCTAGCACAACCAGGTACTATGCGTTCCAGGTACCGGATGTGATGTCACTGATGTCACATCCGGTTTTTCAGATTCTTGCCTAGAGGCGGGGAATTTGAATTTGCCTGCGAACCGGCGGACTTTTTTTAATGTCCGATCCGACTGTTTGCAGACGGACATGGCCAAAGTTCGGCCATCACTACCAGGAACTGTGTGTTTCAGGTACCGTAAGTGACGTCACTGACGTCACTTGCGAATTTCCCAATTCAAATTTCCCACCTAGAGGGCACGGGCATATTCCAGGATGACAATGCCAGGGTTCATCGGGCTCAAATTGTGAAAGGGTGGTTCAGGCAGCATGAGACATCAATGTCACACATTGGATTGGTCACCACAGAGTCCAGACCTTAACCCCATTGAGAATCTGGGAGATGTGCTAGAGAAGACTTTGCGAAGCGGTCAGACTCTACCATCCTCAATGCAAGGTCTTGGCGAAAAATTGGATCGAAATAAATTTTGTGACATTGCAGAAGCTTATTGAAACAATGCCAATGCATGCCGTAATCAAAGCTAAAGGTAGTCCAACATAATATTTTTGTGTGACCTTTTTTCTTCTTGATGGCAACTTTTTGGGGGGTCAGGCAGTGTATAATGTAAGTCAAGGAATTTAAGAACCATGTGGCTCACATGATATATTTACTTGATCCACGACCTTCCAACTTTATTTATTTTATATTCTATAAATTTTAGTCATTCTTATCCGAATGTTGTTGTAGATGTATCTTATTTTATATATATTTTAGAACATTGCCAATGTTTCCACAAAAGATATCTCTCATCATTCTTTTATTAACATATTGGACCTTTTAAGTCCACTTTTTAAATTTTTGTGAAATCATAAATGAGTTCCCAACTGTTCTCATTGGAATGCTCTAAATTAATCTTAGTATCTATAAAAATAATATGTTTTAATTGTTTCCATTGTCTCATTAACCACAATGGAAAATAACAACCAATTTTTTATTTTTTTTTGCTATTGTATTAAACACATGGACAGTCTGGATTTGTGTTCCACTGAAATGTAAGCAACATGCTGCCTGAAATTCATTAAAGGAGAGAAAGTATGACCATAGTGGAGGTTGTATTTACAAATAGCAACAAGTTATAAAACACTGAAGGACAAAGGCTTTCCACTGAGTGTTTCAACTGTGCTATGACCATATGGTTCCAACCATTTACCTTACTTTTTTTTAAAAGATAGATTTAAACAGGATTTAAACAGGGTCATAGCCATGGTTTTTGGTTGGACTGGAGTCTTTCGTCATATGACTTTCTTTTAAATAATCTCCTATGTGTCTATCTATGTTTTTTTTAGGAAGCAAGGCAACCATTTTCACCACTGAGCATCAGCGTTCGTAAATCTGCAAGTTCGGAACTGTTACACCCTGGATCAGAGTCCAGAGAAAAGAGAAGCAATCAGAGGAAATCATTGGGTAAGTGTACTAGATTGCCTGATTTATTTTATTTGAATGTGGCATCAAAATCTATTAGATTGTAAGCCCGTCTGGGCAGGGTCCTCTACTCCTCCTGTGTCATTACCTGTACCCGTGTGTTATACTGTGTTGTATCTCCTCTCTAATGTATTGTACAGCGCTGCGTAATATGCTGGCGCTATATAAATAAATGTTAATAATAATAATAATAATAAGATGAGGATCTCCTTTGTGATGTGCTTTTATATCAGGCAATTTACCTAAACATTATCATGACTTGGGCTGGACTGACTTTGTACATCTCTTTACCGAATAATTCCCAAATAACCATTTTAAACCCCCATCACACCACTTAACAACTATAATAAGCAGGCAACACATCATACATTTATTTACAAATGCATGGGTCAATCCTCTGGCAAAATGGCTGATTAAGGCCAGGGATTACATTGAGGGCCTTCTGGTCCAGCGATTCTCAGCAGCCCATCCAGTCAGGTACCCATGTGCCTGCTTTAGGTGGGCAATCTAAGCTTGTACACTGGTTTCTTATATTTTTGTTTAGTGGTAATTGTCAGCAGAACGTCCACTGCTATTAAAAAAAATCTGAAAACCCCTAAAACAAAGATCTATATCCTCAGGGAGCACAACTCTCAATTTATTGGTCTATATGCTATTACAAAATGTTGAACAAGAGCCATGTGTTTTCCCCTTTTGGACTGAGCAATCATGCCTCATGCCATGAGAATTATTCATACCACAGTTTTTCCGAACTTAGAAGTTTCATTGCTTCTTCCTTTGGGATGCTAGCTTTTAGAAAACCCTCACAAAATAGTTTTGTACCTCCAATAAATAGGAACTGTCAACTTACTTGACAACATACTTTCTTCATGACTTTCTTTATGTCTATAAGAAGTCCTACTTGCAGTAGATGTTCATATATACACACATGTACACAACATACATTGTTGGTGCTGTAATTGTAGCTGATTCTAGTTAATGTGTTTGGACGGGGACTGGCCATTACATTATTCACCATCACAAACCCATATACAAGGATTCAGTCTTTGTCCAGGTGTGGCGGTTTCCTATGGATCCAACCAGGAGCACACTTTCTGTCCCAGAGTGACAATATCTAGTGGACTGGTGAAGGTTCAATGTTGTCAGTCTGGGCTGCTGTTATAATTCAGTCTACAAACATCTCCATCTCCTTCCTATCCAATTAATTGTAGTGAGGAGTTCGCTAATTCACAGACAGAATACTTGACAAAAAAACTCCAAAACACTTGTAGGGGAGTGACCCGTGTATGGTATGGTAGAAACCTGTGTGTGAAGGGTTAATAAATACAGTGATGAATATGCCTTTAATATTGTGATGAGGTGACCATGACCAAGCCATATGGGAGTGCCCTGTCTGGGGGTATGTTATATAAAGCTCAGTGTCCATAGTGGATAGGTCTTTTCCTGGGTGCCCGAGCAAGTGGCCAGTTGTGGTCTCGAGTGTCGTGCTGGACAATAGCACCAGTGGGTAATGGACAACATCCATGGGGTTTAAGACCGGGAATCGATATGTAGCTAATGACATCTCCTATGACCCCGTCTAGGGGCAAGCGTGCCCTAGCCCTGAGGAGTTGTCACCGGGAGGATTGAGTGCAAGGCCAGAGACTGAGCAAGTTGGCAATGGCTGCCCCCCACATGACTAGCATGGAACTGATAGCTGTACCAAGAAGCAATCAATAGAAGGTACCAGTTCTTACACCAAACGCACAGTGTGCATAGACTTTATTGGGGACATGTGCAAGGACCTGCATTGGGACACTGCTTCTATGGGTGTAGTGATGATCTGTTGCGGGGTGCAACAGTCTGCAGAAGGGGCCAGACAGTGAGGGGTACTTTGTTTACACACCTATGTATATTTAAATGTCCAAAATGTATTTGATTCACAAATCATGACCTCATGAGGCTGATACTTGCGTTTGAGGCGTTTCAACCATAGGGGCTTATTTGTAGGATAAGTACTCCATCGGCATACCCATAACCCATATAGCCCAGATGACTGGAGAGGAAGTCTATGTAGAAGAACCAGGAGTGGGGAGTGCGGAAATTTTCTTGTGAATCTTGTGGTTCCATTTGCATTGCTCAGGTTTCAGAAGATATTGTAGTTTAAGCAGCCAACATTCTTTGATATATAGGAAGTAAGTTACAACTACGCTTGATTTCTGGTGGAATCAGCACGTACATGGAAAGCAAAATTAGTTTAGCGTAATTTTCCTTATTTTGGACAAATGATAATATTTTGGATGTGTTGTCAGGTGATTGGCTTTCTTGCTCTCTTCAGGAGGTGTCAGTGGAGGAATGGGGCTGACAATAGGGGATGGAGTAGTAATGCTCTTGCTGCAAAAGTTAACTACTTAGGGATACAAATAACCCATTCACTGTTTTTATTTTCCTTTCTTTGTATAGCACAAACCTATAACACAGTGTTGTATATTAAATTAGAGTTGAGATGCAACACACAGGTACAGATTGTGATACAGAAGGAGTAGAGGACCCTGTCCAATCATCTTATAATCTAATAGGTTGGGGAACAGAGTATACAATATGAAGGGGGGGGGGAGGACTGGCATAGTGGTTATGTTAGGAATGAGAAGATGGTGGGGGGCCAGACTGAAGAAGGGGGGTTTCAGGGCATTTTTAAAAGTGATACAAATAGGAGCGAATCTTATGGGACGAGGGATAGAGTTCCTGAGAGTAGGAGCCGCCCTAGAGAAGTCTTGAAGCAGCGCATGTGATGATGTTATGAGTCAGGATGTTATGAGTTTTGCATACTGTATGGTAGCCTAATCTGAGTCCTATCCAGTTCTGGTCAATACTCTCTTTATTTTAGTCTCAAGAATTGAAATATAACTTCATCTGACAATTAGGAATGGAAAAATTAATCTGAAGAAATCCTATTTAGAAAACTTTAGAATTCAAAACCAGCTGAAAACTCAGCTCAGTTATACTTGCAATTAAAATAAAAAAATGGACCAATATTTATTTCCCGGTATAAATGTGAGGTTATTGGCAATTTCTACCTTGTCTTCCACTTTAAATTAGAACACTTGTTTCTAACAAACTCTATACTTTATTTATTTAAATGTACATCTGTCACCATCACAGTAAATTTCATACGAATGCACGCTGCCATAAACATTAATATAGAGGAGATTTAGTGGAATAAATAAAGTGCTTTTTGGAATTTGGATATTTATACAATCACAGACCCGTGTTCAAGACTGTAGCCAGTGCTACACAGCGAGAGAGCCAAAACTGACTTCTGTAATATTGGCACGGAGCAACAAATGCCACATTGTTAGCAATTAACAGGTGGCTCTCTCATTGTCCAGTTTGCCCGCACAGAAATCCAACAATTAGGATATTTCAAACAGCAATTCATAACACTGCGGGTTTTGTAAAAGCTACACATGTATCAATATTAGAACACATGCTTATGTTTTATATGTTAAAATAATAATTCAAAGGTAAGTCTGCTGAAAAATTATATTTGAATTGATGTTCCGCATGATGTCAACCTCCATTGTTTTTACATCATATGAATTTTGAAATCCCTAAATCCTCCTATCAAGTGTAAGAATCAATCTGCATCCCTGGCTTCTCCCTTAAAAGAGTACCTAGCTCCTCCCATGCACAGCAGGCATCAGGCTGTATGAGTCCTTGGCTCCTCTCATAGGAAGCAGGCATCAGGCTGTATGAGTCCTTGGCTTCTCCTATGGGAAGCAGGCATCAGGCTGCACAAGTTCTTGGTTCCTTCCATCAGCAGCAGACATCCGGCTGCATGAGTCCTTTGCTTTTACTATGGGAAGCAGGCATCAGGCTGCACAAGTCCTTGGCTCCTCCCATAAGCAGCAGACATCCGGTTGAATGAGTACTTGGCTTCTCCCATGGGAAGCAGGCATCGGGCAGGACATGATTATCTGGCCCCTCCCATTAGTATCAGACATGAGACTGCACATTAGTCCATGGTTGCTCCTGTGAGCAGCAAATATCAGGCTGCAAGTTCTTGGCCCCTTCCATGAGAAGCAGGCATCAGGCTGCACATGATTCTCTAGTTCCTTCCTTAAGCAGCATACATTATGCTGCAGGAGAAGCAGGCATCAGGCTGCACATGATTGTCTGGCTCCTCCCATAAGTACAGACCTTAGGCTGCACATGAGTCCCTGGCCCCTCCCATGAGCAGCAGGCATCAGGCAGCACATGAGTCACAGGCTCCTCCTATGAGCAGCAGGCTTCAAAATTGGGATTTCTGAACTTTCATGTTGCAATCCTTAAGAGTTTACTAAGATTTACTGAGATTTATAAAACCCATGCTAAAATTTAATCATCATTAATCAATTTGAATACAGTTCTGAACCTTTAAAGTACAACTAAGTTCTGTGTCTAAATACTAGATCTAATATGTCCCACATTGTTCTAGGCAGTCCATTGGGCAGGGTTTTCCATCATTTCACCTTTTATCTGTAAGCACAGTACAGTTAATGACTCCAGTCATGGAATGATTTTTGTTAATTCCAGGACTCGAACGCCGTCACCCTTTCTTCAAGCAGGAACCAACATGTTGGTAAATCTATGTTTGATTGTTTGTACTTTGGATGGAAACCAGGGTCCCTATCCAAAGTATCAAATGGAATTTATTGTTCGATCCATCAATCGCACAGGAATCGACCCATGTATGGGTATCTTTAGACATACATGCTCTTTTTTGTATTATCCTATTAATCTTAACTTCCTCCTCAGTAATTTCTCACCACCACTACATGTTTAAACTCTTTGGAGGTAAAGTGGACCTACCACCTCTGCATCTTTCTTTTATTATCGGCATATAGGGCAGATTGGAGGTCAAAAGTAAAAAAAAAACCTGGTAAAACTGTCAAAATGTAGCGTTGCTCCACCACCCAGTGAGGTCGACAAGGGGACATGGGTGGTTTAACGTCACTTCTGACACCTATGCTCCCGCAGCCACCCATATCTGAATCGGGTGACATGGAGGGGTGGAGCGTCACCAGATTCAGATCCAGTTTAGTGGACGCTACTTAATTTTGCAGCCTGCAGGACCGGACACTCTAGGCATGGCCGCGTGGGAGCAAGCAGTCAGAAAAGGTAGATTAAGACTCACTAGTAGTGTTGAGCTTGAATATTCAAATCGTGAATATATTCGGCGACTATCGGCTATTGGAGAATTTGCTAATTTCGCGAATATGGTGGCAGATATTTTTGCAATTTCGAATATTCATGATATTCGCCATTGGGATGCTTATGGGCATGGATTGCGAATACATATTCGCAATATAAATAGCATGTGGCCATTCATTTTGAAGGTAATTGCGGGGTGCTTATAATTGCTCTTATGTTCAAGAATTCGGATATTGCCTATGCCACTCTTAACTACTCACTAGGTGAGGTATGTATACATGTTTAAATTTTTACATCCACTTTAAATTATCCAAACCACTTCTCCGTGGAAGATGGCCACAATATGGGCCTAGTGCAACATAACCAATTGGGGTATGTCATTTCCTGAGGTGCCTTCAGTACAGGAGTTCAATAAAGCAAGGCGTCTATATTCATCTAGTAAATCTTTAAAATCCTCAAAGGTCTGTACTTTTGACCAATATTGGGGTAGAACTGGAAACATAGATTGAGAGATCAGATCAGAGTTTGCTGTTGAGTCCTTGGAGAAGTTGGCCAGCATTAAATAGAACAACCAACTGCCATCTACCCATAGATCAAATATAAGAATAACAAATTAGGAAAAATATTGCCCAGCAAATTTCGGACATATACGATGAGCTTCCAGTTATTTAATCATTAATATGTATTCTTCCTTGGAACTCCAAATTTCATATGCTGACGATGATTGGGTCAAACTCAAAGAAATGTCTTATTAAACAATATTGACTAAATCTTAATATTTTGACTTAATGTTATATGATCTATTCAGTTAATTATCAAAATATACAATATTTTTGTTCTTGAAATATCAGATATTGTCAGGGAATGAAGTTTGCTACGGGTTTTTGGCTCCATTTGCAAAATACCACATGAGCCAAAGAGTATTGGCTGTGACATTCCAATATGTCCCACTGTACAGATTGGCAAAATGCAGTTTTGATTTATTTTTCATCTGAAAATTCCTACTGATTGACTATCGTGTGACTTTTTTCTCCACCGCAGTATCTTGACATTGAGAATTAAAAACAACAGTTGGTAGTATCTGAGTAAATATGAAATCTATTTTAGTCATTTAAAGGGGATCTGTCCCACTGTTAATATCTCACTTTTGGTGGACAAAGGCAAGTGTAAGCTACGTGTTAAACCTAAAGGAGATGGTTCTAGGGCTCCCATCTCTACTCTATGTCACTGCATGTGTCCCCAGGGTCTCAAGAAGTTTAACGTGTGTCTAAACTAAAAAGATAAATATTTTATATGGTATAGAGGAAAAAAAGAAGTGTTCATTTTACTTAAAGAGTACCGTGTGTAATTTGTTTTGAATCTCTCTTCATAAATACAAACTTGCTGGTATCACAGTATGTGTCCAGGCATTCCTGTGCCTACCACATCATAGAACCAAAATCAAGAGAATGCCAAGAGTGTGCCAAGCAAATGGTGGCTATTTTAAAGTAACTAGAATATAAACATGTTTTCAGTTTTTTCACCTTTTTTTGTTAAGTACATAACTCCACATGTGTTCATTCATAGTTTTGATGCCTTCAGTGAGAACCTAGCAATGTAAATGGTCATGAGATAAAGAAAACACATTGAATGAGAAGGTGTGTCCAAACATTTGGCCTGTACTGTATATATTGTGGGGGTTCAGCTGCAAATGGTTCTCCCAATGAGGCGATCCACACATCAGGACTTTCTTTAGGGCTTCTGCCCATGTTTATTTGATCCACACAAACTGAAAGTTACCCTCGCAGGGGTTGCCAGTAGCAACAGA
>CM070039.1:29901255-29915858 GCA_036250615.1 Ptychadena robeensis | reverse complement strand
TCATGCCTCGAGTGTCCGATTCTTCAGGCTTCAAGATAGAGGAGCAAGA
This sequence comes from Ptychadena robeensis, assembly GCA_036250615.1. Taxonomy (NCBI): domain Eukaryota; kingdom Metazoa; phylum Chordata; class Amphibia; order Anura; family Ptychadenidae; genus Ptychadena; species Ptychadena robeensis. Next base: position 29,915,809 of record CM070039.1, on the reverse strand, counting down.
CTCACTCAGGACTTACTCCCTCCATCTATCGCATCTGAATCGGGTAACTCTCCTCCCCTCTCGATTCAGATGTTACTGGCTGTGGGCACATGGGGATATGGGAAAGTAGACTTCAGAAGTGATATCTTATTTTACATATTCCCTTGGGGCCACCGTGGCACGCTGTCATAGGGGAGACTGAGCATCGCAGAGTTTTATAAGATTAAGAGTTCCGCGGCATTATGGGCTAGATCGACATCCCCTTTGCTAAGCACATTTCTTGACAGGGATATCAACAGAGCCCATCTATACACATGCCTACCACACCATCGAGCTGGTCAACCTCTGGCCGGTGGAACGGCTCGACACTGTGAAAACAGCTGATGAGGTTGGCGTGTATATGGATGAGCTCCGTTGACATCCCTGGAAACATAACGCAGTGGAAACATACCCTTACCGGGTAAATATATATTTTTTTTACATTTGACCTTCGATCCACCCTATCATCGTACAATAGAAAGCAGAATTGGAGGTGGTAGATCTGCTTTAACCTAAAACCTATGGGTTCCCACAAATTGACAAAATTCAAATAAAATGTCCGACTGTTCGCGGGCAGATATAAGTTCCCCGCTTGTTGGCGGGGAATTTAAATCAGGAAAACCGAAAATGACAGTCAGTCAGTCAGTGACGTCACATCTGATACCTGGAAACGTTCCTAGTTCCTGGTTCCGATTGCCGGATGTAACGTCACTGACTGGTTTATCTAACCGGTCTCTAGTGAAAAGATTCTTCCTCCGGTGGGATCTCGCTGCTCCTGATCTTGCCGGAGGAAGAATAGTGAGCTCCTTCTCACCTGCAAACAGGGTGGGCCGAACACCCGTACTACTCCCCCGTTAGAAGGAGTGCGAATATCCATGTTCACAGCCGAACTGTCCGCCTTCCGGCCATCCGCGTTCGGCCATCACTATTAATCACACATATTCAAATTTGCCCAAGGAAGATAATAATAGGAGATCACAGATTTGCAAATTCGCAAATTTATTTCAAATATTAGGCAAAAAATTTACGATATTTTGCGAATATGAAAATTGTCTATGCTGCTTATCACTAAATTCCATTACCATTATTCATCCAGTTGAAGTGACAATTGCGGTCCGGAGTTTTGTAATAAACAAGATGCATGTAAATGTTGGTGTATTATATTCCACCATTATATTCCACCGTAGATTTGATTTAAAATTTGGATTGGAAAGATTACATCATTAGATTGAACAGATTACGGATCCTTTAGGTTGCCCATAACAACTGCAAGCCAATGGGAACGCTATCTGCTAGTTAGCTTAACAATGGTCATCAGCTGATTGCATGGCCATACAGAAGGTGTCTATAACAGGAAACACACGGCTCGATAAAGGAGGACTGCTGTGTCTCCAGCTCCGACGAAAGCAATGGACATCGACCGTGGTTTATGGTCATGTCCGATATCTCTGTTTTCGAGCGGAATTGATTGGTCCTGCTTGAAAACACGGATGGCCGCATTAGATATGGGCCAGATAGATAGTTGTAAGCACGCACGGCGCTCGAAGCGGCCATCGATCCTGCCCATATCTATACGTGTATCCCCTGCTTAAGCTGGGCATAGACGTCTCGATTTACGTGTGATCAATTACTGGAGTCAATCGCCCGATTGATCACAAATCGATGTATGAACAAAGTAATTATTTGGTGGATTTGACGCTAAATTGCACATAAAAACTGATCGAGCAGGAATCGGACCTGTCTGTAAAATTTAGTCGATCACTCAGGAATTGCGGAACGCTAATGGAGACGTGATCATTCCTATATGTAGAGATGGTTGAATTTTCTTTCGACCAAATTCGACAATTTCGAGTTAATTGCAAAGCCCCTGAACATGGTATCATCACCAAACTTGAGCTGGAGATGTAGAGAATGGTTGGGGGCATACTACAGAAAAAAAGTATTGCTCTAACACAAATAGTTTTTGCATAAACAATGTTCAAAGTCAAGTCAAAAGTCAAAAATCTGAATTTCGACTTGGATTTTGAACTTATTAATGCAAAAACTACATGTGCTAAAGCAAAGCTTTTTTTTCAAATGTTCCCCCAACCCTTCTCTACATCTCCAGCAATTTTGGTGATGATACCATACTCAGAGGCTTTGCAATCAGCTCACAGATTTAGGAAGTCGAAAAATTTGACCATCTGTATGGTGCAGTGTGTGATCGATTCTGTAAATGGAATCGATTCCAGAATCGCATGCACAGTCATTTAAATGATCGGTTGCTGGGAAATCTAAAAGTCTATGCCCAGCTTTATATTGTAAGAATCCCCTTTATTTATTGTTGTGTTGACAGCTGTCAAATGTTGGATTTCCCTTAGGATTGCACTCTCATAAATGGCCCCAACTGAGACACTGGCAGAGAATCTAACACTTTTCCACTCAGTTCAAAACTTAAAAATGAGCTTTTAGATTGACTGTAATCTGAAAGGGGTTTTGACACTATTATCTGGATGAGTAATGGTGATGGGATTTGGACCGAATTTGGAATCCTGGTGGGGATATCTTATCTCCGGATTACTTCAGCAATATAAGAGGTCAGTGAATATTCCCCATTTACCAGCAAACATGCAAAACCAAGATATCAGTTTTAGGTGTTCTTAGGAGTTTGCCTTTAAATAAAAACCAGATGAGCATTAATCGTATTGCAGAAATATTACATAATTGATGAAGGGAAAACATTTCTCATGGTGTCATAAGAGGCGTAGATGAACCAGGGTCACTCCATGTCATGGGATAGGAGTTTTGAACAAGCGCTCTTCTCTCATTTAAGGCAAAAGATGGATCTTTTTACGATCGTGTAAACTGCAGGTTCTTGGGGGAAAAGACAAATGAGGTACAGTGAAGACTAACCACTGAAAAAGAAGCATTCATTTAGAGCAAGAGCTAATAATTTTACTGTAATGCGACAATCTAATGGCTTAGGTGCTCGCTATTGTCATTATGGTCTTGAAGAATTGGACACCTGCAACCTTATCAATATTAACCTGATGAACTCATGAAATCTATTGAGGAACCTTCCTCGGAAATCCAGCTAAAAGCTATTTCTTCGTGGTTTCAGCTGTTTACGCGAGCCCTTGTTTTTTGGGCACAAGCTGCCTTTTAAAGGACATTATAAATATAGTTTCTTTTCTGAAAAAAATCAAAGCTGTTTAAGATGTTTTTAATGATGAAAATATGAAAAATGATAAAATAATGTGAAAAATTAATAAAACAAGTTGAATCAGAAAAATTATAAAATGGCTGACATAAATCAGACGTACAGTTATATAACCCCAACCTATTATTATTATCATTTATTTATGTAGCGCCAATCTAAACAATCTTATAATCTAAAAGGTTGGGGAACAAAGTATATAATAGGTGGGGAGATGGGACTGGCATGGTGGTGATAATAGGAATGAGAAGATGGATAGGCGAGACTGAAGAGGTGAGTTTTTAGGGCTTTTTTAAAAGTGCAAAAAGTAGGAGCAAGTCTAATGGGGCGAAGGAGAGCATTCCAGAGAGTAGGAGCGGCCCTAGAGAAGTCCTGAAGTCGTGCGTGTGATGAGGTTATTAGCAGGGCTGCCATTAGTATGTCACTGGAGGAGCAAGGGGGTGGTTAGTGGTGTATTTGTGTACCAGGTTGGAGATCTAAGGAGGACTGGAGTTGTGGAGGGATTTATAAGCAAGGCACAGAACTTTGAATTTGATTCTCTGGACAATTGGAAGCCAGTGTAGAGATTTGGAGAGAGGAGGAGCAGATGAGGAGCGGTTAGAGGAGAAAATGAGTCTGGCAGCACCATTCATGATGGATTGAAGAGGCGAAAGTCTAGTGAGAGGAAGACCAGAGAGAATGATGTTGCAGTAGTCCAGATGAGAAATGATGAGAGTGTGTACCAGGACTTTGGTGGTCTTTGGGGATAGGAAGGGGCAGATCTTGGAGATGTTGCAGAGATGGATTACAGGTGCCCATATATATATATATATATATTATTACAAATATTACAAATCTCACAAAAGTTAGTACCCTTGATGTTATGGTTTATTATATCTTTAATGGGACAACACTGAAGAGATGCCATTATACAGTTGTCAGTGTCTAGCTTGTATAGCACTGTAAGGCTATGTTTCCATGGCGTCAATTACCCTGTTTTTGACGGATGTTGGGGCATTCAATGTAAATAAATTGACTAGTACACACATGCGTTGATTGCCTGCGTTGCGTTAATGTAAACACGAAGCCCTGCGTTGACATTAACGCAACCCAATGCAGGTATGGATGCATTAACGCACCAATAGAGATTGCAATAAATGCGTAAAAAATTTATAACTATGTCAAGTCAAGAGAAAAATTTAGGCTTAGGCTCCACTATGTGTTAAAACTCTGCTCTTGACATACGTCAAACGCAGGGATGTTGATGCATCCATTGGAAGTCATTGGATGTGTCTACATCCGTTGGTGTGATCTGTGTTGACATTAACACAATGTAAGCAAGTATGGATGGACCCATAGAAAATGAATTGATTCTATTGAAACGCAATGGTATGGGTTGTTCTATGCATTGATTAATCTGTTCATGGTAAAAAAAAAAGGATACATCACAAACGCATCCCTAAACGTGAGTTTCGGTTATGTACCCACTGAGCTGGGAATATAGGGGCTGGTGGCTGGAATTGATGGTTACATATTGATTTCAATTTATTTACGGGGGTTCTATCAGGGACACTTTTTTTGTTGCAGTCTCTACTGTATTTTTTATGTATTACATTTGTAATGCCCCGCATACACGTTTAGATTGTGACCCGATGTTTTGGCAGATTGACCATGCGTGATGACGTCATCACGCGCCGTCAATCTGACAAAACATCGGGTCACAATCGGCCTGTCTGGCGGGGTCCTTCTAGCTGCTTGACCCAGGTGACAGCATCTAGGGACGCTGGCTGTGACAACAGTCAGCCTAGCAAGAAGGGAGAGGGAGAAGCTGCTAGCACCTCCCCTCACTACCTTCCCCCATGAGAAGCCGGCAGACAGGATGTTTCCCCAGCCCTGATGGATCTCAGATCCCTCGGAGCTGAGGAGACATACCCATAACTTGGATGGGGATACTGTGTCCCCGTCTAAAGTATTAGACCGATCTAAGAATTATGGACATGTCCATAGTTGCTTAGATCGATTTTGCAGCCAAAATAGCTCTTAGGCTCTTGGGCTCTTTAAGCTTAAGATCGGCACCTGATTTTTCGGCCGACGCAGCACGCATGGCGGTCGGCCGAAAAATCGAATTGTGTATGGGGGGGCTTAATGAATTATGTCAACACTAGAGCTGTGGCCTTAATAATTCCAACGTCTCAAATAATGTCATGTGTTATTTCTTAAGTTAAACATATTGATATAAAGTTTTGAAGGGGGTGAGTACTTGACCATAACACTTTTTCCTACGTATTAGCACTGCACGAGTCATGAAGCTTTAAAAAATAACATAAACCACAATGGAGAATAAGTAACATATCATAATTTAAAATGAAATTATCACTGTAGTTTCTGAACTGTAACAAAAAAAATAAACACCACACAGGCTGTTGACATTTGGATAATTCGGTGGCATAATGCGCTTGGCGTATTAATGTAGGTGAAACCTCCTTATGCATAGGCTACCTGGCACCGAAGCGATGGATAAACGCTGAATAATCTATGATTAGATATATTTAGTCATTAGCTGTGAAAAAGACACTCAACTGCAGTAAAGTGTCACCGTAATAGAAGATAAAAAGCTGACGCTTGGCTGGTAGCCCGCATTTGAACGTGCATTGATCTAACCAAGGAGAAGGCGAAAAAAATATATATTCATTTAGGGAGACGGAAAACAAGACAGTCACTGGAACTTCACATCAAGGTACAGGTGCTGCGAATCATTAGCCAAACATCACCGCTATTGATGTGCTTGGCCTTGAAAAGTTAACAGGTTCCTGTTTTAAATCCTCCCAATTCCCCAAATCATCGTAGCTACCCGGTGCCCACAGCCTCTTCCTCACAGCTGCTTCCCATCCTCATTAATTAAATTCAAATCGCAGAAATATAAACATGCAGTAGGACGCACCAAAAATGAACTCTTTCCAAACACACAAAATAAAAAATCTCGCAGCGAGGCAAATCTGGAAGATGCAATGTGCATCGCATACACAAAGCGGATCCTTTCCCTCTCTCTCTCTCTCGTCAGACAGACTCAAATCATCTTGTCTACAAACGCCGCAGGTGTTGTCATTACCCAACTAACTTCGCCATCACCTGTCGTATAATGCGCTTAAAATATCAATAAAGGCCCATTGCTTATTCTTCCCCGGATAAATTAGTCTTCGGGGCCGGGCATTGTCTGCCGCAGATAATGTCTGAAGAAATTTAAATTTGTTTTTCGTGCTGTTACTTTACACATGTTGTTATCTCACATCCCGCTATTGAAAGGCTGTATTTATTGTGCCGAAATTGTGCTACATTATGGAACCCTGTGAATAGGTAGCAATCATCCATTGAAATCCGCAGAGAACTTTTTGCTGAAACCGCTCCTGTTTTGTTTTGATCTGAGAAGATACATGTCTCTGATTTTTTTTTTCATATTTTAATCTTTTAAGGAGTTATACTTGTATTTACAAAAGGAAAGGTTGGGAATATTGAGCAAGGGGAAAAAATATGTGGATCAATGGGCGACAGTTAATGGGTTTTTAAACCCTAAGCATAAAATAACAAATTTCTCTTAATAAACTCAAATATCCCCCAAAATATTACTCACCTTTGTGGTTTCCACAGTAGAAACCTTCAAAATCAGCTTCCTCTTCAAGTTCTGTGGTGGCTGTCTAATGTAGCAACTATGGTGCTTCCCAGGTAGCCCTTCATTGACGATCACCACTCTATGGTGCTTCCCAGGTAGCCCTTCCTTGACGATCACTGCTCTATGGTTCTTCTAACGTAGCCCTTTCTTGACGATCACTGCTCTATGGTGCTTCTCAGGTAGCCCTTCGTTAACAATCACTACTCTATGGTGCTTTCCAGCAAGCCCTTCCTTGACGATCACTGCTCTATGGTGCTTTCCAGCAAGCCCTTTCTTGACGATCACTGCTCTATGCTGCTTCCCAGGTAGCCCTTCCTTGACAATTACTGCTCTATGGTGCTTCCCAGGTAGCCCTTCCTTAACGATCACTGCTCTGTGGTGCTTTCCAGGTAGCCCTTCCTTGACGATCACCGCTCTACCATGTTTGCACTCCATGAAAATGGAATTCATGCAGACCAAAGCACAATAACAGCAATTGTTTAACCTTCTGGGCATTTAGATTCTTTGCTGATAAAACTCAACCCTAGCTCAATGGGTGTTAACTCACCTGCCCGCCCAAATCCCCCGGCGATTTCCTGTATCAATGGACCCACCGATCCTTCTGATTCTGCCGCGATGACATCAGATATGAAGCAAGAGGGTCAGGGGGTAAGCAGCTCCATTGGCCTCCATGTAATGGAGGTGGCGTTGTTTTTTTCAAACACACCTCGGTGTCAACAGTTAGTGGAGAAGTGTTCCGGGTCTAGAGGAGGGCAGGAAATCAGGCGGATTAAAATATAATCCACTGCGATCATCCGTGGTGCACAAGCGATCTGTAGTTTCTCATCTGCTTAACGCTGGAAAAGTCCTTTTCTCACAATTGTGAAGACAATACAACCCCCCCTACCGTTAGAGATTGGTTCCTAGATAAAAATAATAACAATATATATTTTTATAATAATAGTTAAAAATATAAAATGTGGAATGTAGTGGAATGGAAAAGATGATGTATAGGATGCAGGATCGAGCAAAAGGTTTTTATAAGACCTGGAGGATATGGGACTTCTTTACTGAGTCTGCTTATTACGACTAGGTCATGTGACCATACCATGACCATGTCATGGTATTTCTGTTGTTTTTATTTTTTTTCTTTATACCCTCCCTTTGTGTATTTCTGAGTTTGTTGATTGGATTGGTTTTTATTATCTTTGTAATTATTTTGTAAGGTTTTTTGGAAAAGAAACAAAAGCTGGAGAGTAGAAAACCACATGACAAGCACTGTGACATGCTGGATAATTTGGCGGCAAATTTATAGAAAATTAAGATTAAATTTAAATAAAGAAGAACTTTCTAATATAAGAACATGCACAGTTTTTCCCACAATAGCGTTTCACCAATTGATTTGGCTTATTGCCTGGGGCAGCTCTACCTAGGCGCCTTTTGATCATTGTTACAACATCCTAAAGAAAGGGACAACCAACCAACAATATCTGTTTATCCCACTGAAGGGCCCTGTCTTGGAAAGAAAGGATTAATGTTTATAAAAGCCATATACCAGATCAGTCCCTTGAACTTCAGCTTTCTGAGCTGTTTTGAACAATTCTACGGAGAGTTCCAGATAGACATTTTTGTATTATACCATTGCCCAGGGGAGAACTATACGATCATTTTAACAAGGGCTTTTTCAGTCTCTGCTGAATAAATATGCATTTTATTTTATTAATCTTCAAACAACTGCAATGAATTTTACCCAGGACTTTTAAATCACAGAGAACAAAACAAATAATGGAATTCTTTAGAGGGAATGGCTATGCTAAAGGACCTGAGGTGAGTGTTTCAAAGCAAACAGTCCTTAAATGATGTGCAAATGATTTCTTCCTTGTAACTTGATTTATGGCAGCTGATTGCTCAACTGAAATCTATAACTTGCCATAAAACTTCAGGCTTTGTGAAAAAAAAAATACATCAGACGTAAAAAGGAGACAAAAGAAAGGGAAATTAAGACAGTTTGAAGGAGCACAGGCCAATTGGGCAAAGCTAAATGATGCAAGAGCTTTTACAAGCATAGTCAATACTATTGTATATGTTCTATTCTAAGGTGATGTTTCCTATTCATACCAAACCAAATATACCCTACATGTTTTTACATTTTATCTTTTTGATTCCTTTAATCACATCTCACCCTAACCTTCATGGCTGTTTGTCTTTGTTCGGCTTTCAAGCCCTACTCCATAGAGCCTTGGTTTCCATGCGCTGCACTGATGATGGCCAAGGAGCCTAAAAGGTCTGTATGCAGTTTGGAATAAATGGCTCTGGACCATAAGGATATATTTGCACTGTACGCCAGCGGTTCTGGATGTGCATTTGACTGATGGGGCATAAAGGAATAATTTGCATGGCTGCGTCTACTGTCCTTAAACGAGGGTTTCTACCTAAACTTTTGGGATTTGTGCTGGATTGGGCCGTGTAAATACCTTCTGTTTTAAGAAGGCTTTATTTTGCTATACATTTTATCTTGTAACTTGACCGGATCAGACAAAAATATGCCTAAAAAAGGTTCTGAAAGAAAGGTGCATTTTTGGTGCCTTTGAGCACCAGTTTAGTCTTCAAAATGTTTTTTCTGGAGATCATTGGATCCTATCAGGATGTACACATCTACAAGAATTGTAGTTAGCAATTAATCTTTACCACCTCTTGTCAATCAGAGCAATTATAAAACCTCTGCTGCCCAATAGTGCCCCTTCACGGGTAGGCGATTGTCCAGGTGATTGTTACCTGTGATTTTTGAAAAACAATTGCCCCATTATAAAAAAGTAATCATGTCCATAGAGAATGAATGGGCACGATTTTTCGATCGTGTCCCCATGTGATCAAAAGTCTTGTCTATGGGCACAAACAGAAAAAAAATGTGTGCAATAATGGCCATCAGTTGAGTTCAGACAAGCCCATTCAATGCCGATTTCTGCACGCGATTAAAAACACGAACACAAGGTGATTAATTGCCTATGTGGAAACTTAGCCAAAAGAGTTGAATACCATTGGCTGGATAACAGCACTTTTAAGCATGACCAATGAATCAATTGATGTGCACTACTTTGCTCAATAGATCCCTGGTCGATATTTTGGATGGGGATTGAGGGTTCCCATTCAAAGTTATTGCAAACAAACAGAGATTTACCAAGATGTCAGATCCCTGTTCGATTAACATTTTCTTGGAGCGGGATTGATGCATAGTGCTTGATTCCTGTGCACATTTGCGATCGATTGGGAATGGAATGCTAAATTGACCCGTGTATGGTCAGCTTTTAAGGTACAGACTCCTACCAACATTTTCTGTTGGCCAAGGATCACTAGTCTAGGTCTATTCAAATCTTTCTACCCAAAAACAGTTGATAGGGTAATTACCAAAATATTGTTTTAAAGAGTTTACTTGGAGTAGGGGGCGATGTTCATTAGCAATCATCTCAAGGTAGGCACTGACTTTTGAGAACTTAAACTATACCCTATACCAGTGGCTCATTGTTTGCTTTGAGTTGAGAGTAAAGGGAGAAGAGAGAGAATAAAAGAAATAAAAAAATTTACTTGTAAAGCAAATCAACAAGCATGGCCACTGTGTGATGTCACTGTAGGCCATGCCATCATACAGCCGCAAGGGCACTTGGGACAACCCCCCGCCCCCGGAACTCTCTGGCAATGACGCTGGTCTCTGGAGGAGTGCTGGGGGAAGAGTGGGAGGAAGTGGCTTAGGCTCACCAGTACTAAACATTCTGATGCCAGGAATGAAACAGTGAGGAAGGTTGGTATGTTTTTTTCCCCCAGATGTAAACTGCTGGCAGGTGAGTATTATGTCTGAATGTGTCTTTTTTATTTTGAGTTTATACCCACTTTAAGTGGCCTCTTGTCGCCATCTTTAAATGGAGCTTCTGTTCCCTGCTGGATGATGTCTCTGTTTCCTATGACATATCATTTGCATTTAATATTAATGGTTCAAAGAATGTCAGGCTCAAAAGGTCGGCCCCCCACACATTTCATTTCACAATATTACGGTAGGGACATCAAATATGTCGGACTCTACCACTTAAAAGAACCTGCATTATTAGTCAAGAAAAAAAATTAAAGAATTGGCTTAGAAACTTGTTTTATTGCAATTCTACTCATATTGAACAAGTTAGGTGTTGCTCCATGGCATTTGCAAAGAACTCCATAAATTGGTAAACTGGGTTGGTTTAGATATTTACATATATAGTTGGAGAGTAGAAATGGTCAAAATAAAGTCAAACGGTTCCTACTTAAATTTCCACTTTCCTGATCGAATTTTTATTCGATTAGAAATTTTTGACTGCCAAATTTCGATATAATTTTCTAAATGAGCCTTAAGTTTTCATGTCATATTTTTGTGAAAATTATTGTGAATTATTGCAAATAAAGACACGCACAAAATGTGTGATGGCATTATTCGCTTTCAAAGCTGTAATGTATTTTTAAGTTGAAATGTTGATTTTAGTCATAACTTTGGGCGGATTTTTGACTTTTTTGTTGAAAAATTAGATTATGTAGAAATTTTGACTTAAAATTTAGCATTGCAAATTTTTCTACCCTCCCTATCTTAATACTAATAATAATTTAATTTTTAAGTAAAAATTTCTACCTTTTCATGGAAAATTCACATAGTCTGACTAGCGCTCTGGCTATTCAGGACCCAGGCTCAAATCTCAGCTAGGGCACTATCTGTTTGTATGTTCTCCTTGTGTCTGTGCGGATATCCTCCTAGTACTCCGTTTTTCTTTCACCCGCTAAAGACATACTGGCAGGTAAATTGGCTTTCCCCCAAAACACTGCCCTGAGACAATATCATTATGGTAGGGTCATTAGAGTGTGAGCTCCTCTGAGAGAACTTTGAGTAAAAGGCTTGAGGCAAACGGTAAACCTTTCATCAATCAAACCGAAAATGTTCATGTCAAGCACCTGTCATCTGATCTGTATGGCTAGATGGTTTTGTGGACCCGTTACTTATGTCAATGGTGTATGTTATGCTTTAGTGCTGCCCTCTGTTACCCAGTGGCCACACCCCATAAACACCAAATTGTTGTAGCCCCAATTGCACCACATGAGCTTTACTGTAGCTTTGAAGATGGCGGCTAAGCCAACTCAAGGTGCCAACTCCCCACAACCACCTTACAATTGTTGTAGCCCCAATGGCACCACATGAGGCTTTACCGTAGCTTTGAAGAGGGCGGCTAAGCCAACTCAAGGTGCCAACTCCCCACAACCACCTTACAATTATTGTAGCCCCAATGGCGCCACATGAGGCTTTGCAGTAGTTTTGAAGATAGTGGCTAAGCCAACTCAAGGTGCCAACTCCCCACAACCACCTTACAATTATTGTAGACCCAATGGCGCCACATGAGGCTTTACCGTAGCTTTAAAGATGGCGGCTAAGCCAACTCAAGGTGCCAACTTGTATCCTTTTCCAACATAACAAAGTTTCCATTCCAGTAATAAAATGATACGCAGCACTCATAAAAGATATGAAACAATCGCACTGAAGAGCTTGTAAAGAAAGAAAGTGGAAGATCTCACACATTATGCCGATTTGCATACCAATGGCCACAATGGTGGAGGGACCAGCGCAGCTGTGTTTTGAAGTGCGATTGAAAAGAACAGAATTGAAAGTTCTATGCAGCAGCATTCCACGCGAGCATCCCGTCTTTGTTTAGTAAACTAAATTGTGAAGGAGAACGTTTGCCTCTTTTGTGCGCGAGCTGGGAAATACGCCTACCTCACTTACTTGGCTGCATTATCTTAATAATATCGCCTTTTTTTTCTCTCTCTCTCTCTGTACAGCATATACAATATATATTAGTGTGCTGGATTGTGGAATAACGGAAGCTTATATTCATGGGCCCATTTGCATACTCAAACCCAGATTGAGCTTTGATGCCACACAGCTGTGATATGACTGCACCAAATTTAACATCTGCTAGCAAAATAAAAGCCCAGAAAAATAAAAGGAATTAAGCCTCTCTATCGTATTGACTTCTGCATTATATACATATTTTACCCAAATTCATATTAATGCAGTTAAATAACGGGCGGTATTAGGGATCCTGGCTAAGTGAGGATTTAATAGTTAAAGAGAACCAGACGTTTTGTAGTAGAGCTTATGCTGAAGACGGAAAGAACGTCTCGGGTTTCAAAGTGTTTTAAGTGTAAAATTAGGATTCCGTTATCTGCTAATAGGCTTGGTGGCCAGGCACTAGTAGATATTTCCAATGCACTAGATGTTTTCTTGGTGGGAAACAATGAATCCAAGTAAAATCCATAGAAAATATATCCTGGGTCGTTTCTAGCGTCTCGGGTGCCCTATGCAAGTTCAAGCCTGGGGTCCCCTGTCGAGTGGGGGTGGTGGTGGATGGGGGTTTCTAGTGGAGCAGCTGTCGACTGGAGGGGTGCTATTTGAGAGCAACCCCCACACCTTTCACCAACACATCCAACCAAGCAGCCACTCTGCGGCAACTGGCACTGCACGGATAGGAATGTGGAGGGTGGGCGCCATGTCCGGGAGGGTGCCAAATGCCTTTAAATGTTAGTTCAACCCTTACCTACATCTCTAACAATGATGACCCTATTAGTGATAATACCGTGTTCAGGAGCTTTGAAATTATCCCACAGAGTCAGCTATTCAAAATGTCGGAAATATTTGCAATAATCTCTACCAAAAAAAATAAACATCTTCCATAGTAACAGAAATGTAATCTACAATTTTCATTTGCAATATCAGGGTAATTATAGGGAGACAGTTCCGATTGGATGACTCCATTTTAATGCTCCAACTTATGTATTTGTTGATATCTATATAAAAGTTCTCCAGCTAATACTTACTGTTCTCTTGTGTCTCTCACCATTCTATTTAACTACAGGAGTAAGGAAAACAAGTTTTATGAAAGAATCAAATTTACCTGGCTCTTATAAAAGGCTTAGAACAGTGTTGCATGCCCAAGCCAAAGCATCATAAAGTAACAGCATATAATTAGAAAGTAAGGGAAAAGTCATACCTTCCCCATACTTGGTATGCCACTTCCAGAGTAAAGGGAAGGTCACCCTCCTATCTGTGGAAACATTGGGTATTATTGTTTAATTCTACAATCTAGACTTTTATGTTGTATGTGAAAGATCCCTTCACCACTATACTTCTATTTATTTAAAGAAGACCTATGCTCATCGGTTTTACCATAGGTCTATTGCAATCAAACCACCCCTTATAGCAGTGGTTTCCAAACTTTCCTTGCAGAGCCCCCCTTTTCTAAGTTAGGAATATTATCCCTCCCTCCCTATTCAAACACAGGTTAAGAATGAGGGCTCGTACATCCCAGGGCCCCCCCCCCCCCCCAGTTTGGTAACCATTGCCTTATAGGGACAATCTGTTGAAAATGTACCATGTCCCTCCGATGAGGGGGTGACAAGGGGTTGCCAGGGGGCGAAGGCAACTTCTGACAAATCCAGAGCAGACACACATTTTCATCATTGATAACCATCTAGTGGTATTTGCATTAATCCAGCTACTCAACCACTGTCATGCTGGCAGCTATTGATGACTAGAAATTTCAACTCACCAGGCTAGAGGGAACAGCAGGTAAATATATATATATATATATATATATTTTGTGAATTGTGGAAAACTTCTCAATTATTGTTTTAAGTCAGATGTAAGTAAA
>CM070039.1:29819781-29835500 GCA_036250615.1 Ptychadena robeensis | reverse complement strand
GGTGGGAAATATGGCGGATACTGTTTGTGCTCTCGGTGATCACGCGCATGGCGCGCACACCACAGGTGATCACAGCCGAGCACAACATGTTCTACCGCCAGGAGGGCCCAGCAAATATGATCCATGGGGCAATTAAAGTGGACCTACCCCCAGAAAGCTTGTTTTCATGAATGTCACTAGAAGTTGCCATATCGGGAGGAATGCAGTAAAAAAACTCAAACCATCTCCTGTAATGAGCAAATTTCACCAAGATTAACACACCCTCCTCATCACTGTTCTGTTTCGTGGAGCCACACATGAAACTGGGGTGCAATCTCGCGTAGTGGCGCCACTGGGACGCTGTTCAGTGACGCTTCATATAGGGAGTTTTCAAGTCAGTTTCACTGAAAAATCAAAGCTTCCTGTGACGGTCCTGCTTGCTCTGCTGACCGATGTCCCCTGCACGATTCCAGCTTCACTGGAGACGTCGGAGTTTTGCTGGGAAAAGGCGACGCCCCCTCCATTACATGGAGGTCTATAGCGCCGCCTACCCCTGCGTTTGGGGGCGGACGCAGAAGCATCAGCATACACGCCATCATGAAACTCAACCCGAGTTAACTCAGGCCAAATGCCCAGGAGGTTAAGGTTAGTGATGAGCAGCATAGGAAATATTTGAATTTGCGACATTATGCAAATTATTCTCCAAATGTTCTGAATGTTCAAAAGTAAATCTGAAAATTGGTTTTTACTTTTTGCAAATATCGTCACTTTTACATGCAAATATTGTGATCGCAATGTCACGGCGACATGGAACTCGCTTGAAGACAGGTTTTTATCACATAGGATTCACAAACGTTTGATTGTTCATCGATCGTACAGAAAATGTATGCGAATATTCGAGATTCAGAGATATAACACTATACTTGAGATTTTTGTGAAATCTCCAAGGTCCGATATTCAAAATAAAAATGTGGGATTCGAATATTCATGCTCAACGTTCTTTAAGGGATGAAGCAGAAATTGTTTTTTGTCAGTAGAGCAAAATGTAATGAAATCATCCAATAAGGCAGTGTTTCCCAAACTGGGGGGTACGGAGGTATTCCAAGGGGGGCACAGCTAGAAGGGCTAGGGGAGGGACAAGCAGGAAGTCAGCCATGGAGAAACTAGTTACAAACAGTAAGTAAAATGCATGTAATGTGTGTGTCTCTATGTGAATGATGAATGTCTGCATGAATGTAGTGTGTGTGTCTCTGCATGAGTGTTGTGTCTATGTGAATGATTTATGTCTCAGCATGAGTGTAGTGTGTGTCTGTTTGTATGTGAATGTTTCTGTATGATTGGTGTGAAAACTAAATAAAGTTGTATGAGTATTTTAAATAAAATTTGAGGGTCATTTCACACTGGTTCTAGTACACAATACTACAACACTGGTGTTAAACGGACCTCATACTGAAATTGTGTAGTTTTAATGGGAGGGGTGCTCGAAAATGTTCCTATCTAAAAAATGCCACCTCCATCATTGGGGGCCAGAGGATTGCTAGGGCAATTATGCTGCCTCCATCATTGGTGGTCAGTTACTGTATAGAACGGATCAGTGTTTACTAAACACATTCTACCTCACCAAGGTCTTTTTCGCAACTGGGCTGAGTCTGTGGTTCTACTGATGGAGACTACTTTGCCTAATAATTTCAAGTTCCTAATCCCTTCCATTTTTCATCCTGAACTCTCTAGGCATTATTTATATTCTACATTATGATATGTATGTCCCTGATCCTGATTGATCCTCCCATTAGCTGTCTCCATCCACAGGTCACCAGCTGGCTTTGGGTCAAATGTAACGCTCACACAACACAAGTACAAGACATTTGAACCCCCAGATCTCATACCTCAGTAATACAACCCTGAAATTTTCTGGCTTTGTAACTAACCCCTGAGACTACCTGCAGTCCAAACGTCAACCTTTCATAGTCATATTCCAGCTGTCACACAGTGTTTTTCTCTTGTCAGATTTTACTCTTACATATGCCTACTCTGACTTTAATCCCCCAGATCTCCAACACCCTTAAAAGGCCAGTCTTTTTTTTATTATTAGTTTATAATTCATAATTTCACCCCTAACTTCAACCTTTCATAGTTATTCATGTTTCCTTGAGGTTATATAAGTGACATAAATTGTATACATGTAAAATTTAGCTGCGCCCGCCCAGACATGCAGTGCTTCCAAGTTGTTAGTACGTATATGAGTTGTGCAACAATAATGCAGGTACGCACAGCTAGTTTTTGGCCCCTTTTGAGAACCAGAGTACCACTTATGTGCACCCCTGTGTGTGTGTGTGTGTATATATATATATATATATATATATATATATACTGCAGAGAGTGACATTAACTGCTCCTTCATTGTCCAATCATGAACTGGCGCTATTTGCATTGGCTAATTCTAGTAGGGTGAGGTCGTAGACAAGATTGAGTTGGTTGACAGAGATGTTCAAATATCAGAACTAGTTCAGCAATTATACAAATTCATGGGCATGGGTATTTGTATATCACCAGTATACTTAGCTGATCTCCTCCAGTTCATTGTCATCACATACTGATATCACAACGAGCATTAAGCTGATGACATGTTTTTATTTAAAGCATTGTTCGGTTTTCATCCACAAAAGTTCAATTAAGCAGGTTTTTGAATGTTAGATGTAAAATCTGCGAGCGGTACGTTTGCTGGAAGCTGTACGAGGCCACGCTATTTGATCTTCTTCTTCCCTGTGACATCGGACATCAGGTGTAAAACAAAATAGAATAGTCTCCTGAAATAATGGACATATGGGAGGGTGCCCTGCCAGCGATTCTGCCTTACTGCTCTATTGATCTTGCTGCCTCTGAGTCTCTCCTGTGTGTGAGATCAGATACTGTGGGCTAGAGGGATGCCAGGAACGCAGTCTAGTGGAGCATCTGGCACTGCGCGGGATGGAGAAAAAAAAACACTTGGACCGGCCTTATAGCTGTGCGCTGCACCCGTAACGCAGGTGTCAAACGGTAAAACCAAGAGAGCTGGCTCGCCAGGCTGGTCACGGATGTACGTGTCTGACTTACCATCAAAGACTCAACAGGAGAAGAGCCTTCCCTGATGAACAAGCTGTTCTGGAATATCGCAAGAGGTGGTTGAGGAGAACCTGATTCAGGTATTTAGGGCGGGAAAAAAAACGAAACCCATTGCAAACACTGTAATATTATTATTGTTAAAATAAAAAACTGAATGACTTGAGCCTAGAGTGGGAAATGCAGTAGGTAAGGACCAGAACAAACAGCAAATGTGCTTTTGTTTTGGGCAGTTTTTTTTATTTTTTCAACTGGGCGATTTGTGAGTTACCGTATTTTTCACCCTATAGGACGATTCGGCTTATGAGATGCACCAATAGTGATGGCATTGTATGTTCGCTTTTCTGGCACCAGAGGAAGAATTATTTTCGCTAGAGACCGGGTAGAGACACCAGATCTCTAGTGCATTATTGGGCACAGGCAGGAAGTGACGTCTGACTGACCCGCCTCCTTCACCAGCGAGAAGAAATCTGTAATCCTTCCTCCGGCCGGACCAGGCGCGGAAAGGACTGGCCGGAGGAAGAATTATTTTCTCTATAGATCGGGTACAGACACCCGATTTCTAGTACTATATCGGGAATGGATCGGAAGTGACGTCCGACCAATGTCACTTCCAAAAATTTGGGAGTCCACCTGAAAAGGGTCTGGCAAGGAATCTGTTACCTGGGACTTTTTAGGCACAAGAAATATAAGACATTATTGTTTAAAAAAAATCATTACATGATTTTATTCAAAGAAACATTTAAAACATGCATATTATTACAATAATTGAGTCATAAAATCGTCAAGGTCAACTGTCATAGTCAGTGAATACATAGTCATTTGGATAAAGAACTCCAGAGGCAATAGTCACCACTACGATGCATTTCCCCCCTCTAAATATAGGGGCTTCATCAGGGAGGAGTGGAGTCTTTATGTACAGTTATCAGTCTTGTGAATAGAGTCAGTCCTGGTCCTTTTTCGTGACACACATAGCAACACCCACGGACAATGAGCAGTATTGTGACCTTAAGGAGGGCAGGTTCACAGTTCCTTAAAGGTCACTGCCTTGCTGTGCATCTGATTTTAGGAACGGGCACTGGTCAAATACACTTGGTGATCCGAAGATGAGTATAGCTATGTCCTCCCTCCACAGGTCAGGTTGTGTGCTGTCTGCTCTTCCACATGTGACACTATACTGGGCATGGATCGGAAATGACGTCCGATCAATGTCACTTCCAGTTTAGAGACAAGGAATTGTGCGTTCTATATACCGGAAGTGACGTTGCGGCATCATTTCCGGTATAGTTCTCTACGAACAGGAGAACGTCTGACTTTTAAAAAAGTCCAATCTGCCTGTTCGTGGACGGACATGGCCGATGTTGGACCATCACTAATGGTCAGTACTTTCCACAGATTACCTTCATTGCGCAAATAGGCACTTGTACATGCACATATTGCTAACGCAATGCATGGTAGTTCCGGGTACTGATGTAAAAAATCTTGAATATTCGCAATTCCAAAGATATAGCCAGGGGTGCACATTACTTTTTTAGTGAGCTCCTCAGATAAGTACCAGGAGATGGTGTTTGGTACTCGACCCGTATGTAGGGTGTTTATCCTTACTGTCCTCTGCATCAGCTTCCTGCATGGTAGATTCTGCTGCAGATGGACCTCCCTGTTCCTGATTGATCCTCCCAATAGCTTTCTCCACCCACAAGTCATCAGCTGGCATTGGGTCAAATGTAACTCTGTTTTTATTTAACGCATTGTTCAGTTTTCATCAACAAAAGTTCAATTAAGCAGGTTTTTGAATGTTAGATGTAAAATCTGCGAGCAGTATGTTTGCTGGAAGCTGTACGAGGACACGCTATTTTCTTCTTCCCTGGGAAATCGGGCATCAGGTGTAAAACAAAATAGAATAGTCTCCTGAAATAATGGACATATGGGAGGGTGCCCTGCCAGAGATTCTGGAGATGGTACATCTCTCACAGTTGAACCTCCAGTTCTCATACCTCAGTAGTACAACCCTGAAATTTTCTGGCTTAGTAACTAACCTGTGAGAATTACTGCAGTCCAAATGTCATCCTTTCATATTGGTCATATTCCAACTGTCACACAGTGCTTTTCTCTTGTCAGAATTTACCCTTACATATACCTGACTTTTATCCCCCAGATCTCCAACACCCTTATAAGTCCAATCTTTTTTGGGGATTTTTAATTTACATTCCCAATGTCACACCCCTAACTGCAACCTTTCATAGTTATTCATGTTTCCCTGCAGTTATCCAAGTGACATAAATTGTATACATGTAACATTTAGCTGCGGCCGCCCAGACACGGAGTGCCTCCAAGTTGTAAGTACATATATGAGTTTTGTAACAATAATGCAGGTACGCAGAGCTAGGTTTTGGCCCCTTACCAGAGTACTATTTATGTGCACCCCTGGATATAGCACTATATTCTAGATCCTTGTGAACTCTCGAAGTGGCAATAATCACAATAAAAAATTGTTATTCGAATATTTATGACCAACACTACTTACTGATACTCTAAACCTAAACTTATTTACATTTTTTTTAAACAAAGCTCATTCTTGCCACTAAGAAATCAGGCCTTCAGTTTCTGCGGTTTCCATGTGGTCATGATTAAGGTTCACGTGATCAGATAGACATCTCATTTAAAACCTTCAAAGCCAGACGCTCTCCAAACTTAGCCCCGGATCAAATGCACCAACGGCCAGTAAGCGGTCACTCCTCGGCAGGACAAGACCCTAAATTCTTAACGCACAAACCGAATCATTCACATTCACATTACAAGGCTAATCTGTGAGTCTAATAATGATCTAATTATGTTTCTCAACTTGTTTTGATCCTGAGAGTTTATCTTATCTATTTCAAGATACAGTATAGGAAAAAATAAGAGGAATGCGCCAGACAAGGCGCCCTCAGTTCCTCACAAGGCCTAATTTGGCGGAGCGGCCGTACAGAGAAGTCTTGGAATTTTGTCCTTGCAGTTTCAGAATAGATCTTATTTAAGCTTCCCAGAAAACTATTGTGCCTTGAGGTGCAATAAGAACAAGCAAGCCTTGTTAACAATAAGACACAGCAATAAAAAAAAAGCAAGCTCGACTGCTGATATAAATCATAATTTGGACTCGCAGTAACAGAGGATCCATTCATTAACATTCAGAACGGTCACGTCTTATCAGCTATATTTGTGCCTTGTGACTGAGGAGGTTAGGCAAGGATGACATCACCGACATTAAGCACATTACCACCTTGTCTGCTTCCCTCCATGTAGGAGCTCAATTGTCCTCCCCTTTTCAAATAATACCTTTGTGTTCCAGCCAGCTGCAGCACCGGGGGCTGGAAATACCACATCATTTCATGATGAATGGTTTGTCACCTCTGACTTTCTTATTGGGAATGCTACCAAACAAAACCGCTTTCAGATTGGGAATGTGGAATCCTGGGAAATGCTAGAAAAAAAAGGATGTTCTGTAGCTTTAAGACTGAGTGACATTTCAAATAGTTGATTTTAAAACCCCCTGAAAATGTTATACTCACCGAAATTGCCGGAGATGTATAGAAGCGTGTGCTAGAGCAATCATTTTTTTGTAATAGGTGTAGTGTATCCTTAGGTTTGCTCAAACTAGGGTTTGGAAAAAAAAGAGTCATACAATGGGTACATTAAGATGGACGTTTTCATGTGGCTGCCAACTCCCTGCCTCCCCCCCCACACCCGAAAAACAACCATCTCACTCTACCCTTAGGTCAGTTGTTCCCAAACTGGGGGGCGGCCCCCCTGGGTGGGCATGAAGGTATTCCAGTCCATATACAAAAAAAAACTAATGCTCTAAAGATAGCCATAAACAGGTCGATTTTTTACCGATCGATCCCCGGTCCGATCATTCCAGGCAATCGTGGAATCGGTGATTGATCGGATCGGGAGTCAATAGAACACCACCTTGGGAATCATATTTGTGGTCGATTTGGACATGAGCTAACCTTAAAAATGGCCGATTCCACAAAATCCATTGATCGGAAAGGCAGCTGCATAGGTCTATGGGTCCACCAATGTACTTCGATTGCCAAACGATCTACCAAAAAAAACAAACATGTCAGTTCAATGTCCGATCCGATTTTTAGTCAATTCGGATTTTATTTGATCGATCGTTCAGGGTGGACAGGACTCGATTGATCGCCAATCGATCTCATGAACGTGTGCGGTGACCGATTGGTCAAAAATCGAGTGAAAAATCGACCCGTGTATGGGAGCCTTTTTACAAATAGTTTTTCCATCAATTAAGTTAAAAGTCAAGATTTCGAAAAAAAATTAATTTCGACTTTGATATTGAACTTAAATTATGCAAAGCTTCTAAAACACATTTTTTTCCCCAATGTTCCCCACAACCCCTCTCTACATCTCCAGCAATTTTGGTGATGATACCATGTTCAGAGGCTTTACAATCAGCTCACAAAGTCAGCTAGTCAAAACATTCGACCATCTCTACTCATCCCTAATGGCAGTGGTTTCCAATCTTTCCTTGTAGGGCCCCCTTTTCTATTTAGAAACATTATCGAGCCCCCCTCCCTATTCATACACAGGTTCAGAATAAGGGTCAGTGCCCCCTGGAATACCTTCGCTACCGCCCTCCAGTTTGGGAACCACTGACTAATGGTAACATTGGTCTTCTATGAGGAAACACAGTAATGTAAATGCATGCATTAAAAAAATGTGATGCATCGTGAAAGGTCCCTAAAGCAGGCCATAGACCATAGATCACACTGTGAGGAGTCGGCTAGAGAACTGACCGGAATCCTGTGTGTTTCACCAACACACGTGATTCCGGTCAGATTGTAGCCAATTAACTTGGAGGGGGAGGAGACTCACCCTCCGAGTTAACTGCCTACAACAGGATTGGAGGATCGGCCACAAAAAGAACCAGCAGGACGGATCCACGTGCGACCCAACCTGCCGGCTTTTTTGGTCGGATGCTCAAGGTGGGCTCCCCTGCAGTTGCGGGCGACCGACCTTTATGTGTTTGGCGGGAGCTAGCACGGCGGTCGGTCACCCGCAACTATGGCCGGGAATTGGCCCGTCTCTGGGGGGCTTTAAGGTTTAAATAAAAAATAAATAAAAGTAAATTTAAGGGCCCCATACACCTAGATTTCTCTGTTAGATTTCCTTTAGATCTCCTTTTGTTTTACCAAAACCATGTTATATAAGGGTTTTTCTAAACAATCAAGTCTACCTGTGTTCAATCGCAGAGGACCCGGCACAACATAGTTGTTGGTAGATCCAAAGGATATCTGACAGATAGATCTAAAGGTGTACGGCCAGCTTTAGAGTGCACGGTTCAAACCTCAACCAGAGACTATCGGCATAGAGTTTATGTTGTTGAGTGTATGTTTTTATGTGGACTTCCTCAATTCTTCTCCTACTTCCCCAAAACATAGGTTAGTTGGCTGCCCCAATAAATTGTCTATAGCCTCTGTGACTTTCTAAACCATCAAGTCTACCTGTGTTCAATCGCAGAGGACCCTATACCACATAATTGTTGGTAGATCTAAAGGATATCTGACAGAGAGATCTAAAGGTGTATGGCCAGCTTAAGCAATAAAAAAAAGTACAATGCCATGACTGCCTAAAACAGAGGACACCCCCTTGTCAGGAGCCTTATTTTACACATCCCCGAGCTGGCCAGTAATTAGAAGCCATAACAGTGGATGTCTCCATAACCACACAAATCGGAGGCTCAAACTTTCTTTTCCTTTTTTTTTTTTTAAATGCTGCATTCCGTATTACTCATAACTTTCTTTTTTTAAATTTCGCATCTCTGGTTTATGTGCATTCCGAGAAAGCGCACAGACTAATTCACGAGCGAAGCACTAATTCCATAACTGTATTTTATTTTTAAGGGAGATACTTTTAATTAATATTTTTATTGGCGTGTTAGAAATGTTAATCCCCAGCAGTACGCGCTGGAATCTTTGATTTTCTATCTGTGTCTCATATCGTATTTTCTCAGGATTCTTGTGAGTTAATTATGTTAACTGAGAAAAATATCAACCCATTTTTATTTTATATTCAGTGGAAAACTTCAGCCTGTATACACATGAAAAAAAGATAGTGATTCAGCGGCTTGCCTCTTTGTTGTTTCGCAGCTTTCAAAGTTTTAAGCTAGGCACACACGGGTAGATTTGTAAAAAGATTTGAGTACAATCAATCAACCTGCATGCTCACGGTGATTGATTGTACTCCAATCTGCTTACAATTCTACCTGTGTGTGCTTTCCTTCGAGCTGGTTCAATAGAGCCCGCTTGAAGAAACTCGATTGAACAGGGTTCCAACATGTTGGCAAACCCCATTTAATCTCCAATACTTTAGTATAGGAACAGCCTGTGTCCCATCTAAACTGGCTCTGCCTTCTTAACATAGCCGTCGGCTGTCAGTGAAGGGGGCGGAGTCAGCACTCTTCACTTGTACGGGGAGAAGGCTGGATGGATTTCTGCCCAGCTTTTAGCGTGTTCGCATTCACATGCTGGAAGCTGGGGAGAACTCTGCTACCAGGACGTTCCCATTTAATGGGAATCAATGTGCCCATGTGGTACTTATTGATTTCCATTCAATTGAACCCCAATCAATCACAGCGTAGTGACGTCATGCTGTGATTGATCGGGGGTTGATTGCACAGGAATTTACTCGTGTATGGCTAGCTTTAAGGCCCCCATACACATCTAGATTTTTCATCCAATCAACTTAATTCAATAAATTTTTTTGGTTGGTTGATTGATTGAAAATCTATGGCAGCCCACATGGTTAGATCAACCTAAAACAATGGTTGTATTGAAGTTGATTACACTTTCAGTCGATCCCAAAAAGTTGATCAAATATCTGTTACTACAGTTGGCAAACATACAGTCAATCACCAATTTCCCTGACCACCAAAAAAATATATTTTTAAGTTGATTGAACAGAAAATCTAGACGTGTATGGGGCTTTACAGCCAAAAAGGTTCTTTGGCCAATTTTTTTATTTGAATTTTCTTAAAGAATACAAGTTTGTAAACTGCGGCTTTATCTAAAACCTGTTCATTTGGAGCAAAACTTTAACATTGGTTGATATTTGATTAATACTTATTTAATACAAGGTGCTCTGATGACTTTTCAGTAGTGATGGACGAACATCAGCTGCTGTTCACGAACAGGTGAATCAAACTTCTGCAAATACCCGCATGTTCGCTGCGAAACTCCATTGACTTCAATGGAGGGCAAACTTCTCAAACCTTCAGGTCATATTTGCAGCCAAAATACCAATAAAAAAAGTCAAAAGGGTGCAACCACCTGTACAGTGTCATGCCAGATGGGGATCAATGGGTAAGCTTCTCCCCCAAAATATGGATTTTTATAAATGCTGTTTTCTTCAGGTCTAATGGGCGTAAATCACATCTAGATTAAAGATTTTGCCAAAAGTTACCTGTCATTACCTTCTGCAGTACATCACATTTAGTCAGATCTCTCTGCAATGCATAATACAGCATACCCCACCCCCAGAGAAGACTTTTGTGGCTCAGTAATGATGAACTACATGTAACATGTAAACTTCTTTTATGGGGGGGGGTCTCCAGGAGCGAAAATGTGTTATTGGCTGTACTATCCCACCTGACTATAGGGTGATGCACTTTGTCTCCATGTTAAGGTATAGGGGGCGGAGAGAACACCCATAACGTTTGTCGCCATTGCGAACTGCTGAACATGTTATGTTCGTTGCAAACTTTTCATCCATCACTAGTTTTCAGGGATGCTAGGGTTTCTTTTAAGAAAGCCAAGCAAAAGCTCTGTGTAGCGTCTACAGATTTAAAAGCCTGATAACCCCCCATGATATTTTACTTAAGGTACCCATACACTCATCGAGTCTCGAATGAGCCTTCTACGATCGCAGCATCGGCAAATCAATGCACACCACTTTGGGTGTTACATCTCTGGCAGATACTTTAGATGGAGACCGAGGGCCCCCATCCAAAGTAATGGTGATCCAAAAGGGATTTGCCAACATGTTGCATCCCTTTTGGACAAAATGGACATTTTGTTCTAGCGGGATTTAAGGCTCAAGGTGTGCAGCATTCGATTCCCAAATATTCATCTGCCACCAATGCGCACCATGATCGATTGTTCAGGAATCAAGCGCAAAACTGTTAAGGTCCCCCCACACATAACGACATATGATTTTGACCGACCAATGTGCATGCGTGCACACTTGGGGCAAAATCGGCCATGGCTCGTGGGTGCCCACAAAGCTTGGTCAGCCAGAGAACGGGCATGTCCGTAAATCTCTGGTCAATGCCTGTAGTTTCAGTGGGGACCGGCATCCCTATTCAAACTAACGGCTCGCACACAAAGGGTAAGGGATGGAGAGCAGCATGATGACTTCATCACGTTGTTCTCCACAGCTGTCGGTGTGTGGGGACCTTAAGGGTTTTAAGGGGATCACCAGTTTATGTAGGATACTCCAAACTCCACTTCAGTCTTCACTTTCAGCAAAGTCCCTGCTTGTACAAGAGACACAATGCATGTACCCAACTTCAATTGCCCCCCAAAGTGCACAAAGTATCCTACCTGAGAGCGGAGACTGGTGAAACACACCAAGGCCCCTTAAGGCCCCCATACACGTGTCGGATTCGCACCGGATTCCGGCACGATCGATTCCGGGCGCGTGCACGCCAAACGATCGTGCCGGAATCGCATGCAGCCCACCTGGTCCGATCGTTTGCGTCCGATTGATCAGGGGCTCAGAATCGGATCCGACGGAGAACCAACATGTTGGTCTTTCTCATGCGATTCTGTCCGGATCAGGGGGAGTTGCCATTTGTGAGGTGGACAATCGGACACGGATTCGTCCCGGAATCCGTTGGACAAGGTGGTATGCTGCGATGGATACTCTTAATTGGCCGATTGATCACACCTGCGATTCCCGGCAGAATCGCCGGAATCGATCGGATGATGAATCGATTGGACATGGAATCCGACACGTGTATGGCTAGCTTAAGAGAGCAAATCCAAAACCAAAGCGGAAGTCATGCACAGGAGATGAGTCCAATGAATGGAGTTGCCAAAGGATATAAACACAAGAGCAGTCCAGAAACATAGGCCGAAGTGAACAGTCCAATGAAATGGAGAAACTAAAGAGTTAATCAGAAGAGGAGGCTAGAAATTTGCAATTTAATATCCTTGTTTATATGTAAAAACTACACAAATAAATGCATGTAAAATGGAATAGAATAAGCCATTCCTAAAGGCTGAAATGAAAGTCCTAGAAATAAAAAAAAAATGTTTTAAAACAATTTGATTAAAATTCCACCCTTCAACAGACCTACCTGCACAGCCGGGGGTTGTCATTTATTCTGGGCAGCTGATGTACTACAGATACTGGGCCAGGGCACTTGGATCTGCCTTTAAATATCAATGTGCCTTCAAGTACAACATTTTTCCAAAGCTACTGCGCATGCCCAGCTTACTTGAGGGATTATTTGCTTATATATTTATACAGTTAAAAATTTTTTTGTTATTTTATCTAAAGAGAAAATTTCTTAAAGTCTAAATCAGAAGATGCGCTGTCACCGCCGGCAGAGATTGCAGCATCCTGAATGAGCTCTGTTACCCAGATCCATTAACTACTATAGCAAGTGCAACCGGAGGCGCAGATTGGCTCCAACTGAAGCCTTCTAACAAATGCTGTAAGACCCGCAGGGCAGTACAGGAGCTCACAGATTTTTGCTGCCCTGCAAAGATGATGACAGGTCCTCTACACGCGAGCCCATGCAAACTCCGGGCTTTAAATCTTCTGCCAACAAAAGTGCCACCAGCAGCGCCGGCACTATGGGCGAGTCATGGGGTGCCAGGCCCACCTAGTCAGGTCAGTTTGCATGCTTGATTGGGGCCCCCTACCTAAGCCCGTCCTACCTGTGAGGCGTAGGAGTGCCACCCGGATTGCCTAGCTGTGAAGTCTGTGCCGGCTCACTAGTGTTGAGTGAGAATATAAAAAATGTGAATATATACGACGAATATCCGTAATTCGTGAATTCGCAATATTTTGCGAATGTGCGCTTGAATATTTGCAATGGCGGATATTCGTTATATTATGCTTCAACATTGTTTACTGGCATACATCGCGCATATGTGTGCGCATTGCAAACGGATATGCCCAATGCACACATCGCTCGTATTGGCTAAGATCACAGAATGAAGAAGAGAAGCTGTAAAGCTGCATTGCGAACAGGTGCGTGCAATGGAAGGCAATGGAATACAGTTGAATCAAATTTCGAACGTTCCTTTGTATATTCGCGAAATCATGTGAATTTGAATATACTATATGCTGCTTAACACTATCTGGCACCAACCCTGGGCACCAGCAGAATCTTGATGAGATCAGAGATGGGCAGGTCACAGGGTGAGTGTCCCACTCCGCCAACTCCTCCACCACTAGGAGCCTCTTAAAGCAAAAATCTAAATCATTGGACTGTAAAGTCAAAACTTCTACTTAAGAATAAAATCTTCAACCACTATTTACTTCTCACGGAACCCATTGCGTAACATTTGCATTCCACAGAACCTCAGAAGAGAAAAGGATGATGACAATAAAACCACAAACCTTAGTCTCCCATTGGCTAAATCTAGTCATTAAAAAATTCAACGCTTTGCGGAACCATTATAGATATATTTTTTAGGTTTATTCATGTTACGCGGTATTGGGTTCTATTTCTCTCCTCTTCTAGGTCCTCAACAAGGAAAGGTTTAGGGAAAGGAAACATTTTGACTCTCCCATCATCATTATCTTGATTATCTTTCATGTTCAATGTGAAATCACAAAACACATCGTCTAGGAGGAAATGCTCTCTGATTCAGAAGATCCGAAGCAGTGATAAATGTTTTTTTCGAATGATAAATAAACTCCTTCAAGTAAAATTACTTGCAGATTTTGTATATTCAGCAAGATAACAAATACCACTTTGTCTCAGACTTTGCCTTTGAATAATGACGGCCGGCCGGCTTCTCTAATGAGGAGGAGATGGTAGTCGGCAAACTTTGGTTTAGGCTTCTGGCCCGATCCTGCGGGCAGATCGGTGGCAAATGTATTTTTCTACCACATCACGTCTTTGTTATTTTTTTTCAGATGTTTTTTCATCTTTTTTTATGTTTGTTTAGACAATATCAAGGAAACTAGAACGGTTTTGATGGAGATAAACAGGCGGCCTTTGATCAAACAACAAACGCTGGAGATTAGCCATATCCATTGGAACACCTTGGGGTGGATTTACTAAAGGAGCAAGGACTTTTCACATAGAAAAGTGAATGTTGATTTAAAAAAGTACACATTCACTTAGATTGCACATCATCACAGATTGTACATTTATTAGTTAATTAGAAACGAAAACGTTACATTTGTATTAACGTCCGGGGGGGGGGGGGCAATAGAGCAGCATCTTTGTTTACAAGTAATTATTTAACACACTGAAATAATCAGAAATAGTCTCTACAGAAAAAGAGAGTTTGTCTGATTTGTTTCACTTGCAGGTCGCTTCCCTACCACATACACCTTGTGAATGTACTACGGACAGAGAAGTAGCACACATCACTCCTTCTATCTTGTCCCTCATTAGCATAGCAATACATCAGCATACCTGACAGTGTTCGTGTGTTGTTTGTTCCTTCCTATACTCTACTGTTTGGGAGTTT
Organism: Ptychadena robeensis; assembly: GCA_036250615.1. Lineage (NCBI taxonomy): Eukaryota > Metazoa > Chordata > Amphibia > Anura > Ptychadenidae > Ptychadena > Ptychadena robeensis. The sequence goes on along the minus strand of CM070039.1, from coordinate 29,820,705 downwards.
GAAAAGATCAAAATGACTTAAAAATTTAGGTAAGTCTGCAGGAATAGGCCTTCCTTGAGTGATTATGAGCCCCTATGACTGATGAAAAAAAAATAAAAAAGTCACAGGTTGGAGGCAGTACGGCACAGAGGTAAATAGATGCTATGTGCCATTCACCTGACTGTCAATTCTCCGCCTGTTCACCTACCTGCCACTCACCTGCCAATCACTAATCTGGCTGTTACCCATATGTAGAGATGGTCGAAATGAATAAAATTCGATTCTACTTAAATTTTGAGTTTCCCAATCGAATTTCGATTCGACTGCGATTTGACTGCGAAAATTCGCATAATGCCCAAAATTTGCATAAAAAACGCAAAAATTTGCATAAAGCCTAAAATTAGCATACGGTAAAAAATTCACATAAGGTGGAAAATTTCGATTTGCTGTATGAGCTTGAGCTATAATAGAAGAATCAGTGTACATAGTAGCAGAGCTTTACAATCAGAGCTGAGATTTAAACCCAATTTATACACAAACTTGACATGTTAGAGCAAAACTTATTGTTTTCAAATGTTTCCCCAACCCTTCTCTACAACTCCAGCAATGTCCCCCAATCCTTCTCTACAACTCCAGCTATTGTTCTGAGGATACCATTTTCAGGGGCTTTGCAATGAGCTGACAAAGTTAGCTAGCACCCTGCGAATTTTCACCAATGCAAATTTACGCCAATGCGAATTTTCCAATCACTCCCGCATGCGAAAATTTTAAATAAAATGGCGATACTCGCACGCGAAATAGCAGCACGGCAAATCAAAAGCAAAGATTTCAGTCGAAATATCAGGCTGATTTTCGACTTTTTCGGCGAAAAGTCGAAATTACCCATCATCTGCCTGTCACTAACCTGGCTGTTACCCATATGCCTGCCACTTATCTGCCTGTCAC
>CM070039.1:29806590-29819681 GCA_036250615.1 Ptychadena robeensis | reverse complement strand
TATGCCTGCCACTTATCTGCCTGTCACTAGTACCTGGCCATTACCCATATGCCTGCCACTCATCTGCCTGTCACTTACCTGGCTGTTACCTGTTTGCATGCCACTCTTCTGCCTGTCAATAACCTGGCTGTTACCCATATGTCTGCCACTCCTCTTTCTGTCACATATTTGTCACCCATAGGTCTGCCTCTCATCTGCCTGTCACTTACCTGGCTGTCACCCATAGGTCTGCCACTCATCTGCCTGTCACTTATGTGTGTGTCTCCTATCTGTTTTCTCTTCATCTCCCTGTCACTCATCTGGCTGTCACTTATCTACCTGTCACCCATATGTCTGCCACTCACCTGCCTGTCACTAATCTGCCTGTCCCCTATGTGTCACTTATCTGCCTGCCACTCACCTGCCTGGTGCTCACTTGCCTTTCACTAGTTTTCACTCACCTACTTGCTACTTTTCCACTTGCAACTCGTCTACCTCCTACTTATCTACTTTCTACTCATGTCAATCACTTACTTAATCTGCCTGTGACTTATATACCTGCCACATATCTGCCATCTGCCTGTGTGCTGTATTTCAGACAGGATACACCTGATTTTTTTTTTGCATTATTAAAGTATACAAAAAAGATTTACTATATATATATATATATATATATACCGGTAGTTGTTTTTTTAATTGCAAGAAATTTTTTAACATATTTTTAGCAAAATGAAAAGGGACACACACAATATGTTTATTGTTATGATTGTTATGATTGTAAGATGATTTTCAGGTAATGAAATGAATAAACCAATCATGGAATATGTAACATAAATCATTTCTATCTGCATATGTCATCCTGGTTACACCAGTCGCACAAAAGGCTGCATCCGCCTCAGAGAGCGCGTGCTCGGAGTGCTGCGCATTCAGAAAGCGCCGTTCAACGACAACAGGCAATTCACCGTCGCCACTTTTACATTTCCTAAATGCGTTTCAAGCAATAAATTGTACAACATTTTTAGAACATGTGTTCAGCTATTTCTGTAAGAATGAAGCTCTTAACAAAACATAAGCCCTCTGCATGAGATCCTAGCTGCAGAGTACTTAAAAGATAAAGTAAGAATTGGTATCATGGGAAGCTCGCCAGCTGTAGAGCGCACAGGTCCATTATGAAAAGTATAGTAGTGGGAGAGGAGAAAATGATTTAATCAGGAGTAAAACCGATTTTATTATAAGGCCATGCAGGGGGTGTGGCACCACGGTGAGAGGGGACGTTTCCAAATATCTGACACATTTCAACAATGCAAAGACCCCCGTTCTTTAAAGTGACAGTAAGCCGTCAGGTCTCTTCTTCTTGTTTTTTTTTGTCATTGTTCTTCATTTGGTTTTGCAATCCTACCAGCTAGGGGGAAGGTGGCTGCTCTTTTTGAAAAAAAAAAGGACTCGGAGGGGGAGGGAGAAGCTAACTGATCATGTTTAGACAATGAAACTGATGGTTCTTGAAGAGAAGGTCAACCGATGTCTACTGGTGGTGGATGTTTGTAAAGGAATTGCAACTGTGGGAATGTTTTTGTCCTCGTTGACATTGGTTTCGGAGATTTCAGAAAGAGCTGAAAATGCTTTTTTTATTGAAAGACTGTGGCTGATCATTTATAGTGATGAGCAGCATAGGCAATATTCGTTTTCACAAAATACCCAAATTTTTTCACCTAATATTCACAATAAATTCAAGAATTCGTGATCTTCAAACTCTTTTACCTTCATTGCTCAAATCGGCAATGCATGGTAGTTCCACGTACTGATGTTAAAGATTGCAATATATTCGCAATTACAATCATATAGCACTATATTCAAGATCTTCACAAATTCTCAGTGTCGATAAATGCGATAAATATTTGTGATTACAATATTCGCGATCAACACTAATCATTTAGAGTATGCTTAGAAATTTTTAACAATTTGTTCATTTTAACCACCCTAGCGTTCGGGACGGCACCATCTCGTCCAGTGCTGCTACTCCCAGTATCGCACTGGACAAGATGGTGCCGTCCAGTGAACATCGGGGCACCGACAGCGCATACTTACTGTTTTGCGCTGTCCCAGTGTCCCAGATGCGACATGCTGGCTGCTGACGTCACATCGGGGAGGCAGCGGAAAATTTAAAAGTAAATTCCACAAAAGCAGTTTTAAATGTAGAAAACTTCCCTGGAGTGATTTTACCACATCCATCACACCAGGGAAGAGAGGGTTAACTGCAAATGGGCACATTTATTTGGGTGAGATTTAGTACGTAGCAGCATAGCTTTGTGCCCTGGTTTGTGTGTTTTCTCATTAATTTTATTAAACATTTTTTTTTACACAATTGTTTGTTTCAAACATTCTTATATTCAGGATGTCTATTAAGGCCCCCATACACGTGTCGGATTCGCACCGGATTCCAGCACGATCGATTCCGGGTGCGTGCACGCCAAACGATCGTGCCGGAATCGCATGCAGCCCACCTTGTCCGATCGTTTGCGTCCGATTGATCAGGGGCTCAGAATCGGATCCGACGGAGAACCAACATGTTGGTCTTTCTCATGCGATTCTGTCCGGATCAGGGGGAGTTGCCAGGTTTGAGGTGGACAATCGGACACGGATCCGTCCCGGAATCCGTTGGACAAGGTGGTATGCTGCGATGGATACTCTTAATTGGCCGATTGATCACACCTGCGATTACCGGCAGAATCTCCGGAATCGATCGGATGATGAATCGATTGGACATGGAATCCGACACGTGTATGGCTAGCTTAAGACCCTTTTACGGACAGATTTTTTGGAATTACAGGCCTACAACATAAAGAAAAATTTACCATTGAAGTCTAGGGTGCACTTTTGGTACAGAAATCTGGACCTCATCAGAGAGCTAGGGAGGTTAAATACCTAAATATGTGCAAACAATCACCCCCTTCATTTATAATTGGATATTTAAAATAATTAAAGTTGCTTTTATTTACCCGGATTAACTAAAAAGTCTTCAGTAGATCAACCCCAAGGAGTAGACTTTGCCTTTATTTATGGCTATTATTATCATTATAATATTACTAGTGTTGATTGCAAATATTCTAATTGCAAATGTTTATTAGTGATGGCCGAACAGGTGGATTGGACTTTTAAAAAGTATGATGTCCGTCTGTTTGCGGGAAGATTCAAATTCCCCTCCGGTTCGTGGGGAATTTGAATAGAAAAAACCGAAAGGGATGTCACTTACATCACTTCCGGCACCTGGAACACACTTTTCCCGGTTTTGATATCCGGGCGTGACGTTACTGACTTTTGGAACTTTTTCCAGCTTTAATGTGTCCACTCAACTGAAAACCAAACTTCTTTTAGGTGGAGGGGAAAAAAATATGAAAATGAAATAATGTGGTTGCAGCATCTTTAAATTTTTTTAATTTTATTACAGCTCTTAAGGCCCCCATACACGGGTCAGATTCCTGTCTGATTCCGGTCCGATCGATTCCGGGCGCGTGCACGCCAAACGATCGTGCCGGAATTGCGTGCAGCCCACCTTGTCCGATCGATCAGGTCCGTCCGTTCCGGGGCTCAGAATCGGATCCGACAGAGAACCAACATGTTGGTTCCATCAGATTGATTCTGCACAGATCAGGGGGAGTTGCCATTTGTGAGGTGGACAATCGGACACGGATCCGTCCCGGAATCAGCTGGACAAGGTGGTATGCAGCGATCGGATCACTTAATTGGCCGCTCGATCGGAGCTCCGAGTCCCGCTGAGATCGCCGGAATCGATCGGATGGGTGATCGAGCGGACATGGAGTCCGACACGTGTATGGCTAGCTTTAGTCTTTTTGAGTCATCATGGCACATTTTTACTAACAATGAAAAACATCCAAGCCAGGCTACATTTTGCAAAAACACATCTGAAGTCTCCCAAAAGCATGTGGGAAAAGGTGTTAGGGTCTAATGAAACCAAGGTTGATCTTTTTGGCCATAATTCCAAAAGATATGTTTGACGCAAAAACAATACTGCACATCACCAAAAGAACAGCATACCCACAGTGAGGCATGGTGGTAGCAGCATCATTGTCCTCTCAATCTGACTGGTCTGATTTGGAGTGTTTCTGCAAAAAAGAGTGGGCAAATCTTACCAAGAAAAATGTTCCATGCTGATCGACTCATCCCCAAAATGTGCCATGCTGATAGACTCATCCCCAAAATTTGCCATGCTGATAGACTCATCCCCAAAATGTGCCATGCTGATAGCCTCATACCAAAAATGTGCCATGCTGATACTCATACCCAGAATGTGCCATGCTGATAGACTCATCCCCAAAATGTGCCATGCTGAGACTCATACCCAGAATGTGCCATGCTGATAGACTCATACCAAAAATGTGCCATGCTGATAGACTCATACACAAAATATGCCATGCTGATAGATCCATACCCCAAAAGACTGAGTTCTGTAATAAAATCAAAATGTGCTTCAACAAAGTATTAGTTTGTGGTTATGCAACCACATTATTTTACTTTTATATTTTTTCTTCCCTCCACCTAAAAGATGTCGGTTTGGTTTTGAGTGTATAGGTCACATTACATGTGGAAGTCCTGAAATGATCTATCTTTCTGTCTCATTTTTGAACAGCAGAGGAACCTGACATTTTACCAGGGGTGTTTAGACTTTTTATATCCACTGTATAGTGCAATTCCAGAGAATTGACATAAAATTTTTACTTTTAGTATCATATATTGCACATTAGGTCCCTACTTGTCAACTCCCGATGCGTTTCGTCCCCTCAGTGGGCTCCCTCGGAGGGAGAGAAATATGGGACATAAAACTGCTAAAAAAAACAAAGTTTCAATGTACAGAAAACAGCACATATATACAGGAGAATTCATATACCTAACCTCATATCACTAGTATACTAGACAATACTTTTTCTTTTTTATGAATTTTCTTTTTTATTATGACCCTATTAAAGACCTTTTTATGATGAATCATGCTGCTTGATTAATGCTGGCACCTGAAAAGCTTTATTAGTGTTATAGGACCAATTTGAGGTCCTCTTATGGAATCCATTTTACATGAAAATACTATAGTTAACATGGCCACCCTAGGATTAGAGGTGTGTAATGTGCAGGGTTACCAGTAGAAGGTATTTTGTTAGTTAGATATCCTTTACTGGGTCCATATTGGGATTGACTTCACACATGGCCCATGTTTTTTTACAGTCACTATACCTCTGTATTCCAAGCACACGGCTGCTTCTACCGCTCCCCCAAGCACACATTACAATGCTCCGTGCTCTTCTTTCAACTTTGGAAGGCAAGGGGAATTTGATGGAGGATTTGAATTCCTTGTTTGAACATTTATTGTTCCTGTTATACCTGAAATAGTTTTCAAAGGCCCAGAACTAATTACGATTGTTATTTTTCCCTGCATAATACTTCCTGTTCCCAAAGTTTCCTCTGAATGGCGAGGTGACGAGATGCCTAATTACCGCGTCTTTGATGTTTCGGCGAATACACCCAGATAACACTAAGAAATGGTGGATAATTGTTTCATTCTGCTTAATTAAATATTGTCTCCGAGTTCTCGGTTTCAAGTCGGTAAAAATCCTTGGTTTCAGGTTAGCTTCAAACAACTGCTTCGCTCTACGTGAGTGGGGAATTGTGAAAAGAAGAGTGATTTTTGTGTCTGGCACGTTATCATCCCTGGCAGATTTGCACGGCCTAGGTAGAACGACGGGGGTCTGCTTAATATTGTTTCTGCGACACACTACCTTGCTGAGCTGAAAACAGAACGTTATTGAAATCATTAAAGAGAGGATTTGTTTTTGTCCTCTCCGCCCCCCCTACCACCACCCCCCCCCCCTTTCCCATTCCTCTTCCTTGTTGATATTGCTGTCAGCCACAAATTAATGTGACAATACGTACCTATAATTCCCCAGCACCTTCCATGGCTAGCATATGTAAACCAATAGCTGATTTTTCTATCGTCAAGCTTAGCATATGTCTCAAGTTGGCTCCATCAGGCCTTTGGGTCGGTCCCTTGAGCGGCACATCACTGGCAACTCTTAGCCCCTCGGCCTCGAAAAAAAACAAATAGCTTTGAATCACGTTGTGCTCTAATGCTAATTTCTGGGCTGATGCATTATGGGAATAAATGTATCTGACATGTTATGTCAATGCCACGTCTCTTTGTATCGTCTCTGGATTTTTTTTGTGTGTGTGTCAGCTGCATTCCTACAGATGGTAATCCATAGAAAACGCTCTCTTTTTTTTCTTTCTTGAGTTAAAAAAAAAAACGTAAAAAAAAAAAACAAGCACAGCACCAAACCTCTAGGTGCAGAAGGCTGTTAACGGTTGCTGATGATAGTAGGCAAACATTAACATAATAATTAGTGTCTTGTAATTGTTTCATTAAAACCAGTTGTTCCATTTCTCCCCGTGTTTTCCCAGAAGAGAAGCTGAATTTGGACGACAGCCAGTGGGAGGACATACACGTTGTCACAGGAGCACTCAAGATGTTTTTCCGAGAGCTGTCGGAGCCCCTGTTCCCACGTAGCTTCTTTGAGCAGTTTGTAGAAGCAATAAGTAAGTGGATTTTTTTTTCCTTTTGTACACAAAATGGAGACGAAATAACCGTACGGACCAAAAAAATAAAATAATTTTGGTGCGCTATTTCTACAAAGATTGTTTGCCGGTAATTTTCAAGGCTTTAAACAAAAGGCAGACAAAAAAGGTGGAACGTTCGATATGTTGCATGAAATTATTTCACGCTATTAATTGCTTTTCTCTGTTCCTTTCTAAACCATTTCTTATGCAGCAGAATGGCGTTAAAAACGTTGACAGAACCATGTTAGTGTCTGTTATTGGAAGATACAGGAAGGCAAAAATTTAAGGTGGAAGAAAAAAAAACATGACCTAACAAAAGGTGTACGCCGTGCTTTATTTGGTGGAAGATGGGTCGTGGAATTCTGTGGTGTTGACTGGTGGTGTTGATCTTGAATATTCGATTTTCACATTTTTATTGAGAATATTGGTGTCACGGCGGGTGACACCTGAGCAGCGGTGACACCGGTGATTCACGGGTGTGGACCCACTGGACCAACTTGCACAGTTGGCAGGGGTGCAATCTGGGGCACAAAGTCTAAGGGACACCTGGTACACCTAAGGGACACCTCCCCGCAAAGGGAGTTGGAATTGGCTGCAGGAAATCCCCAGGTTGCGGTTCCCTAAAGCACCTGTGCAAGATGGCAGCTGATCTAATACCTAGTGCCAAGCGTTTAGGAGTAAGAGAAGTCCAATAAACAAGCCAAGGGTCAGAAGCCGGGGAGTCAGGAGAGATACCAGGATGAAGTGCCAAGTGAGGATCAAGGAGTAAGAATAGTCTGAGGAACATGCAGAGGGTCAGGAACCGGGATGTGAGGTAGATAACAAATGAGGCTGGAAGCAAACACATAAGAGACCCAATGATGACCCAACTTCCTGTCACCTGAGGCTCCCTTATAAAGATCAGGAGGGTGGAGCAGCTGATAGGTAATTCAGAACCCTAGCACCCAGCAGAGGGAGCTCCAGGGCTGGAAACTTAACCCCTGCAGTCAAGAACGGTTCTTAGAGCTGGAAGCAGCTACAGCAGTCCTCTGCTCTCACCACTTAGCCCATCAAGGAAGCACTGTAGTAGCCCAGGCCTAGCTGAGAAGGCCCAATCCCACTGCGATGTCCTTGTGAGATGCACAGAGCCCTGGCACTCTTCTAGCAGGCATATCACAGGAGACCTAGAGCTCCTCCTATCAATCATATTTATACTGTCTATGACACATCAGTTGCTGGGCAGATCACCTCACTGAACAAGGGGATTTCTAGAAGACTCTACACAATTCTAACAATTTAAAGTTATAAAAAGTCATATACAAGCATACCACACAAACGTTAAAATTACACTTCAGCACTTCCTAACGAAGGGTGGGACTCCATACCCATGAGTGTCCCTTTGTATGGCATTTTACATGACCAGATCACATTGAAGGGTCTCATAACCCCACCTCTCATAACGGCTGCCATAACAAGCTGTGATGTTGAAAGGGTGATCACTTTCGATTCGTAAAAAATTGATCACCGTGAACGCATGGATTGTTTGGGAATCCAACAAAAAATCGGCCCGTGTTTCGGGAACTTTAGACTTTACCCCTAAAGTGGTTTTAAACACAAATGAAAAAACACACATACATTAAAAAGACACAATACTCTCCTTTCAGCAGTTCAGATGCTGGAAAACTGCTACACGAAAAAAAACTCCACAGCATACTCACCTCCTTTACCTTCAGTTCTGAACCCGGCATCTTTGTTCATGGAAACGTGCAGCTGCTTCCACTCTCACTGCCCCCCTCTCCTCCCCTTCTCCACTCCTCCTCCCCTTCCTGTCTCTTCTCTGTCAGAGCTGGAGAGATTCTTGTGGGGAGGTGTGGAGGTGGGAATCAGCTGCTGACGAGTTCCTGCCTGGGAGAGACGTCCCAGACCCCATTTTGGCTGCGACATAAGGCAGTGGGGGTCGCGGAACACGCGCCCCTCCTGCTGATTTTTTTTTACAATTGAGGATCTCAGGGGTATCGGTGGAGTGACCTCCCGAGTGGTAGGTCCGCTTTAAGCTAGCCCTACATGTGTCGACTTTTGCACGATCGATTTTAGATTCGACCGTGTTGTACGATTGCCACTCAATGTATGATGGTACCGCACAGTGTGATCAGGTTAAACATGATCGATTTACGATAGTACTATGGAGCGCATGCATAGTACCATTGTAAATATGATTATAGTATGGATTCCTAATTTTGATCAGGTGGGCAGGAATCCATTTTTGTTCGATTTTGAAGCGGTTTTAAACTCAAATTAAAAAAACAACTTACAATAAACAGACACAATACTCACCTGTCAGCATCCCACACCATACTCACTTTACTTGCTTGCAGTTCTCATACTGGCATCTTAGATCCTCTAGACCTGCAGCTACTTCTGCCCTCACTGCCCCCCTCTCCTTCCCCCCTTTACTCGACCTCCCCCTCCTGTCTTCTCTGTTGGAGCTGCAGAGCTCCGTGGGGGGGGGGGGGGGGGGGGGGGGGGGGGGGGGGGGGTGGGGTGTGTGGAGGGGGAATCAGCTGCTGATGAGTTCTTGTCTGGGAGAAATGTCCCAGACACCACTTCGGCTGCCTAGGTGCTACGTAAGGCAGTGGGAGGGTGTCAGAAAAATATATTTTTTACAATTAAGTATCTCAGCAGTATCGGCTGAGCTACAGCCAAACCTGCTGAGTGATCTCCCAGGTGGTAGGTCCGCTTTGAGTAACGGAAATATGGCCACCTTTAGTATTCCAACTCCTTCTTAACACAATCATGTAGTCCCAACGCCTATGTCTATGTCCTTCTGCCTCCAAACCTGTCCGTAATGTGGTGAAAACTAGAGATTTCATTTTTGGGGGGGAAAGAGGGCTGTCCCTTTATCATGTACCTAACATTAAACTTTTTTATAACTTTACAAACATTAGATGAGGTAAAAATGTCTGCCATTTACCTGTTATTTAAAACATCTTATTCCAGCATCCATTCCAACATCTGACATATATTTCACAAATGTTTTATATTCCTGATTTGGCAGCAAACTCTCAAATGCTTATTTATAAAGTAAAAAAAAATATTTGTGGTTTGCGTGTCTTGTTCGCCTATTGAAGTGTCAGATTTAAATGTGGCCTATAGTACAAACCTGAGACCTACAGCAACATCAGCGTTCTCTAAACAAAAATTTGGGCAATGCCTTAACTTAGTTCTGTAAAATTTGGTGTCATTGATTCCTTGTCTTCGGATAAAAAATATCTGTTTACACTGGTACATTTTATTTTGACCCATTGTTCGTTATGTTAATTTATTCCTACAAATACGTGTTCTTTTTATGATATAATTTGCTATATTATATACAGTTGTGCCAGCTGAAAATGCCTATGTAATATATACCTCTCTCGAATGGCAGCCAGCGGAGTTGGGTTTGGCTGAGTCAGTCTACCGTTGACTTTGACATATGACTGCAGTCTGGTTTTCAAAGTGTAAAAATAAGTTTAATAACTGCAATTTCAACTCCGTAAAGCTAAGATCGTTTCCTCAACTACTGTGGTGGTTTAGATACATTAGGCAAATCTTTCTACACGACACTTTCAACTAATTTCACGTCATTTGAATCTTGGGTACGAGAGCGAGGGCAATGCACTGCTGCCGAGGACACATGGTCTGATGAGACTCTTTTACGTAAAAATGGGCTGCTGTGAGAGAAAAGTCAAACGAAGCCAAAACTCTTGGCACATCAAATACATATGTTATAGCGTTTGTCTTAAATTATATGTTGCTCAGGGCCCGCTCGAAAATAGGGATGGCTGCATAAGATATGGGCCAGATAGTCGTGAGTGCGCACGGCGCTCAAAGCGGCCATCGATCTGGCCCATATCTATACATGTGTTCCCAGCTTTAGGGGTCTGCTCCACTACGTTTTGTCGAAATGTAGCAAAATTATAGTGGTCTTTTCGAATTGGGGATTACCCATTGCATCCCATTGTGGAGATGATTTTTAGAACATGGTTCACTGTGTGGATAATATGATGTGACCACCTCTCTCAAGTGAATGGGGTGCATACATATTAGGTGGCCAATAACATTTTGCCATGTTTTGGCAAATGGTAGTGGAGCTCTGGCCATAGTTTGTATTGTAAAGAAGATACAGAAATCAAAAGAGCCAATCCACAGATGTAGTAGAGTCCAGTACAAGGTTTTATTACTAGTAAATACAAATTAAGGAAAGTCAGTGTGTTTTGGGGGTGAGCACCTCCTTCCACAGGGCTTTTGCATGGTAGAAATAGAGCTTCCAAAATAGCAATATGGCTGGACGGTTGTAATGCTTAGGGGTGCATCTTTATCATTATCCAATTTATTGTACACTATGGTTGCGCCCATATTCTTTGGATGTGCTGTAGACTAGACATAGGCAAACTCCGGCCTGGGAGTCAGATCCTACCCTTTTAGTTTTTTTAATCTGGCAGTTGTCACCTTAGTGGAAAGACTTTCTGGGTCACATCCACTCTTTATCTGCAACAAGCACAATGCCAGGGACCTTTCCAGCCTTTCAGGGGCCCTATGCAATTCATGCTCAGGATCCTTTCTTGGGGGGTATTGGGGTTTAACGCGGGTGATATTAATGTGTCGAAAGGCTGACTGGGGGGGTGCTATTAATGCGGGCCACTCCCCCTTCTTCTGCTTGTACTGTCCCCCTGTCGGCAGCTTGGGGTGTTTATGCTGGATATGTGTGTGAGGGATGTCTGTCCCCAGGCCCTATAAGTATGCATATTCAGCATAGTGGGAGAAACGGCCCTGTAGCCTAGAGTAGTAGAGATGGTCGAATTTTTGAAAATTTTGATGATTTCGAGTTAATTGCAAAGCCCCTGAACATGCTATCATCACCAAACTTGCTGGAGATGTAAAGAAGGGTTGGGGGTATACTACCAAAAAAAAAGAAGTATGTCTCTAGCACAAATATTTTTTGCATAATTTAAGTTCAAATTCAAGTAAAAATTTTAAACATCGGAATTTTGACTTTAACTTTGAACTTAATTTATGCAAAAACTAGATGTACTAGAGCAAAACGTTTTTTTCCCAATGATCCCACAACCCTTCTGTACACCTCCAGCAATTTTGGTGATGATACCATTTTCAGAGGCTTTGCAATTAGCTCACAAATTTAAGTAGAAAAATTCGACCATCTCAATAGAGTAGCCTGAACATCACTGCAGTGAACAAGAGGAGGGGAGCAAGAGTGTCTTATCACCAAGGTTTTTGCACACTTATGCCTGCCATACACACCCCGACGGGTGCAGACAGACCAGCTCCGATATGCACCGGAATGCAAACGTGATGCGTCATCACGTTTGCACCCTGGTGCATTATGGGGCCCCTTTAGTCGGCCGCCACCCTTTGTGTGCCGGCCATTAGCTTTAATGAAGACGCCGGTCTTCATTGAAGCTAATGCCATCGGCTTCCATCAGCCAGAGATTATCGGACATGTCCGTTCTCTGGCCGGCCGAGCTGTGTGGGCGACAGGGATCTGTCGCCCCATGTGGGCACATGCGATAAGCGGCCGATTTTTCAGCTGACTGACAGCAAGAGCGTCGGTCAGGTGAAAAATCGTCCGCTTATCGGCATGTGTATGCCAGGCATAAGTTGGGACACCTATGCCGGGTAGCCATTGCAGGCTCTTGGTCAAGAACACATTGTGGGCTATGAGCCAAAAAGTTTGCCCATCCCCGGTACAGACAGAGATATGGAGGTTCACATGAGAAATGCATGGATATGAACATTAAGCTAGATTGATGCATTCATATTTTTTTATTTATAATATTCATTGAAATATTGAACACACTGGTAACACTGAATTTTTCAGCATGATTTCACATTCACTTTTGCTAATTATTCAAAAACGTTGACACACAACCAGTCAGTATTAAACTTAAAGTTCACCCTGATGCAAAATGTGCCGAATGAGGCAAAAAAAAAAGAAAAAGAAAAAGCACTAAACTTGCAATTTCTCATTCGCCTATCCTAAATTTTCTTGCAGATGCTTGGCCTGTCTCCTAACTCATGCTAATTATATTCATAATTAAATGTTAAACAAGACTTGACTGAAGCCAACTGGCTTGCACAGGTGTCTTTGTGTATGAACGGCTTACTGCATATACAATAAATCTTTGCACCCCAATGGGCCCTTACGAAGGAGCCACTGAAGGTGAAAGCCCCCTGTTCAGAGACAAAGTATGCCGTATGAGAACTGAACAAATCACTAGAATGGAACAAAGAAATTGGAGGAAAAGTAAATTAAAACATTTATTAAAAAGCAGAATAAATTAATTTTGTGTTCGTTAGCGCTTCTCCCAGAAAACAACAATAGTTCAAATAATAAGATGTGAACAGTTTTTTTTGCCAAAAGGTTTAGCATCTTTTGCCAGTCTAGAAATCCAGACAACCCTTAGGCCAGTGGTTCCCAAACTTTCCTTGCAGGGCCCCCTTTTCTATTTAGGAACATT
>CM070039.1:29795678-29806463 GCA_036250615.1 Ptychadena robeensis | reverse complement strand
CCCCCCCCCCCCCTGGAGTACCTTGGCACCCCCAGTTTGGGAACCACTGCCTTAGGCTCCACTTTGTGTTGAAACCTTGCACTTGACGTACGTCAAACGCAGGGATGCTGATGCATCCATTGAAAGTCACTTGACGCAACTTAAGCCAATGCAAGTATAGGTGCATTGACACAACCATAGAAAATGAACTGAGTCAGTTGAAATGCAATGGTATGCATTGTTCAATGTGTTGATCATCCGTTCATGGTAAAAAACAAACACAAAAAACATACACGTCACAAACACATCCCTTAACTTATCCCTGATGGATCCATAAAGTATCACAAACCCATCTCTAATGCATGGGTTGCGTTTATTGGATCCGTTAACACAGCACATCCTTAACACATAGTGGAGCCTAAGCTTTAGGGCTTGTTTCTATTATACGTCGGGACCCCCTCCGCTAAGCGTATTGCTTGGCGGGGATCGTGATGTAGCACACAGACTTACTGTACCTGCTTGGCAGATGCTCGATCTTGACTGCGCCGAGCCACTCTGCCGATGCAAGGCAATTGAGCTGTGTTTACACATCCGCTGAGCAGGCAATTTCTGTGTGCTACGCCGGGAACCCCGCCAAGCAATGCGCTTAGCGGAGCGGGTCCCGACGTATAATGGAAACAAGCCCTTAGACTAAACTTCCACTGCATTTTGCCAAAACATGGCATTTCCATATTGGACACTCTTTTGGATGCCCCCATTTGCGTTCCCATGATTTGCTGCGCTTAAGACACATTTTTACACCATTTGCTGCATTTTACCAAAATATAGTGGAATTCTGGGCATACTAAGAGTAGAGATGGTTGCATTTTTTTTTATTTGAATAGCTGAATGTGGGAGTTTATTGGAAAGCCCCTAAACATGGTATCATCAACAAACATGTTTCAAAGGTCAAAATCAAATTGAAATGTTTGAAGAAGAAATGTTAATGTATTTATTATCTCTACTTTCTTTGCACATTAGGCATTAAAACTTAATACAACTTTATTGTACATATTTAAATTCCCTAATGATGGCCAATGGCAATAGTATCAACACTACTAGGGGTTTTATAAGCACAGATATATAGCTTAATAGGTTTCACCAAACGTAACTTAAAGTGGATGTACACTCAATATGTAAAAATGACATATGTAAAATTAAAGTTTGACTTACCTCTGAGCTGGCATGATGGTGGCTTAGGGCTCCACGATCCTAAAATAATATACTCACCTGCTGTTCCGTGGAATTGTATGAGCAATTTCATATTTATTTGCCAGGCTTCTGAGGGTTAACTCCGGGTGCAGTATCGTGGGTGGCCACTGGGGGCGTTCAATAGTTTTCTATGGAAATTCTCCTCAACTTACTTTCATTGACAAGCTGAGATCACAGAATTACCCAAGAAACACTTAGCACTCGTGACGTCTCACCTTGCCTATACATAATCAGGACCAGGAAGTGAGGGAGGGCTGCAGGGGATCTTAATCTTTATTTATCTTTTTTATTATTTATGCATTCCTCTTTCATATTGTCACTTCTAGTGCCATATATGTAATGATTATTTTCTGGTGGTAGGTCCGCTTTAAGAAGTATTGTTGGGTTGTGGCACATTTACTTTTTCCAGAAGTCCATCAGTAGTGTTGAGCTCGAATATTCGAATTGCCTCTTAAAAATCTAAAAACGACACCAAATGTCTCAAGATGGGGAAGGTTAGCACTTACACCTATTTATGGCAATAATAGTTAATAAGCTTACAGATATATTCTAGAATCTAGAATTGGTTTGTATATAATAATATGGTTAATAATACAGGATAAATATATATTTGGTATCGATTAGTGTTGAGCTCGAATATTCGAATTTGGAATATATTCGGCGAATATCGGCTATTCGAGAATTTGCAAATTTCGCGAATATGGCGCCGGATATTTGCAATTTCGAATATTCGCATTGGGATGCTTATGGCCATGGATTGCGAAGATATATTCGCAATGCGAAAATAAATAGCACATGTGACCATTCATTTTAAAGGTAATTAAAGGCGATTATAATTGTGATTGCGAATTGAGTGAATATAGAATCGAATATTAGTAGAATGATTCGCAAAATATCTCAAATTCGAATATTGCCTATGCCGCTCATCACTAGTATTGATAACTCCTTTAGGCATGTATGAAGTGCCATGTTGTTGCCTCAAGAAACCTTGTTCTTCCTTTCATTTCTCGGAGATGGAAGGTGAACAGTTACTATAGGCAACAACAACACCCCATCCTTCAAACACTGTGACAGATATTTGTTATTGTTCCTGTGGATATCAGTAGTGATCAAAGCCATATAGATCTCAGGAGCCAGACTGATCAGAGCCATCTGGATGTTGCTGAGAGATGGGTAGCAGCTGTTTTCACTGAGCACCCCAATAATCTAACGTGCCAGTCCATTTTCTAGGCACCGTGTCACCCCCGGTGTCTGGGATTCGGCCAGTCTTGTTGTCATTTACATCCAAAGAGACTGTTTAACTTTACTAGTCTTCTTTCTAAAAAACAGATGGAAAGAAGATGGTCGTCTAGTGTTCAGTAGAAAGGATTTTTCTTTAGTCATCATCCATACACGTGTCCACAACATCTGCTGCATCCTTCAGGTGTGCCAAACATTTGTACTTCTGAGCCATTTTAGGACACTTTGCGCCTGGCTTTCAGATGTTTTATACAACAGATCATGGGTGGTTCCATTCAGCATTCGGAAAACATGCCCAAAGTTAAAGTTTACAAATACTCTGTACAGATGCACCAACTTTTTTTACTTCTCAGTCAGTCATAATAATATAGACTTAGCAAGGATGATGACCCCGGCTTACCTTAAGCTGGCCATACACCTTTAGATCTCTCTGTCAGATATCCTTTAGATCTACAAACAACTATGTAGTCCCGGGTCTTCTGCGATTGAACACAGATAGACTTGAGTGTTTAGAAAGTCCCTCATATTACATGGGTTTGATAAAACAAAAGGAGATCTAAAGGAAATCTGACAGAAAAATCTGACCAACAGATGAGCTGTGGAGAGCAACGTGATGATGCATCATGTTGCTGTCTGTCGCTCACAGTATCGGTGGGCACCCATTCAAATTAATGGCATCAGCCAGAGATTTAGGGACATGTCCGTTCTCTGGTCGACCCCATGTGGGCACCCGTGATCCGCGGGCGATTTTGCCGCTTTGATGGGATTTAATTTAGGGAACATTTGGTTCATTAGATTCATAAACAAATAATCAATTCTTGTTTAATTTGATAAAACAATTGAATGAACATCGTGATAAATGGAGGCGTACAACAGAATAGTATTACAGAGAACAGTACAGGTGTTCGGCCAGCCACGTTCGCCGGCAAGAAGATTATTATTCATGGATTCCATGAACCGGTAGTGGCATCAGTGACATCACTTCCGTTTTTCCGATTTGAATTCCCTGCGAACAGGTGGGGAATTTGAAGTCCAATCCGCCTGTTCGCGAACGGATGTGGCAAATGTTCGCCCATCACTATTCCTGTGTAGTGTTGAGTGCGAATATTTTCGCAATTCGAATATATTCTGATAAATATTCAACATAATATCCCTGTGATTGGTTACCGACATACATTGGGCATATCTGTGCACATTGTGGAGCGCAATACATGCAAATCTTTGTGATAATACTGCTCAGACGTGTTCGTGCATGCACATGCGCAATGTAAAGCTGTAGAATGTCAACAAATCAAATTATTTCAAATATCTGCATTCGCTAAATAATACAAACTTGAATTGAGCATATGCCACTCAACACTACTCCTGAGTCAAAAATGGAGCTCTCCAATTAGCAAAGACCAACAGCATTGGTGAGTACAAAGTTTGATGTCTGACTCAGCAAAAGACATGTTGGAACTTCAGAGAGACCATCGAGACCCAAGGTGGTGTAGTAAATTTTAAGGCCTAGTATTTACTGCATTGATGCATGTGTTTACCACAAACTCATCCAAAAACTGGAGGTGTGTGTTAAATGCCTGAGTTTTGCTGCAGTGGTGACTAAGTTAAAATCACTCCACCAATCCCTACTATACCCTCTTTGTCTAGACCACTCATTTTCCAAGAACCCAGCACCAGAACAAATTGGTGAGGATTTTACACTACCACCTTTTACTGCATCATAAAGGATTCATCGGTTTTGACCCTCCCGTACCAGTGTAACAGAGCAGGCCCGGGGGTAGGGAACAAGACTGTAGACACCAGTATATCTACAACAGTTCAAACTTCATTTGCACAAAGGGGGTAAACAGAAATCGAGTAACGTAAGTAACACAGAACAGGGGTGTTCTACCTCTCTTTCATGTTGTTTTGCCCCAGAGCCACCTGCACACTCTGCACAATTTCCACCACAGGCCAGGGGTGCATGCTTGCCTCACCTGCACCTGTCTCAGGACTCACATTCTCCTCTAACGCCGGCCCCTTCTAGGAGCTGCCTTTTTTTTTTCCATAAACAGCCTTTTATGTCCTCCAGCCTAGAGTTCCCCCTGGCGGGCCGGCCGACCCCCTCCCACCAGATCACCATAAAACACATGGACTGTTCAACATGGATTTTAAATGGTCACAGCAGCACTTTTGTTAATAACCTATAAACATATACAACCATTAGCATTTATGTAAACATAATACCAGAAAAAAGTGGTCTTTGGTGTCCAATAGCCGAAAGGCTTCACTCAAGCATGGAACACACGGCAGCAGCGTGATGATGTCATTACGCTGCTGTCAGATATGCTGTCTCTCCAGCTCAGCCGATGCTTTGCATGGAGACCATGGTTTCCATGCAAAGCAACGGACATTGACTGGGATTTACGGTCATGTCCAATATCCCAGTTTTCAAGCGAGAAACTGGGATGGCCGCATATGATATAGGCCAGATAGATGACCGTGTGTGCACACTATACAATAATCATTGTATAGTGACTCATGTCTCCAGCCGCTCTCCAACTGACTCAGGGACAGCACTGAAATTAAACATTTCAATATCTAATGGGACCAATCCCATGTTAGAGCATAGACACCACACTGGGGTAGCACCATTCCAACAGATAGGCCTTTCCACCTTGTACCCATGAATGTACTTTGGACAGACCTTGAACACTCCTTTTACCACCATGGCTTCTATGATAAAATATATTGGACAGCAAAGAAAATAAAAAACTCCTAAAATCCCTTAGCAAAGACCCCTCCAAACTAACCCCTTCCCCTTTGAGACCTTATATCCATCCTGTCTTGCAGTTATTTCCATAATGGTCCACTATTGGGGCAAAATTGTCCATCATGCAAATAATAACTCGACCGGCAAAATACTCAGCTGCCGCTGACCAAGGAGATAAAAGCAGCCTATACTGATGTGAAAAACATTAACACTTAGCCTTGGAAACTCCTGTGAGCTTGCGCCAGAAACTTCATCCATATATTAATGAAACCTCTTGACTCGCAGAACGCCATTTATCAGAGCAAAGTATTTAGAGAACTTGCAGCTGGATATCCGCCACTTTATAAATGATACATCAAAACTAACTTCAACAAGGAGAAAAAAAAAGGGCAACACAGAAGAACTAAGCGTGCGTGTTACATTAAAGTCAATGAAAGTAGATGAACAGAGATCCCCCCACCACCACCACCCCACCCTTGTAACACAAGGGTAACCTCGATAGCCTGCCCGGGGATGCTGGCGCCAGGAACACAAGCATGAATTCAGTAGCAGATGTCAAGGTCTGCAAGTCGTGTCCAGCCAGCCTCAATTTGCACATGTTCCTAAGCAGCTAAAGTGAATGCTTTGTGTCATCATTTACAGGCCGATCAGCTTTAATAAATCACACGCGCTGGTAAAAGTTATCTTGATTACATACATCTTGTTTAATATTCATAATTGCAAGTTATGTCTATAGTCCCGTATGTGCATTTTGGGCTTTTTTACTTTTTTGATGTGGCTACTTGAAAGGAATAAAAATGATGTTGTCACAAACAAAGGACCAAATTGTATATGTGATGAAAATGGTAAAAGTTGATGAAAAATGTATGATGAGTTGATGCTGATACATGAGCACGTTCAGTTAGACAGAATTCTTACTTCTTTGCACTCTTCTTTGCACGAAATCTAGTGATGGTCGAACATCAGCCATGTCCGCCCATGAACAGACGGATCGTACTTTGACACAAGTCTGACGTCCGCCTGCACACGTGGATATTTGAATCAGAGCTACGGTATATGGAATTTGTTCCTAAAACTCAAGTGACGTTGGCCGGACGTCACTTACTGCCTGTGCCTGATAAAGCACTAGAGATCGGATGCCTCTACCCTGTCTCTAGTTATAATAATTCTTCCTCCGGCCGGACCAGGCATGGAAAGGTCTTGCCAGAGGAAGAATTATAGACTTCTTCTCGCCGGCAAAGGGGGCAGGTCGAACACCCGCACTGTTCGCAAGCAAGAAGAAAAGCGAACATACAGTGTTCGCCCTGACCTATCCGCATGGTGGACAGTTCAGCCATCACTAACATAATCTGGAGGCCTTAAAGTGTTATTAACCTCCCTGGCAGTATGCCCATATAACGTTATCAATGGCACAATATGGGTGATCAAAGCACAGTACTGCTCGTGCTCCCCACCTTAACTCCTCTCCTGTACACATCGCCGCCATCATCATTGACGCTGGGCTGGGAAACCTAGGCCTCTCCATTAACATGAAGGTCTCTGGCACCACCCCCCCCCCCACCTCTTCAGCCCTCAACCCCCTACCTCTTCAGCCCCAATGAAGGTGAAGCCGGAAGCGATGGAAAGGTCCACCGTGATTCACAATCACCGCTGACTTGCCGACCATAGGCGAGTATGGCCGATCCCAGCTCTGGGTGAGTTTGTTTTGTAAATCAACACCGCCAGGTTATGAGCTAGGTAAGACTAAATCTGGGAGCACATGTGTAGATATGGGCCAGATTGATGGCCGTTTCGTGTGCCATGCATGGTCACGGCCATCTATCTGGCCCATATCATATGCAGGGACAGGGATATCGGACATAATCCCAAGCCACGGTCGATGTCCATTGCTTTGCATGGACACCACGTAGTCTCCATGCAAAACATCGGCTGAGCTGAAGACACAGCAGTGCTGTGTCTCCAGTTTCTCCGATATCTGACAGCAGTGCGATGCTGTAGGGAACCACGACCCCTGCTTAAGACTGGGTCTACACTAAAGGTGCCCATACACACATAGTTGTGCGCTAGATGCACCCATCTTATGCAGCCACTCCTGTCTTCAAGCGGGATCAACCAATCGTATGACTTGATCAATTGTCATTCATTTGAATGGAGACCACGGTCCTGAAGTTGTGTGCCTTGAGTCCCGTCATTGTGACATCACCATGCTGCACTCAAATGGGTCATCTATTAAGCACCTGTTGCAGCATGTATGGAGACCTTAAGTTTTTGTCCCCATCAGTCACCGCAAAATGCAGAAGTCCCCTTCATTGACCTACAGGAAATTACAAGCCAGTCTATACTGGCGCACCATGAACCCTGTCAGGGGACAGAGTGACATATGCGACACATATAGACACATAACGCTCTGCTTTGGCATCCTGCAGACTCACCAGAAACACGTAACCTGCTTATTGGTAAACAATGACTACGTCATGTGATGTGCCAAACCCGGCAAAATGTGTTTTCAGCATAGCAAATTCTGATCCCTAAACTCTCAGAAGTGGCACCTAAATAGGGCAAACTGCAACTGTTATGCCAACGTGTCCAAAACGCCACCCACAGTTTCTGGGGCTTCCTAATTTAGACCCAGCCTAAGGTGGTGATGAAGAGGACTTAAGGCCCCCACAAAAACGTCCGTGGGTGTCCACTTGGGGCAATAGATCCCTGACACCCCAAAGCTTGGTCTGTCCGAGAACGAACATGTCCGTAAATCTCTGGCGGATGCCATTATTTTGAAAGGGGACCCGCGTACACAAAGGGGACCTGCGTACACAAGGGTGCCCACCGATACTCTGAGCACGCTGCACTCCGTCGCTCGCCTGTCGGGCCCCACTCGCTACGTGTGTGGGCCTTAAGTCTTAAGGTAGCCATACCTTAAGATTTAATCCGATCGATTCGGATTAAATTAGGAAATTGGCGATTGATCGGATTGGGAATCGATGGAACACCACCTTGGGAATCTGATTTGTGGTTGATTTGGACAGGAGCCGATCTCCAAAATGGACGATTCCACAAAATCGGCTATTGGCTGCTGCATAGGGAGCTATGGGTCCACCAAACAATTGACCAAAAAAATGTCGGTTTAATGTCCGGTCCGGTTTTTAGTCGATTTAGATTTTGGTCAATCGTTCAGGGTGGGGCAGAACTCCATTGATCTCCATGAACGTGCACGGTGATCGATCGGTCAAAAATCAACTGAAAAATCGACCCGTGTATGGGAGCATTTAAAGTTTTTTTTATACTTCAAACACAATGTTGATTTTCACCAACAATTTTTATTGTAGAAACATAAAGACATCCCACCAATGTACATACACAGCAGACTAAACTTCACGAATCTAATTCAAGATTAATTGGGCAATTTACGACTTTTTTGCAATCTTAAGGATAAATGGCCGGTTGAAATTGTTCCACCTATTTAGAAATAATGGAGCTGTAAAAACGATACTTCTGCCTTCTCGTTTTTTCCCCGTTTTATTGCTTTTAGTTTTTCCTTTCCTATCTTAAACAGCGTTTACATCAGAGATTATTTTCCTGTGGTTGGTAAGCATTGAGTGATATCAGCGCAGTACAATTATTGTCTGGAATAGTCTGTAACTTTGACAAATTCACCTCCAAATATCATCAAGCGAGCTCAGAAAATTGCTTTTATGATCTACTCAGGATCTTTGGGCGGTATTAAAAAAAAAAACCCACTGAACTCTGTAGATGGATAGTGTTTCTCTTTTGTTCAACTGTAACATAATATTACGTTGTGTGATTATTGTTCTTGGAGTTTATTGTGGAATAGACTGTCGCTATATTTGTTTTATCCTCTTATGTTCGGAATGTGCTTAGTATAGTTTTGCTAGGTTTCTTTTTTACCCTGTTGATTAAAAAGATCGCCGCCAATGACGTTTTCAGCTAAAAGTTCCAAATGTACACATTCACACAGGTATTTAAAGGGACCCTGTCACCAAATTAAAAAAAGTATGTAAAAAGCGAGTATTTAAAGTACATATTCTTATCTTCTTTAACCCAGAAATGGGCAAACAATGGTGGGAGCATTGGTGAAAATTAAAGTTGTAATTTAGCCATGTCCGTAATTATTTTTTTTTAATTCAACAATAAAGTTTATTGAACAAACTCAAGGATATACATACAAATAAAGTATATAGCAAGTTACAAAAAAACAGAAAAAAACACCCCCCCCCCCACACACAAATCAGTATCTCCCCCCTCAAAATATACTCAAGTTAAACAAAAGGAAAAACATGTTTATTAACACAATACCCCTCCTGAATACAGTCATAGCTAGCAGGATCTCTTCTGAATTAAGAAAGACACATCCATAACCCAGCGTCCTGAGACCCACCACTCGCCAAAACCCACACACCCACCCCCAGATACCCATACCAGTATCAGAGCATTTAAACGGAGGAAAGGAATGCCATATCCGTAGAGCAGGACTCTTAAGCTGGCCATACACCTTCAGATTTCCTTCAGATCATATTTTGTTTTACCAAAACCTTTCTACACCTTCCAATCACTATGTATTCTATCAGGGAGGACACTATACTACATGGTTGTTGGTAGATCTGATCTGAAGGAAATCTGACAGAGAAATCTGAAGGTGTATGGCCAGCTTTAGACATCCATGTCCCCCAGATCTTATCAAATTTATTCTCACATCCTCTATTCATATACACACATTTCAAAAGAGGTAAAACATCATTCAGGGACTTTCTCCAGACTTCCAGTGTGGGGGGAAGAGGGCTACACCACAGATGCGCCACCAGCTTTGTAGCCTGGAACAGCGCCGTCTGGACAAATTGAATCTCAGCCTTTCTAAGTCCTAGTTCCCCCAGCACCCCTAATATACACTGCTTTGGATCCAATGCCATTGGGGATCCCATGACGTCATGAAGGAATTTGACCACCTGTTCCCAGTAATCCTGTAACACCGGACATGACCAAAGCATATGAAATAGAGTGCCCTGATGAATGATGCATTTGGGACAATGTGTGGAGTCATCAGACTTGACCCTAGCAATGCGGACTGGCGTGAAATAGCTCCATGTCCGTAATTCTTAGATCGCTTTCATTACTTTGAAAGTACCATCCAAAGTCAGTGCCGGCACACAAAGGGTGCCTGACCGATTCTCGGCAGGTCCAGCTGCACATGATGATGTCTAGGGCCGCCGTTAGCATTCATGTGGCTCCATACTGGACGATTTTCTAGGCCCCCTTCCCTTCCAAAGTTGTTGAGCGGGAGTGTTTTGTGCTACCGTAGTTTTTGAGCGGGGGTTAGGGGGCTGGCTGTATGACACACGACCTCCCGATCTAGTGGCACCACCTCCCTTCCCGCTCTGTTCAAGGCTGCTGAGGCAATTTTGGGGAATCCGATCAGGTGGCAGACGGGGCCCCTAGCTTTCATTTGCTTAGGCCCAGGACAAGACTTCTCCCTGACGACAGCCCTGACGTCATCACTAGTGATGTCGCGAACCCGGAATTTAATGTTCGCGAACGGCGAACGCGAACTT
>CM070039.1:29782542-29795578 GCA_036250615.1 Ptychadena robeensis | reverse complement strand
GTATTCGCGCGAACGCGAACATGCGATATTCGCCGCGAACAGTTCGGCGGCGAACAGTTTTTTTTAAATTTCCATGGCCAAGGTTTCAACAGCGAAACGTCCTCTTTTGTGGAAACTGATCGAGATTTTGTGAATCTGATCGAGAAGAGTCAGAAGCTCTCACGATGGACATACAAAAGCAGGGAACACATGGCTCGATTTTGCAGCCGTTCGAGGTTCCCTGCAGAAGCATGATGACATCATCACGCTGCTGTCAGACACTGCTGTGTCTCCAGCTCAGCCGAAGCTTTGCATGGAGACCCGCGGTCTCCAAGCAAAGCAACGGCCATCGACCGTGGTTTATGGTCATGTCCGATATCCCTGTGTTCGAGCAGGATTGATTGGTCCGGCTTGAAAACAGGGATGGGCGCATATGATATGGACCAGATAGATGGACGTGAGTGTGCACGGCGCATATCTACACGTGTGTTCCCAGCTATAGTCAGCTTACAGTTATAACTAAATACGCATATTCCCTACCCTACTTCCTACCCTAATTAGTGACTTGATCAAAGTCCATTTTTTGATGGCAGAATGTCAACACTTCTTTTTTTTCTCCCAGTGGTTCTGTTGGCACCACCTCCGTCCAGCGCTGTCCTGTCAGTACTGCACTGGACAAGATGTTGCCGTCCGGCGAAGATCAGAGCCCTGGCAGTGCATACTTAAAGTTTCAGGCTGTCGCAATGGCTCCAAACTTCTGTACAGGCTTCTTCACTCAAGCCGATGATGTCACATGGGGGGGGGGGCAGTGGGAGATTCAAATGTAAATCGCACCAGAACAGTCTTCTATGGAGAAAACTGTTCTGAGTGTGATTCCCCAGATGTGCCCTTTGAAGTTAACCCTCCCTCCCCTGGTGAGCAGAGAGAGTGCCAAAGGGAATTGTACTGGATACAGTGATAACCAATACAATTTAAAGTAAAAAAAAAACACAAAACACATTTCCAATTGTAATAAAAAATGTATTATTAACTAAAACATGAATATGAGTACATACTGTTTTGAAATATTTTATACCAAATAATAATATATAGAGATTTTATCATTCAGATGATACCTTTTATTATTATTTTTTTTTTAAATGTAATTTTTTTTAACATAATTGTGTGTGCCAAACATTATTATATTCAGGATGTCTACTAGACCCGTGTACGGACATATTTTGGGAAGTTACAGTCCTACAACATAAAAAACAAAATGTCATGTAAGTCTATGGTGCGCTGGACCTTGCAAGAGCGCTAGGGAGGTTAAACTTTATCGTGTTTATTTTATATCACAATACCTCAAAACAAAATAAATCACAGGAAAAAAAATAAATCGTATAACAAACAACACACTTTATTATTATAATCAGTGTTTACAAAATCAAATGAATTTTGATGCTTATTTACCTTTTGGGGAAGGGAAGGAAAATGATAATCTTTAGAGACAATAACAATATTTCTGGAATTTGCCCGTGAAAAGTTAATCATTTAGATTCATTTATGGGAAGCTTAAAATTCCAATCACGGAAGGTGCCAAATGTTATACCTAATGCTCCTACGGCGAATGGGCTTCGAAATACCAACATTTTGTTCGTCTCGATGACTTCTGTGCGGACAGAGTCACTCGCTGCCTGGTGGCTCCGAGAGAATGCTCGTTTAGCATCACTCATAAAAACCCAATTCATCAATGTGAGCATAATTTGCTCTGAACGGGAAAGCTCACAAAAGGGTGAATTTGTAAGATAGACAGGTGGTCCGAGATCCCTCTCTGATACTGAATGATATGAATAATAGATTCTGCTATGTGTATGCCAAGACTTGAGTTGTAAACACAGCTGCCTCCTTTCCCATCCAGAATAACAGCTTTGAGAATGGAAGCACAGGAACCTCGGCATCCACCTGAGGACTCGGGCTGAATTCACAAAACAGAACACTGACGCACTGTCACATGCAACGCGACTTGGAAAAAACAAACCCATAAAACGCATCGTGCTCGCTGGGCCATATATTAACTCCAGGGTTTTTTTTTTCTTTCTGAACTCAACCAATTAATAGCTTGACAGACACGTCTGAACTAATGGTCGCATCGTTAAAATGAAGCACAGGCAGAGTTGATGCAGAAGCTATGATACTGAGCACTGTGCATGAGAGGGGGCATTACACTATACAAAAATAAGGATTTGAAGGCTCTAAAACGTCCAAAAGTCCCACTTTTAGGGTAATTTAGGCTCCAAGACTACAAGGCTCCAAGACTACAAGGATGGAAAAAAAAATCTTAAAAAGTACCTGGAGCTGAAGTGATCTTTAATCAATTTCTATGTGCGAAATAATTAGATTCTCATTGGAAATTAGACTTGTTAACATTTATTAAATATACAGGATATCGTCCTAATTTAAGTTAACCCAACAATGAATACTAATGAATTCTGCTTGATAGGCAACATGGTTTAGGACAGTGGTTCCCAAACCTTCCTTGCAGGGCCCCCTTTTCTATATAGGAACATTGTTGAGCCCCCCTCCCTATTCAAACAAAGGTTAAGAATGAGGGACCGCGCCCCCCCCCCCCCCCCCCCCCCCCCCCCGGGCTGTCTTGGTGATCGTGTTTTGTTTTTAATGAAAAGTACGGATAGTTGTTTAACGCCCCTAGAGTTTGAGAGGAACCCAATTTGTTCAGAGTTTGTTTACAAAACAAACTGCCAGATCTGGGATCATTAAAATTTACCTATGGCCCTGAAAGCGGTGGCGGCAGCACCCTCCTCTTGGCTCCGGCACTGGCCCTTGTGTCATCAGTGGCGCCGTATGAGTGGGGGGGCATGCCATAGACCTCCATGGTAATGGTGGTGTGTCGGTTCCCTAGCACGCCGGCATAAACTATGCCGAAAAATTAAATTTCGACTTTGATTTTGAACTTGCAAAAACTACATGTGTACAAAATATTTTTTTCAAATGTTCCCACAGCCCCTCTCTCAACCTTGTGGGCAGTTCGGCCATCACTTTGACTTTGACTGAGCTGGTATGATCGTGGCTTGGCACCCAACAAACCTAAAAAAACATCCAGTCCCTGGAATCATATGAGAGATTCCATCTTTATTCAAAAGGCTTCTGGCGGTTAAGTCAGGGTGCAATATCGCGAGTAGCCACTAGGAGTGTTTATAATGGTTTTCTACAGGAAAATTCATCTGTGTACATTTCAATGCAGAGCTGAGATTAGGGATTCATCTGGCTCTCTGTGCTCAGAGATGTCAGGCCATTCCAGTGTTTCACAGGGAGAGAGTAGTGGCTGTGAGGGACCTTCTTTAATTACTCATTACAGGTATTTGTTTTTTTTAATACATTCCTCTCTGTTATTGGCACTTCTAGTGCCAATCATGCATAGATGAACTTCTGATTGTAGGTCCACTCTAAGGGTCCCCATACACGAGTTCATACCTGCTCGTTTGATGAAAACCATTTGGGCAGGCAATAGATGTACACCACTTTGCATAATCAATTCTCATTCCAAACTTTGGATGGGGACCCTGGTGCCTGGGCCAATGTTTGTCCATCACTATTGGTCTATCATAATCATTGACATGGGATGGTCAAGTTGCAAAGCCCTGAACAAACTATCACCAGCAAAATTGCTGGACATGTAGAGAAGGGTTGTGGGAACACTACAAAAAAATTATATTGCTCTAGCACCCAGGTGACCAACCTGCGGCCACTGTAAATGCATACAAACTTACCTGGCCACCATTTGCCCGTTGACAGGTCCTCACCCAGGAACTTCTTACAGTGGGAAAAGGAGAGGCGATAAATTTACATGATAGGCATATGTAAAAGCCAATAAGCAACACAGATGGAGCCTGAGCCTTGCCTCTCCTCTTATTCTTTAGTTTTGGCATGGGATCAGCAGACTGGTGAGTGCCAATGCTCCTACTATTCCACCAATGAACAGGGGGGTGATTGCATAATATATATTGTGGCTCATAACCTGAGAATAGGTGCGCATTAACTTTATAACCAATATAGATTGAAAATGTTATGTGCGGACCTTTAGTGTTACTGAGGGCCACACTTGTGGCCCTCTATATGAACTCAGTTGGCCACCACTGCTCTAGCACATGAAGTTTTTGCATACATTAGGTTCAAAGTCAAGTCACCATTTTGAGTAAGGGAATTTGCAATTAACTCCCAAATAATCTAGTCTAAATTTCACGACCATCTCTATTGCTGACAACCTTACCCGAGGTGTAAGCTATAATGGGCAGGTCAAGTACTGCTGATGAAGATGATACAAATCCATAAGACCCAGGTGCCCAACCTGCGGCCCTTTGGGTGTTCTTCAGCGGCCCCCTTGTCAGTGCCTATGGTGCCACTATTTCATCAATGGACAGAGGATGATTGTATAACATATATTGCAGCACATAACCTGAGAATAGGGGCACATACATTTGCATTACCATACAACAGTAATCCCTAATGCTCAAAGTAAAATTTAAAACATGTTTTGTTATTTAAAAATGACAAATAATGTCTTCTAGCTCTGCCTGCTGTATAGCTGTATGTCATTGTAAAATGTTTGTAAAATGTGACTATACAAGTCAGTATAGGTTGAAAATGCTATGTGCGGCCCTTTAGTGATGCCGAGGGCGGCACTTGTGGCCCTCCATATGAACTCAGTTGGCCACCACTGCTCTAGCACATGCAGTTTTTGCATACATTAGGTTTAAAGTCAAGTCATCATTTTTGGTAAGGATACCATGTTCAGGGAATTTGCAATTAACTCACAAACAATCTAGTCTAAATTTCATGACCATCTCTATTACTGACAACCTTACCAGAGGTGTAAGCTATAATGGGCAGGTCAAGTACTGCTTATGAAGATGATACAAGTCCATAAGACCCAGGATTTCTTCAGCACCCCCCACTTGTCAGTGCCTATGGTGCCACTATTTCACCAATGAACGGGGGATGATTGTATAACATATATTGCAGCACATAACCTGAGAATTGGGGCATATAACCTTTGATGATATATATGACACAAAATGTGCATTACATTAATGGTAAAATTTAAAACATGTTTTGTTATTTAAAAATGACAAATAATGTCTTCTAGCTCTGCCTGCTGTCATTTCTTCATTATACCATGTTTCTACAAGTCAGTATAGATTGAAAATGTTATGTGCGGCCCTTTAGTGATGTCGAGGGCCGCACTTGTGGCCCTCCATATAAACTTAGTTGGCCACCACTGCTCTAGCACATGCAGTTTTTGCATACATTAGGTTCAAAGTCAAGTCACTATTTTGGGTAAGGATACCATGTTCAGGGAATTTGCAATAAACTAACAAATAATCTAGTCTAAATTTCAAGACCATCTCTATTGTTGACAACCTTACCAGAGGCATAAGCTTTAGTGGCCAGGTCAAGTACTGCTTATGAAGTCCATAAGACCCAGGTGCCCAACCTGTGGCCCAGGGGACATATGCAGCCCTTTGGATGTTCTTTGCCCCCCCCTTGTCAGTGCCTATGGTGCCACTATTTCACCAGTGAATGGGGGATGATTGTATAACATATATTGCAGCACATAACCTGAGAATAGGGGCACATATCCTTTAACAAATAATGTCTTCTAGCTATGTCATTTCTTCATTATAAAATGTTTCTACAAGTCAGTATAGATTGAAAATGTTATGTTCTGCCCTTTAGCCGAAATTGTGGCCCTCCATATCAACTCAGTTGCCCACCACTGCCATAAGAGCACCCTTATGTTCAGCACATCTGGGCCTCTCTACAAGCTCTATGAACATACAAGGGAATCTTATCTGGCTGATAATGGCATCTCGGTGCACTTAGTGATCCACACCTTTCTGCATTCACTGCCACTTGTTAATTAGTGAAAGCTTAAAAGTGTGGTCCGCGAACACAGAGGTTGGACACATCTTGTCTAAACATTCAGAAGCAACAGAACTTCAAACGGTGAAAAGAAGTCAGGAACAAATTAGGCATTAATTATTAGTACGGTATGCTGTCACAGGTACAGAGAGGAGCATTACAGCAATCTGTGTAATTACTCTCAACACTACACGCCTGCGTTGCACTACCTTCTCCGTTAAGTACACTATTTAATGTCACATATATTCCAAGCCTGACCCAGCCTGTGAAAACACGTTGCTGTTCATGACATTTTCTGTTCCGTGTCCCAAACAATGTAAGAATTGTAAAGCTGCTTATTAGATGTCCAAAGAGCATGATGTATGCATTATTAATTAAAGAAGGTACGGTCGGCTAATTGTCATTTCTATACAGTAGCTCGGCACTAAGATACATTTTAACAATCTATAAATAATTGATATTTTTTTCTTTCATCTTCCTTAGTTTGCATAAAATTAATGACTTGGTAAATGTTACTCGC
Organism: Ptychadena robeensis; assembly: GCA_036250615.1. Taxonomy (NCBI): domain Eukaryota; kingdom Metazoa; phylum Chordata; class Amphibia; order Anura; family Ptychadenidae; genus Ptychadena; species Ptychadena robeensis. Next base: position 29,789,160 of record CM070039.1, on the reverse strand, counting down.
TTCAAAATATTCTTCTGCATCTGTGGAAATTAAACTAACACAGTAACCTTAGAAATGGAGGAATCCGGTTTTATTTCTCTATATGTTTTCTTTCTTTCGAAAAATCATAAAATATCACTGTATTGGAGGAATACGGTGGCCGAGGGGCAGTAAGGCGGTTTATGACAGAATATACTTTTAGGATGTGCCACAAGTTTGCAAAGTTGGGCTAGTTCAAGCTGGTAGCAATGGGGAAGTTACCCGGTCAATTGAAAGTTTGCAGTGGCCCTGTATTGCTCTTGTTATCCACCACCAACGTACATTCCAAAATAACAAAAAAGAGTTCTGGTGATTAAGATAAGTGATGAACGGCATAGGCAATATTCAAAAAAAGCTGGCCACACACGGGTAGATTCCCGTGCAATCGACCGGCAATCAATTACAGCGTGGTGACGTCACTATGCTGTAAATGATCGCCGGTCAAACGGACAGTAATCAATGTGCAGCACATGGGCACATCAATTACTGTACGATGGGGACCCAGTTTCCTGGTCCCCCCGGTCTCTCCACAGCCTCGGAAGTAGACAGCTTCGCTGGCTGTCTTCTGGCAGAGCTGGGTCATGCCCCTTCATACACAGAAAGCAGCTAGCTGAACACACAGCTTATGTGTGCGGCTCAGCTGCCTGTGTGTGCGGCTAGCTGTCAGCCCCTCCATTACATTGGATGGGGACATCGCTGTCCCTAATCAATGCAATGGATTTCGATCAAGGTATTCCAACATTTTGGAAACCTGTTTGATCGAGTTCGAAGGAACTGTGGATGGCTCAGGTAAAGAAACAGATTAGAGGAACATCGGGAACCGTGAGCGCGCACGGCGCCCAATGTTCCTCTAATCTGTTACTTCATCGTGCCGTGTGTGGCTAGCTTAATTCTACTAATATTCGATTTAATATGTAATGTATGGCAATTGATTGCAAAAATATATTTGCAATTATAATTGCAATGTGATTACCTTCACAATGAATGGTCACATGTGGTATTTATTCATGCATTGTGAATAAAAAATCCTAATGCTTGGCTATAAGCTTACCAATGCATAATATTGTGAATATTCAACATTGCGAATGTCCACCGCCATATTCGCGAAAATTGTGAATTCTCAAATTGCTAATATTTGTGGAATATATTGGCAATTCGAATATTCAAGCTCAACACTAGTTAAGATGGGCTGGCAGCAGGTGGCTCCCTATTCATGGTCTACGGGTGGCATTTGGCAAGATTTTGCTTGGAGCAACGCAGAGAAGGAAGCAATTCTGGATAGAGAGGAAGCATTAACCACACCGTTATTTCACTAAAGTCTAAATGAACTAGTGCAGTGAAGCATTCATAAAGATGTTTGGGCAGGATTGAGACACAATATCCCAGTAATGGTCCCCCAAATTCAAATATTCACAAAAAAAGAGAAATCTCAACCACTTGGTTGGAAAACCAGGGGTGGCCGACCCCAAGAACCAGTAGTTAAAACCCACTCATGAAAAAAAAGAGTAAACAACTTTATTACGTATCAAAAGACATATACAGAATAAATAACTGGATAAGTAATTCTCAAGATATTAATCAGGGAACTATAGTCCACAGCAGTAATGAACGACCTTGGTCAGACATCCTTAGTCAAACGTAATGAAAACGTAGGCTCCCCATGGCCAGGATTGGAAGTCAGGCAACATGGAAGCATAGTCAGGTACCACTAATAATCTGTGGTGACTCATGTATATTCCAACATTTGGAATGTATACCTGTATATATTGTCTTGGTTCTTAAACATTGTTTTTGTTAACCTAGATTGTATGATTTAAATCACATGGCCACTGACCTTGGGCCGAAATTAAGGAGGTACTCCTCCCCCTTAGGCCTCAGATACCAAGCCGATATTTAAATTGCATAAGGTCAATCCTGCAATTGACCTCCCGTGTATTAGAGATGATCGAACTTTTTTTTTATTCGACTATTTTGGCCATTTCAAGTTAATTGCAAAGGTATCATCACCAAACTTATATAGAGAAGGGTTGGGGGTATACTACAAAAAAGTATGGATCTGACACAAATAGTTTTTGCATAAATTAAGTTCAAAGTCAAGTAAAAATTTTGACTTTGAACTGTGCAAAAACGACATGTGCTTGAGCAAAAAATGTTTTGTCCAATGTTATCACAAACATTTTCTACATCTCCAGCAATTTTGGTGATGATACCATCTTCAGGGGCTTTGCAATCAGCTCACAAAGTCAGCTAGTCGAAAAATTTGACCATCTCTACTGTGTATGGATACCGTTAGATTTGGCATCTAGGCTGGTGACCACTGCTCCCCATGCTAAAGAGGAAAGTTGTACCTGAATATTTGTACTACAAGAAACTCCCTTCTTCATAAATTCCTTAGATTTGTGTTCCCTCGTATCTCATACTGCATTTAGGCTACACTTACCTGGGCGCTTCTCTCTGCATGTGCAGGCACTCGGGAGGAGTTTAGACAGGTTTATCTAGCAAAAGCATGAAAACCGCCTGGTAAACGCCTCATGTTACATTCAGTTCTTCTTTAAAAACTTTAGTCAAACATTGAAGTACTAGGTTAAAATACGCATTCAGTATGTTTACTGTCATACCTGCCAGGAAAATGTGTGATTACGTACAGAGAACCTTTTCATTTTCACACTGCATGTCAACACTGCCTAGACAGGAGAGTAACACACGATGCTTAATTAATGTAGATCAGCCCAATCACTAAGATTTCCTATATTTCATTTTATTTGCTCTTTTCAGACTTTTTTTAATAATACAGAACTGTTCTGCTGAACTACAGGAAAGTCTTGAAATTCTCTTTGCATTGGGTTTACCCCTAAACTGTGATGGCTTCATACTACAAATATGAATTTTATTAATCTTATTTGACTCCCAGACATTCCTCTGCTAGAGTTGTTTCTGCTGCCTCTTTTCTCTGGCACTGCAGGCAATGGCCACCCCATAGCCTTGCATGGTAAGTAAGGACTGTCTACAGCCTCAAGCACCTAAAGGCCCCCACACACGTACTGAGTGGGGGCTAATAGATCGGCGATGGTGTGCAGCGTGATGACGTCATCCCGCTGCACTCCGTTGCTCACAGCATCGACGGGCACCCTTTGTGTGTTGGCCGTTAGCTTCAATGGAAATGCCGGTCTCCATTGAAACTAACGGCATCAGCCAGAGATTATCGGACATGTTCGTTCTGCACGCCGTGCATGCACGCACATCAGTTTCTGGCACAATCTTACCAAAACCATGTAATATGAGGGACTTTCTAAACCATCAAATCTACCTGTGTTCAATCGCAGAGGACCCGGCACTACATAGTTGTTGATATGTCTAAAGGATATCTGACAGAAAGATCTAAATGTGTATGGCCAGCTTAAGAGATCAGGTAGTCATATTTCATTCCCGCTGAAGAAATCCCCAAGAATTTTACACATGACTTATAGAGTAAGCCTTACTGCAAAGATAATTTAACCTATTTGCTCTCCTGTATTGTTACCCTGTCAAATACTTCCCTGATAGAGAATAAAGCAGATGGGCTGGCACATTATATTTACAGTTAAAGGACAACACTGAGCAGAGAGGCCACTGCTTAAAAAAAGAGGGCAACGACCTAACTGTGAAGCATGCTGGTGGTATAAAAATGTATCTACTTATTCCATATCCAAATCCATATATAATTTGATCTTCCTCATACTTGTATTGGGTGTGCTGTACCTCAATACCTCAGTATTCTGAGGATTTCTCAGGAGGTCAGGAGAAAGCCTGGTTAAGAACCCATATTGCCTTGAGATAAACGTCTAGGAGAACTTCACACCCTGTCTCTACAAATATAAGTAATGCAAAAGTGTACCCATGGCAGACAACATGCTCTCCGACTTTCAAATGTTTTGTGACGGAAGCCATTGCATCTGTTATGTCTACAAGCTGGACAAAGAGGTGGAGGAACCCTACACAGTTTTCTTTTTTTTTTATTTGCTGATAAAATGTACACAGCATACCAGGTTGTAACTACACCCTATGTCATGCATGATGTGTCCATAGAAAGAATGGTCTAATCTGGCTCCATAGATGTATGACCGACCAATGCAACAGCAGCAAGACAAGCCGCACAAACTGAGTTGATATAAAAGTAAATCAGAAAGATATACAAAACAAATAATGTATATAAGTAATCAGCATAGTAACAATAATGTAACCACGTTCTGTATGCAATGTAAATAAACATCTAGCAACATTAGGGTCTTGGGCTGAAACCTCAGCTAGGACATTGTCTGGTAAGAGTTTATGTGGGTGCTCTCCTTCATCAGACTAAACATGCTGGGGGGTTAATTGGCTTCTCAAAATGGCCTTAGACTATTTTCATTATGACCATGGTAGGGTTGATGACATATGACCATTGAAGGGTTGGTGACATATGACCAGGGTAGGTTTGATGACATATAAATAGGAACAAGGACACAAGGCGCACAACCTAGTACAACAAAGTAAGATTTTCAGTTTCAGCGGAGGCTCTTTTTTTGGTAGGTTTAGTTAAATATACCCATGGTAGCGCTAGTACTTTATGATCATGGTAGGGTTAGTGTCGTATGACTATGGTAGGGTTAGTGACATCGGGCCATGGTGGGGTTAGTGAGATATGGCTAAAGAAGGGTTAGTGCTATAGAACCATGGTAGTATTAGTGACATAGGTCATGGTAGGGTGAGGGACATATGATCATTCCTCATTTGGTCAATCTTACCATATGGTCCTGGATGTTTGCTTGTAGGGTTTAATAATGTATGATCATAATTAGAACAAAAACGCTTAGTAATGGATGATGGATGGATCCCATCAACCCATATACCAGAAGATTCCCCCTGAAAAAGAGGGGCTAGGGGACTTTAGAGGCTCGGAAGGTACAACAGGTAATTAAGGTACAGTCGGGCATAGAAGTTTAATAATGATAAAAGCTAGGCCAAAAGGCCAAAACACCAGCAATCAGGACACCATATTCATTTGGATTGTACATGCATCAAGATCAGTAGGTCATAAATACACTTTAACACAGTGATGTAGAGTGGTGATATTCCCGAGTGGTGATATTGGGTTTGGGAATATCACCACTCTACATCACTGTGTTAAAGTGTATTTATGACCTACTGATCTTGATGCATGTACAATCCTAACGAATATGGTGTGCTGATTGCTGGTGTTTTTGCCTTTTGGCCTAGCTTTTATCATTATTAAACTTCTATGCGCGACTTTACCTTTTTTACCTGTTGTACCTTCCGAGCCTCTAAAGTCCCCTAGCCCCTGTTTTTCAGGGGGAATCTTCTGGTATATGGGTTGATGGGATCCATCCATCATCCATTACTAAGCGTTTTTGTTCTATTAATTTTGGGATGCTGGCTCAATGTTTATAGAATAGCAGTTTCTTTTGGTTCTCTATGATCATAATTAGGTTAGGTACATAGGACTATGGTAGGGTTCATGACATATGGCTAAGGTAGGGTTTGTGGCACATGACCATGGTAGAGTTTAAGGCATATAAATATGATAGACTTAGTGACTTATGGCCAAGGTAAGGTTAGTGACATAAAACCATGGTAATATTAGAGACATATGACCATGGTATGAAGTGTCAGGACACTTAGTGATGTGACAATGTACTCTGTGATGCATGAGTTTTCAAAAATAAATTCATAAAAATAACACAATATATACATTCAAATCAGGAACAGCTTAATATTATAATAATAAAACTGTAGTCCCTACATAACCCTTATGGGTTCAGAGAGGAGAGTTTATCAACCACACATGGTTATTGTAAGGGCAAATATGTGGTCTCCATCGCTCTTACACATATATAATCTGAGAAGTGATATTACCTTACGTAAACCATGTAGTCATATGGCACAGCAAGTGTGAGTGAATTACTACAGTTTATGTTTCACTTTGCAAATCTTTTGGCAGCTACCCCAGTTCTTATAAGTCTGTTATGTGTTACAGTTGGCACCCAATGGCTTGTGCCCATTATGATAGAACAATTACATAACCCTTAGTTCTTAAATATCTTCTCTGGTTCACAATAAATTTTATAATGATTTCACACATTTCCAACCCTCTGGGTAAAAATAGCTGAAAGGGTTAAGCTGGGAACACACATGTAGATATGATCGCTCGAACATAGTATCATCACCAAAATTGCTGGCCATGTAGAGAAGCTTCAGCCAAGTCAAGTGATTCCGCCTTTAATGACGATACCATGCTCAGGGACTTGACAACATTTCACCTTTACAAAAAAATAAAACATATTGCTCCACTCAACTTCAGAACTGGAAAGCGGCAATATGCTTTAGAACAGGGGTGTCAAACTCAAATACCAGGTGGGGGGGGGGTGCAAATGTAAAAGCTTGGACAAAGTCACAACCATTAGTTTTTAAAAAAAAATTTATTACACTGATGGCCATTTTTTTAAACCCCTGGACTACACACACACAGGGTTGGGGTATAGTGATGGCCCGAACTGTTCGCCAGCGAACTATCCGCGGCGAACATCGCATGTTAGCGTTCGCGCATTTTCGCGAACATATGGC
>CM070039.1:29746585-29782442 GCA_036250615.1 Ptychadena robeensis | reverse complement strand
TTCGCCTCCCATTGAAGTCAATGGTGGGTTCGCCGGTTCGCCGGGTTCGCAAACTTTTGCACTAGTTCACTAGTTCCGGGTTCGCGCCATCACTATTGGGGTACACATGGACTACAAATAAACTTTACAATGCACACAGTGTGCAGTGCAGTATGCTGTACTTTGCAATCCTGGTACCCCTCTCGTCAGCTCTCCTTTCCCTGCAGCACCCCTGCCAGCTGCACTCACCGTGCCTCTGTCCTCCAACACTGGAAGTAGAGAACTAAAGATCCCAGGATACGCTGGGCAATGTGCACTCGCTGGTATGCACCACTGAGCAACCAGCACTTGTACTTCTCTACTTCTAGAGTGGGAGGACAGAGCGGCGGTGAGTGCAGCTGGTAGGGGGGGCTGCCAGATCTAGGAGATCTGCTATTGGCCAAGAATATTTGCTCGCAAATATTCAAATTGCAAATTTGTATTTAGAAAATCGGCACTTTAATATAGTGCATCATCGTAATCTTGAATATTCAAGATTTTTACATCAGTTGTGTTGATCACGAAAAGAAAGTAGAGAACTACGAGTCCTGGCTGCTCAGTGGTGCATTCCAGCAAACTCCTGCTGCCCGAAGTATGCTGGGATCCATAGTTCTCTCCTCCCAGAACGTTCACAATGAAGGTAATAATGACTGGAGATCACAAATTTTTCAATTTGTGGCGCATATTATTTGCGAAATTTTAAGAATACGAATATTACCTTTTCTGCTCCTCACTACCACTCGTTAGCAAATGCCAAATTACCCCCAAGTGACCATGTTGACCTTGTTAAAGCGGTTGCCCAAGTAGCCATGATGAGGCGGCTGTCCATAGGGAAGTTAGCGGGTGATTGACAACCACCCACATAGTGTGTTCAAGCTCTGCGATTGCAGTCCCAGGAACCGCGTGATTTAAGACTATCATTGTTTATTTAAATTGTTCGTGTCTTTGTTGTATAATATTTTATCTATAGTTTCTTTTTTTATCATTACCATTAATGTGCGTTATAGCTATGCAAGTGCTTTAAATTATTATCAATATAGGATATAATGATCTGTCAGCAGAGCTCACCCCGCTCCTATAACGCAAGAAGACATACATATGCGTTCATTATACTAATAAAGCCTTCTATATTCCCCTGTGTTATATTATCACAAAGAGATTATGTCCTAATATCTGCGCATGCCGCGCCGCAGTGTAGCCACTTACTAATCACATGTCAAGATCTTTAGATAAAGCCACAGCTCCTAATATATTTATACATCCACAAAGGACTTTCCGCTGACCTCTCCTTCTCGTTTTTAACCCCGCTTATGTGTCACCAATGGCAAGCCCTGAACCGGTTTTAATAGAGTCGAGCCTATTATTCATTCAAATTGAGGTGCAGAAGCACTTAGGCTGGGGGAATTTGCATTCCACAAATGAGGATTTGATGAGCAAAAACGATAAGATATATATTATGTAATCTGCGCTATTTTGCAAGCAAATAAACAGCTCTTGGAATTGATAAACTTGAGAATATTTTATCCTCAAATGTTTACACATAAATGATTAAAATGCATTAGCTGATCTGCGTTACTGAAAGGCTCGTGGTTGGTGATGGGGGGGTTGGGAAGGGGGGGGGGCGACATATTGCAGAAAGAGAATCTAGTTGCGTCGCTTTAATTTGTGATGATCAAATTTATGTTGGTGTGCTTAATACGCACATTCTGCGAGAGGGCCGCTAATGCACAAAGACAGAAAGAGGAAATTTTAAGACTTGAAATGAATGTCTTCCGGTGGCGTGTTTGTCTTATCTACATTCCGCATTATTGTAATAAGTCCACTCAAAAATCTTTTTTTTTCTATTTTCCATTTTTTTTTTTTAACAAATCTCGCCCCTTATTTGCATGCAAGTAAGTTGTCAGCTTAAATCTTTGAAATGCAAAATATATCTCATTTCTATATTTCATCAAGGAGCCTTTCATGTTTAATAAATTACAACTTAGATCCTCCAAGACTTTGTTTTTCATTAACTAAAAGCAAAAAAGGATATATTTAAAATCTTAATCACAACCTGAAAGGATATTTGCAGGCAGTTGATATTTGGCGTGGCGGGGCCCTCGCCTTGTCTGCAGACGATTTTGTATGACAAGGGTAGAACAATGAAGTGTTGAGATAATGACGGCCAAGTTAACTTTTCCGGCTGCAGAATCCAGTGTGCGGCTTTGATTAAAGTCATCCCCCCCCCCCTCCTTCCTCCCCCATTGCTTTTAACCTATCTGCCTGACACCAGAGAAAGTTCAGAATCTTACAGGCAGCTGTGTGGTTAGTCAAGAAGCAGATTATGTAATCTGTCAATCTTCTTGAATTGCAGGAATTTTATAATCGTCTATGGAACAAATGAAGCACAAGCAGCCCTAACAGTCGCTTTCATTTCTAGTCTGCCTTTTTCCCCTTTTTTGGGATGGCTGAATGAAGACTTGTCTCCAATTGGAATATGAGAGCATCTTTTTCATGTATGAATTCTCCCTCCCAACATGTCACCTCCTCCTCGTAATAAGCTGGGGTGCGGCTGCACATGGGGCTGTCATGCACCACATCTGGCCCCATCATTCCTAGTATTGACACCCCTTATCTGAAACACAGATCTTTTAAGAGTTTAATTTTACTTTGCTTTGCCCAGCCAGAGATGCATAGATATGTGTAGCCAGGGATCCAGGGGAGGTGCTGCAGAAATATCCAGAAGCCTCAGGACTCAAGACTGTACCACTAACAAGGGGAAGGTGGGCAAGCCAAAGACTGGGGGGAACCTAGGTCTGAACTCTAGTACTATGGGTTGACACTTTTGTGTCTATATTTTTTACATTGGCTGCAGGGACAATATGTTTAGGCTTTTGCATAACCCTGTTGGGTCTGGAAGAGTTGATGTCCCTACCTGCTATTGTTGGTGATCAATCAATCTGGCTTGAAGAAAGCGCAGTCGAACAGGGAACCTTGGAACCAAGGAACCTCCTCCTGTGTCATAACCTGTTCCTGTGTGTACTATATTGTGTTGTATCTCCACTCTAATGTATTGTACAGCGCTGCGTAATATGTTGGTGCTATATAAATAAATAAATTATAATAATAGAAAAAAAGGAACATTGTTTGATTTCCATTACCTAGCATGGGAGGGGGGGGGGGGCTAAGTATGGGTATCGGATGGGGCCGATTACATGTGTGTGCTATATTGTGTTGTATTTCCACTGTGTTGTATTGAACAGCACTGTGTAATGTTGGTGCTATATAAATAAATGATAATAATAATAATAACCAAGGAACCTTGTTTGATTTCCATTACCTTGGATGGGGGGGGGGGGCTTGGTATGGGTATCGGATGGGAACGATTACGCAGAAGATATGCGGCTCGATATTGAGAAAGCTTGAGTACATTGCGATGACATCATTGTGCTGCGCTCAAACGAGCCCTCGATCGTACGGGCATTGAGACGTGTATGCCTAGCATTATACTAAATACATTTGACTTTTCTTTTCACTCCCCCTTGTTTGTATTAACTAAAAGGAACATGTTTAGGTGGACCCTACATTCATCAATCTTTGATGTAATCAATGGCAATAGGCACAGTAGAGCCTCTATGCTTTTCTAAGGCAAACAAAAATCACCTTCAGTATTGATATATATGTTGATGTCGACAAAAAAAAAAAAGAGAAAGACAGCGTGTTCACTGGACACTGTCACATGTCCCTTGAAATTCAATGCAATGAAGTCATCTGAAGATGGAAACCCCATGAAAGTATCCTTCAGTATGTGTGCTATACATTAACATTCATTAGTGTTAATCGTGGCTGGCAGATCTCATTAACCGAATTGTAAACTTTTTTTTTTTCCTTCCTCCTGGTCATCTCTCTGTTTAGATTTTTTCGTTAGGAAAATACCAGAAAGCAGACGGGATTGGGGTGAGGGGTGGCATAGAGAGAGAAAAAAAAGAAAAGAAATAAATCATTGTATTGTGAGAAACAGTAATCCTTGTTGAGGATTTTGGCTGATTGATATAAATAACATCGTCCCCACCATCTGTCCGAAGAGGGACCTTTCCAGTTAGTGTTAAGCTACAACGGGAGAATAATTAATGAATGGTGTCCTTTGTGCTAGTAATAAAGACAAGACGAATTATGTTATAATCCAACTGCTGCTCATTTGTCACAGCCAAATAAAATGTCAAATAAAAGTGAGGGGTCCACTGTGTTTGCTTAATAGACTTGCTACCTGTTCCTCGGCATCCGGGATAATTGCTGTGAATATAAAATGGTTTATGGCCAGGATACGTACAGTCTTTGGCAGCCGACAGCTTTATGGACATGGGTGGGAGCAAATGAATGACCCAAATATCGTTTCCCCAATTTTAGTCAATGTAGACAGGCCCATGATAAATCAGCGGGGGATAGCTTGCATAATTAAACACAAACGTGAATATTTTGCATTTAAAGTGGCTTGGGGGGATGCGGGCTAACTGCTGAGTGCCTTTAAAATTTATCTGCCACTTGAAAAAGAAACCAATAACAGGTACGTTCTTACATTTCTAAACTGTCCTGATTGGTTGAAGATTTGGTACTTCCTAGTAGTGTCGTATTTTGATACCTTTTGTTCCGGCGAGTGACACCAGAGCAGGGGTAACACACCTGTATAATGGAGTCGACCCACTGGTCAAACTGCAGAGTTGACAAAGGTGCAATCCGGGGAGCAGAGTCTTAGGAACCATCTGGTGTTTACCATGGGCTTTGCTACAGACGGTTCCCAGGTTACGGTCCCCAGATGCCCCTGTGCAAGTTGCTAGCTGACGAGGTACCAACTGATAAGTTGAAGTGCCAAGGGTTGAGACAGGGATAATTAGAAGAATGAGCCAGAAAATAGGAAGTCAGCGTCAATCACAAACAAGGAACCTTCTTGTTCAGGCAACTTCCTTTTGCCTGAGACCTTATTAAATAGGGCAGGAGAAGGGGCACCTGACAGGGTAGGGAGTACAGCTAGTATCCAGGAGAGGGAGCTCTTCTGCTAGACACTTTAAACCTCTGAGGCAACAACAGTATTTAGGGACAGAACTGGATGCAAAAGTAACAGGCACAGATCCCCTAAACATGCGGGAATCTGTGACACCTTAACTCAGTGGTCAGATTGACAGTCTGTTTTAGTGATGGGCCAATAGGAAAGTATGGGGGTGCATATTGGAGTGCTCAATCTCCATAAACTCTCAGATGGCCAATCGCTTGTGTTTAATATTTGAAGCTGTGAACTGCTATAAGTTGTTCTTTTTAAAATTTCGGCAATTTGATGACAGGAATGAATTATCAAAGCTTTGTGAATGAAGCTCTGATGACTTCAGTCGTCCAACCATGTGCGTGCACAAATCCAGGCTTTTTAAAGAAAATTTCTGGGACAGGAATGGGTATTCCATGCGTAAAGATATTTTAACGTATTTACTTAGTGAAAACTCTCATGCACAGGGATACTTGACTTTCACTGTTGACATGATCTTTAGTAAATGGAGCATAAGTCGCTGACACACTGAAGCTTTTTGAAAATTAATATAGAGAAATGTTCAGGAGCCTGGACATCTCTGGGAAGCAGCGTAGAGGGAATTTTGCTCCTCAAGGAGCTGTCCCAGGAGTGGTGGCCAAGCATTGGCAGTAAGGGACTAATTGTACATAGAGAAAAAGGACTAAAGCAGGCCATACACGGGTCAGATTTTAAATCAATCGACTTAAAACGATAATTTTTTTAGTCGATTGATTGAAAATTGAGTTTTGCCCACCTGGTTAAATCGACTTAATCCGATCAAAATTGAGTGAAAATTCAGTCGTTTTTTGATCGGACTGGATGGAAAATTTTGATCGTCGATTGAAAATTCCGTATTTTGAGAACCAAGTGTGGTCAACCAATTTTTGATCGATTTTTCTACCTATTCTACCTCACTTCTGATTGAAATTTCAATCGGACTATTTTGGATCGATTGTTATGTCGATTGAAGAAAAAATCGATCAAAAATCTTGTACTACATATGGCCCATGATACAATCGACATACAATTTTATACCGACTTAAAAATGTATCGTTTTAAGTTGATTGATTGAAAATCTGACCCGTGTATGGGCTGCTTTAAGCAGAACATAAAAGGAATTTTAAAAAGATACAAATAATTAAAAACTACCATAATTCTGGATTCATCTTCTTTATCAGGGCTGTTGAACAATGTGTATATTTGAATGATAAAACTGGGGGATCCTAAAGGCCCCCATACACGGGTCGGATTCCGACCGGTTTCCGGGACGATCGATTCCGGGCGCATGCACGCGAAACGATCGTGCCGGAATCGCGTGCAGCCCACCTTGTCCGATCGTTCGCGTCCGATTGATCGGGGGCTCAGAATCGGATCCGACAGAGAACCAACATGTTGGTCTTTCTGATCCGATTCTGCACACATCAGGGACAGTTGCCATTTGGGAAGTTAGCGATCGGACACGGATCCGTCCAGGAATCCGTGGGACAAGGTGGTATGCAGCGATCGGATACTCTTAATTGGCCGATTGATCGGAGCTCCGATTCCCGCTGAGATCGCCGGAATCGATCGGATCAGTGATCAATCGGCCATGGAATCCGACACGTGTATGGCTAGCTTAAGAGAGAATTAATATGACACTTTTAGATCTCTCTGTCAGATATCCTTTAGATCTCCAAACAACTATGTAGTGCTGGGTCCTCTGCAATTGAACACAGGTAGACTTGATTGTTTAGAAAGTCCCTCATATTACATGGTTTTGGTAAAACAAAAGGAGATCTTAGGTCCCCCCATACACCTTACAATTTTACCATACAATTTCTTTACAACCACATTTTTGTTCTACCAAAACCATGTAATATGAGGAGCTTTTTTAAACCTTCCAATCACTATGTATTCTATCATGGAGGACCAAGCACTACATAGCAGTGATAAATATCTTCCAATCACTATGTATTCTATCATGGAGGACCAAGCACTACATAGCATTGATATATATCTTCCAACCACTATGTATTCTATCAGGGAGGACCCGGCACTACATAGCAGTGATATATACCTTCCAATCACTATGTATTCTATCAGGGAGGACCCGGCGCTACATAGTTCTTGGTAGAGCTAATGGAAATTGTATGGAGTGATCTAAAGGTGTAAGGGGACCCCAAGTCAGCTACTGATACTGGTTAACTCTTGACTCAATCAATTCCTGATAAAGGGGACCCATTACAACTCTGAAACATGCTGGTTGTGTTATGATATACAAATCTGAATTTAATGTATTTAATTTATAAATGTATTTGCTTTACTTAAATTTGTCCATAAAGTTAACATTAGTTGACCTGCGTGTGGTAAGAAACGTGAAAGAATCCCTTCACAAAATGGAGCTGGCACATGTACTTACCTTTAAATCTCTCTTTCACCAACCTGATCTACTGTTCACCCACTTGATATCCAATGCAAATGATTTTTAATTACCGTATATACTCGAATATAATGAAAATTGCGGCATTTTGTAGGTGGAATTTATGAGTGAATTGCAAACCCCCAAACATGCTATCATCACCAAATTTGCTGGAGATGTAGAGAAGGGTTGTGGGAACATTTGGAAAAAAATATTGCTCTAGCATATGTAGGTTTTGCATAAATTAGGTTCAAATTTAAGTCAAATTTGAACTTATTTTGTACAAAAACTTGATGTGCTAGAACAATACTTTTTTCTTTACAATGTTCCCACATCCCTACATCTCTAGCAATTTTAGTGATGGTATCATGTTCAGGGGCTTTGTAATAAACTTACAAATCTGCTGAATTAAATAATTACACCCCAAAACAAAAGTACATTTTCTGTGTGTTTCTGTGCATTTCCCTCTTAGGCTTATACTCGAGTCATTCAGTTTTTCTAAAATTGGGGAACCTGGCTTATATTCAGGTCGGCCTATACTCGAGTGTATACGGTAAGTCAAAACTTAGAAAGAAACTAATAATTAGTGTTGAGCTTGAATATTCAAATTGCGAATATATTAGACGAATATCGGCTATTCAAAAGTTTCGCGAATATGACGAATTTCACAATGTTGAATATTCGCAATATTATGCATTGGGAAGCTTATGGCAATGTGAAAATAAACTTGTGATGATTTGTTGTGAAGGTTATGGCAATGCGATTATAATTTCACATATATTATATTTTCACAATTCATGGCCATGCACTCGAAGATCGAATCAAATAATTGTAGAATTATGCCGCTCATCACTATTAATGAATAGACATAAAGAGGAAACAGCAAAAAAATTTCATGTATCTATCCATATCCAGAGTAGCAGATTTTTCTAGAAAGACCTGCAGGACATAACCTGGGTCAAGGGAATAGAGAATATATGCAGCCTATGTTCCATAACCTAATGTGAACCTGTTAGATTTTGGTATCAGCGTTAGATCCTCATCATTTCAGGTCATGTGACCAACTTTAGAGCCTAGTAGAACATTCTTTGTGCCAAGGTTTTCTCAGGTTGTTGATCATGATCATCATTTTTAAAACAGTATGAAGATATTGATTTATGATATTTAATTTTGATTGGGAAGCTTATTATTGGGTCATTGTGCATATACTACTTTGGGTTCTTGGGCCAGTCCATTGCTCAATTACCCCAATAACTTTAACCCAAGCTTGGTTTTCAGCAGAACTGATGAACTGAGCGTTATTTCGCTATCTTTTGCACCATTGTTTTTTAAATGTAGGGTAAAGCTAGAATGTTTAGGCTTTTGACCCAGTGCTTTGAACTTTGGCTAAAAAATACTCAAAAACAATTGGTGGGTAAACTTTAGAAGGGGCTTCTTTAAGGATCTTTAGCAGTTGGTGTCAACTGGTTTTGGGGAATTCCATTCATATCCGTAGAGATATATCTCAAACTTTCACCAGAAGGAGATGAACTGCAGGTTAAATAAACCGAAATGAACTCTGAATCATCCAGGAAACATGTCAAGCTGATGTCAAACTGATGCCATGGACCCATGGCTCTAGAGTTGTTTTCCCTTCCTGTACAAGGAATTGTTATTATGGTTGATTCTTTTTAATCTTCTGACTGGGCTTCCAATTTCCATGGTTTCTTCTTGGTTACAATTCTAGACATTAACTGGATATTTGGATGTTTTCAATACACCTTATCGAAACAACAAATTTGTTACTTTTTACTAGGTCATGTGTTGTATTGCTGCATTTTAACTTCTTGCTCTTTAGTTTAAATTCTCAAAGCTCTCCTTTATATTTACAGTTTATATAATGATCCCTTAATTGAATGTTTTTATCCAGAAAAAATGGCAGTTATGTGAATGTTTCGTTGATAGAGCCAATTGTAAGACATACAGTAGGTTCCTCATTAGGACTTTCTTTCCCACCTATGTAAAAGTAGAGTTTCCATGATTTGGAGATAAAACACCTAAATAAACAGCCAAAGTGTTTCATCTGCCGGATCCCTTTCATCCCTGGACTAATGTTCTGATTGGCTGCCAGACTGTCGTTCTGTGTTCTAATCAAAAATATCTTGCTTCTCTGTGTGATGGAGACCATAAGTATTTAATTATAGTACTCTACAGTGTTTTGTATTGCAGAATGGGAAAGGACACCATTTCTTTTAAGGCTTTGGGAAAAAAATCTGGTGCACCTAACACTGATAATGCCTGGTCACCAAAGGTTTTATACCATTTGTAGCTTAAATTTTCACTACTTGTGTTCCTACTTTCTTAAAATGAGGCTCAGTAGTGTGTGTAGCCTTCACTTGCCTGTATGGCCTCCCTACAATGCCTGGGCATGCTCCCGACGAGGTATCGGATGGTCTCCTGAGGGATATCCTTCCACACTTGGACTACAGCATCCCCCTGGACGTCACTGCTGGACAGTCTGTGGTGCAACAAGGCATTGGTGGATGGAGCGAGACATGATGTCCCAGATGTGCTGGATTCAGGTCTGGGAAACAGGCGGCCAGTCCATAGCATCAATGCCTTCGTTTTGCAGGAACTGCTTACACACTCCAGCCACATGAGGTCTAGAATTGTTTTTCATTAGGAGGAACCCAGGGCCAAGCGTACCAGCATATGGTCTCACAAGGGGTCTGAGGATCTCATCTTGGTACCTAATGGTCACGATTCCTCTGGCAAGCACATTGAAGGCTGTGCAGCACCCCATTGAAATGCCACACCATTACTGTTCCACTGCCAAACTGGTCATGCTGGAGGATGTTGCAGGCAGCAGAATGTCCTCCATGGTGTCTCCAGACTGTCACATGTGCTTAGTGTAAACCTGCTTTCATCTGTGAAGAGCACAGGGTGCCAGTTGTTGGTGTTCTTTGGCAAATGCCAAATGTTCTACACGGTGTTGGGCTGTAAGCACAACCCTCACCTGTGGACATTGGGTGCCCAAATCACCGTCATGGAGTCGGTTTCTGACTCCATGGAGGGCTCGCTGGAGGTCATTTTGCAGGGCTCTGGCAGTTATCCTGTTCCTCCTTGCACAAAGGCGGAGGTCGCTGTCCTGATGCTGGGTTGTTACCGTCCTACCTCCTACCTACCGTCCTCAATCACATCTTCTGGTGAACTAGCCTGTCTACTAGTAGCACCTCAATGCTCTGGACACTACATTGACAGACTCAGCAAACCTTCTTGACACAGCTCGCACTGATGTGCCATACTGGATGAGCTGCACTACCTCAGTCACTTGTGTGGGTTGTAGACTCCGTCTCATGCTACTAGAGTGAAAGCACTGGCAGCATTCAACCCTGACCAAAACATAATCCAGAAAGCATAGGAACTGAGAAGTGGTCTGTGGTCACCACCTGCAGAACCAATCCTTTATACGGGATGTCTTGCTAATTTCCACCTGTTGTCTATTCCACATCTACTATGATACACATGTAGGAATACCACTAGCAAGGTTAAGAACAGCTCATTAGTATGAGGGGCTACCTAAACAAATACATTGCAGTGTATAGAAATAGGCCTCTATGGAAGTGTTCTGCTAGCTGCTTTGGGTTTGTGACAATTAATATAATGTGGACATTGCCAACCACACTTCCGTTGAACCTCAGGGCTCCACTAGAGGTTGCAGGGGATTCAAAGAGCAGGGAAAAATTACATTTGCTATTAAATTAGCTCTTTCAAAGCAAGTGAAGCCTCTCCAACACCTCTCTTGTGTCTCAGATAAGTAACTTTTGACAGCAATGAGCCTTTTAGATGTCTGACCACAAACATAAGAGGGCACTTTTCCACTGTCGACTGGAGGTAGCAGGCTACACTGGCTGTCAGTGCTGTCCATCAACATAAGGGACCTCTTTTTTGTAGTGGAATGTTTCTCCTGGCATATTGACTGAGGAGGAGCCGGCATTAGTGAGGGAGCCGTTACAGAACTAGCAGATCTCCGCTAGAGGGGAGCCTTGTGTAGAAGTGTTAAAGGCTCCTTCTGCCAGAAGCTTGGTGCTCAGTGTTCCTGCGATTGAGGAAAAGGACAGTGGGGGCCACATTCCCCTCCTACCACTAGCCAGGGCACACAACACTCAGGAGGTGGCTCCGGAGCACCTTAACCCACAACATACTACAAGTCCCCTGGCCGAGCCTGCAGAGACGAAGATGGTACATTCCCCTGAGAATGTGCAATGGCACCCTCACCCTTCCCCCGCGGCCCAAGCTGAAGGTTGGAGACTCCATCATTTTGGGGATCTCGGTAAACATGAAGGCCCCTCTTTGGCCCCAACTGCTGGGTTTTTGCCTGTGTGCCGGACTGGCTGGCCGCTAAGAACTCCCTTCTTGTGTTGCAGTGCCATGGGTCCTTAGTCCGGGACTGAACTTTAATAAGCATTTACTTTTTGCTTCATGGCCTGGTTCTCTGTATAGTTCCTGAGCTCACTCCCCTACAACTGCCATTTTATTTCCATTGATCATCAATTTCGGGGAAATTTTTCTACAGGTCACAATTGTCATTTTAATCATGTTGGTTCCTTTGCACCCATGTTAATGGTCTATTTATAAATTTAAATTACAATTACGGTTTGTATAAATAATTGCATGTCAAACCCTCTATCTATGTCTCAAAATATTACCCATACATCTAGGTGTGTCTCGTCTCTCACACTAATGCACCACAAACTGTAGATATGCCAATTTAAACCAAACAAAAAAGGTTGGAAAAGGATTATCTAATGCTTTAGTCACGGAATCCCAACGTGTTTGCGTGTGTGTGCGTATATGTGTGCGAGACCATGTATGCTCTGTTACCAATTAACCCCAAAATCTAACATCTGCTTTGCCAATAATATCCACAGCACCTGCAAGCCCTCTTACTCTGGTCCCCGTAACAGATTCTCCTAGTCAATCATTACGATGACACCGACATGGCAGAGACCCTCGCAACACACACACTTCATTGTCATTCCCTTCCTGATTTCCTTAGACCAGAGGAATCGGATGGGACATCAATTTCATCTATATTTAGTTATCCCAGAAATCTGTTACCGTTCACGTCTGGTTTTTGGTGTTTACAAACGCAGCCGGTTACTTAGGAGATGGCAGTCAACATGGCCAGGGTTTGGCCGGCTTGCCGAGGGAACTACCTAGGATGTAGGGCAGGGCTGCACTTCTTTTCTCAGATCATGCTCCGGCAGTAAAAATTCACAAACCTGGCATTTCTACAGGCATCTGTCGCCCCGGCTCTAATGCCAGTTCAGAGTATACACACAAACAGCTGCTTCCTTACTCAGAGGGATGCAGAACGTTTGACAGGTCTGTGTTAGCGGCCTCCACCATGCCAGTTTTTTATGCGCAGGAAAAAAAAATACAATTCTCTAATGTTTCCCGTCAAGCCATTAGAAGTGATACAATCAGCCCAGGCCCCATTAAGTCATCAGTGTCCACCTGTGATAAAGACAGCCATTTGTTTTCTTAAAGCTGGCTTAATGTCTGCCTAACTCGATTTGTCAGGAAATGTACAACAATTTCCTCACGGTCTGAAATTTGGTAGTGGTTCAACGTCAAAAGGCCAGGTCTAGTAATATTCAAATGATATAATAAACAGTCATAAAACTCTAACCAGCCCGGTATGGCTCGCTGGTGCGCTATCAAAACAGATACTCAGATCATCTTAGATTTCAATAATTATATTTATGTTCAATTCTGCAACCCATCCACCTCCTGCCTGAATATGAGCTCACTGCTGGTCATATAAATCTAGTTTTTAAGGCAAATACAGGGAGTGCAGAATTATTAGGCAAATGAGTATTTTGACCACATCCTCCTCTTTATGCATGTGTCTTACTCAAGTGTATAGGCTCAAAAGCTCCTACTACAATTAAGCATATAAGGTGGTGCATCTCTGTAATGGGAAGGGGTGTGGTCTAATGACATCAACACCCTAATCTTAGGTGTGCATAATTATTAGGCAACTTCCTTTCCTGTGGCAAAATGGGTCAAAGAGAAGAACGTGACAGGTTAGAAAAGTCAAAAATAGTGAGATATCTTGCAGAGGGATACAGCACTCTTAAAATGCAAGCTTCTGAGCAGGGATCATCGAACATCAAGTTTCATATTCAAAATAGTCAACAGGTTCGCAAGAACTTTGTGGAAACAAAGGCCGCAAAATAACTGCCCAAACTGAAAAGTCAGCGTTCAGTGCATATCCACTTGCCACCAGTTTGGCCATATTTCAGAGCTGCAACATACTGGAGTGCCCAAAAGCACAAGGTGTGCAATACTCAGAGACAGAAAGCTGAAAGACGACCACCACTGAACAAGACACACAAGCTGAAACGTCAAGAATGCCAAGAGAAATATCTCAAGACTGATTTTCGAAGTTTTATGGACTGATGAATGAGAGTGAGTTTGATGGCAGAAGAATGAGGACGTGAACTGGACTTGCTAAAGGGCAGAGAGCTCGAGTCCGATCAGAAGCCAGCAATGGTGGAGGTGGAGTTGGTTTGGGCTGGTATCATAAAGGATGAGCTTGTGGGGCTTTTCGAGTTGAGGATGGAGTCAAGCTCAACTCCCAGTCTACTGCAGGTTTCTGGAAGCACCTTCTTCAGAGCAGTGGTACAGGAAGAAAAGAAAAGTCTGATCCTGCAAGAAAAAATGATTTTCATGAAGGACAATGTCCCATCACACGGTAAAAGGAAGAATAAAAGATGTGGGAGGAAAGGAAAGGGTTGGTGTAGAAAAGAAAGAAAAAGAATGACATGGCCTCCTGGTTCACTGATCTGAACCCTTGAGAACCTGTGGTCCATCATCAAAGTGTGGGAGGGAAAATGGACGGAAGGGAAAAAAGGAAAAGGCGCAGTGATAAGTGTTTGGGAGAGGACTTTGTGGTTGAAGCTGCACGGCAATGGTGATGTGTGTGAAACAGATCAAAACAATGACGATCAGATGGCAGGGCGTTTGAGTGTCTTGCAAAGAAAGGTGGGCTAGATTGGTCAACTGATTTGTTTTTGTTTTGTTTTGAAGTAAGAAAGTATATTTGTGAGTGTTGAGTGTTATATTGGTTTCACTGGTAAAATACATAATTTGAAAATGGGTATTAGAAATTAGTGTTTGGGAAGGGGAATGAAATAAGTATGACACAGTAATAGCACTCTGCACACACATATCCCCTCTAAAATAGCTAAAACTAAAAAAACAAATAAAAAACTACTTCCAAAAATATTCAGCTTTGATATTATGGTTTTTTGGGTTCATTGAGAACATGGTTTCAATAATAAAATTATTCCTCAAAAATACCACTTGCCTAATAATTCTGCACTCGCTGTATTTATGTACATTTAGTATTTCCCATTTAATATATTTTAGTAAAATTAGAAAAATGTATTTAGTAAAATTAGAAAAAAATTATTTAGTGGTGAAATAATGTTTTGGAAATTCTCGATTAGTTGACTTTGTGTGTTAATTACAAAGCCCCTGAACAGGGTCGATGAAGCTAATGTGACAGACTGTTTGTCTGTTATGGTGTAAATGGACCCATCAGGTGTATCCTGGAATACGTTGGCCAACAACAATAGGTTGTTGTACAGTTTTGTTTAGTTTTCCTTTTGGGATTCTGGATTCTGGGATGGAAGGAAAGGAACTGGGTGGGCCTTCCCATTCCATCCAGGAACTATACCTGATGGACATCAGGGAGGTGGCTGGGTGTGTCTCAACAAAAGAGACTGAAGCCACTCAGGGCTCCAATGAGGTTGGAGACAGAGCTACTGGGCGCAGCAAATGCAGGGCACACAGGGAATGTGTTGCCCTGTGCTGGTGGCTGCTAGGAGGCAGGCCATTGAGGTTTCCTAAACGAAGGAACCATTGTTTGATCTGTGCAAGGCCAGGAGGCTTGGCATTTTAAGGACTTTTTGTTTGGCGGATATTAACCCCTGTGAGGGTGGCTTTGTGTTTGGACTTGCTGCTATTTATTACGGACAGGAGCCCTAAAAAGAACCCTGTTCTTGTGGTTATATTTCATTTACAGATGCCGTTTGAGCTGAACCCCCACACTACGCAACTGACATTCTCAAAAGCAGAAAACACCAATGGTAGACTAGATCACCCCTCATAATGTACAGCATAAAAAGGTATTCTACATGCAAGGCTGTTTCTCCCACTATGCGGAATATGCATGCGCAAAAGACCCCTGGGGCCCCATGTGGCCTCCCCCGGTGCTCTCCCTGCACGCATTTCCGGCACCCTCCTTGAAATGGCCCCCTGCCCAGATCTGATCAGCATGGCCTGCCAATGGGGTTTGAGGCAATATGTCTGGAGGGGGCAGGAGAAAAAGAAGGAGTAGGAGGAGCAGTGTCTTCTTTCTTCTACAACAGAACCACCCCTCAGTTCAACAGCTTTTCAATATCACCCCCCCCCCCCTGGTCGAAAGGGGGCCCTAGAAGTCTTCTTTATTCTCCAATATAATTCCCCCCTCAGTCAACAGCTTCTCCAATACCCACAACCCCTCCGCTAGTCGTCAGGGGGTCCTATGCAAAAACTTGAACATACACATTACTTAGCTTAATGCATTGGTTATCCGGGCAAACTGGTCCAAAAATCACATACTTTCCTTTCCCTCATACTCACTCTCCCCCACACCTGGAGTGTCTGGGCCTCCAACGTGAAATATGATTTGAATATCCCTCTCTCCACCAATCCAGATCTGAATCTGGTAATGCTGGAGGAGCGAAGCATCACCGGATTGAGATTCCGCTAGCTGCCAGGTGAAAAGAGATTTGGAAGGTGGACATCTGTCCTCCAAAGTACTCTTGCACCCAAATTGTGTCGTGGTGTGGCGTCATCAGAGGGATGGAGCAATGATGGATTTTTTATTTTTTATTACCTCCGATCTGCCCTATTCGGTACTTCTGGTGCCAATAATAGGAAGTAGATACGGAGGTGGTAGATCCACTTTAATTAATAATTCTTATGAATTTAGAACACAGGTCTTGTTATACCTGACCTAACATATGTTCATCTTACCACATGTGGTGCATTAGCTTAGGGTTCCTGGATACGCTGGGCACAGGGTTCACAGCTTAAAGACAACTGGTGTTACAGAGCAATGAGAAACCTAGGCTTGAGATTGTTGACATCTGCTGAGGTTGAAGCGCTCAGTAAGCAGGAAATGGGGTGTCACTTTGACTGGTAGTTTACCATTACCCTGGCATCCTAATGAAGTGTCTGCAGTATACACAGCTCCGGCATGGCATCTTAACGCACGGCTAAGCAAAAGCACTTTCCTCCTTGTCACTGTCATCCATCTGCTTGCACCCTACTGCAGCCAATGGGATGGAACCATGCTACAATGTGCTATAAGCCATTTCCACTTGCCTATTGCATAATCAGCTCCATTAAATATGTTAAAAAATGACTATTATTGGTTGTTTCCCTCTGTCTCCGGCACCTGGAGTTTGATACATTACCGTTCAAGTTTTCCGAAAGCAGACTCACTTATTAATGCTATCTATGTAAAGTGTTGCAAAATTAAGCTAAGCGCCTTCATATTAAGACTTTATTCACTGAGCACACACAGGCTGTCTAATGGTTCCCTTCATTTATCAATTTACAATGCAAAATCTCTCTAATGCAAAGGTTATATCCAGCCACGGACAAGCTCGGAATTCATCACATATTTATTTTCTTTGCTTGCCTCCGTTTTTATGTTTATTTGTAATTTTTATGGCAGCATTACGTTATTCTGTTATACTTCTTTTAGGCTTATGCATCATTAATGCACTGGAGCAAAAAGGACAATGATCTATAATAACATATACTGGAGCTGAAGTTTGTGTGGCAGGAAGAATTGTTTAAAACTGGAGGGAACTGTTTATAATTAAATGTTAAAATGTTTTGAATTTAATTAAAGTAGCTTAAGGTAGTTGTTCTATGTTTAATTAAAAGAGGGTCCTTGTTTCAACTATCAGAGTATTCCTTATGGATATACAGTTGGTAGATATCAGTAGTCACATCAGAAGCTAGCATACCCATTACTACTGACCATTGTAGCTGAAATGACCTTCTGGGTCTAGTCATGGCAGAATATCAGCTGTGGCTGTTCGCGAAAAGGCGAATCAAACTTCTGCAAATACCCACCGTTTGCATGTTTGATGCGAACCTCCATTGACTTTAATGGAGAGCGAGCTTCTCAAACCTTCAAGTTATATTTGTAGCCACAATACCAATAAAAAAGTCAAAAGGGTGCAACCACCTGTCATTCCAGAGGGGGATCAATGGCTAAACTTCTCCCCCAAAATATATGAATTTTTCAATCCATAGCTGGAGTGGGCTGCCAGCCTGACATTACCTTCTGCAGCGCATCACATTTAGTCAGATCTCTCTCTGCAATGCATAATACAGCATACCCCACCCCCAGAGAAGGACTTTTGTGAATGATGAACTACATGTAACAGAACACCTTAGCTATAGCTACAGATCACTGGATGAAGTATAATAGAAAAGTAGCTAAGCTATCCCTCAATCGGCAGCAGCTCTCCCTATCTATCTAGTACTGCAGACTAGTGATGGCCGAACATCGGCCAGGTCCATTAGCAAACAGGTGGATCGGACTTTTAAAAAAGTTTGACATCCGTCTGTTCGCGGGGAGATTCAAATTCCCCACCTGTTCCTGGGGAATTTGAATCAGGGGAAATCAGAAGTGACGTCAGTGATGTCACATCCGGTACCTGAAACCTGGAATGTATGGTTTCTGGTTCCGATTACCGGACGTAGGCGTCACTTCCAGTTTAAGGAGCCAATTTTTCACTAGGTTCTTTACCCAGTCTCTAATGAAAAGATTCTTCCTCTGGCAAGATCCGATCCAGCCAGTCGAAGAATAATAAACTTCTTCCTTCTGGCAAACGGGGCATGTCGAAGACCTGTACTATTGACCAGGAGAAGAAAAACGAACATGTCCTTCGACCATCACTTCTGCAGACACATGATAAATGTAAAATGGCCACCGTGCTGATTCTTTAATAGAGGGACGTCCTCTGTTATTGGCTGTACTGTCCCACCTGACTGTATGTAGGGTGAGGGGTCGCACTTTGCCTCCATGTTAAGGTATAGAGTGCGGGTAGAACACCCATAATGTTCGCCGGTGTAGAACACCCATGCTATGTTTGCTGTGAACTGTCCGCCGGGCAAACTTTTTGGCCATCACTATCTATGACTTTTTTATGTCACATCCCAGGATTTAGGTAAATCGAGGGGAATCGAGGTAACTTAGGGGGGGGGGGGTGTTGTGCTGCTATGTAGTGTCGGGTCCTCCCTGATAAAATACATAGTGATTGGAAGGTTTTGAAAGGTCTTCATATTACATGGTTTTGGTAGAAGAAAAATTGATTGTACAGAAATTGTATGGTAAGATTGTTAGGTGTATGGGGGGGGGGCTTTAGAGATAGCCATGAATTTTTAACAAGGTTGAATGGGAGGCTATCATGACCAAAATTGCTGGATGTAGGGTTGAAGAGAAGGGTTGTAGGAACATTACAAGAAAAAAAAAGAATTGCTCTAGCACGTGTGTTTTTTTGTATATGTTAAGTTCAAAGAAAAAAATAAACTAAAAGCAATATTTTTTTGTTACAATGTTCCCACAACCCTTCTCTGCTTTGCTATGAACCCACAACGTCAGCTGGTCGAAATTCCCCAAAAAAAGAATTCAACCATTTCTAGTCTTGATACTTTTACCTCCCCAGGACCTTCAGCTTGGGATAATGGCCAGTCCCTTGTTTTTATATGTACCATCAATATATCTGAGCACTCCCAAATACCATTCTGTCAAAGCAATATAAGAAAAAACAGAGATCGAAGGTGGATAGAACCGGCAGATCTTATATTTTTCCCTCATAAAAAATTATATTTCCTTTTCACAGTTCAAATAAATAATAAAAAACAGTTAGCGCTTATCAAGCAATGAAAACCCCACAGAGCACACCGTCCTTTTTATTTCCCCTTTGATAACAACATTTCCTGAAAAAAAAGGGTAATCGAAGCATAAAAGTCACGGACGTATCCTGTCCTCAATAGTTTACACATGAATAACTTAACTTTATCTGAAAGAGAATATCCCCCCGCAAGGTCACATTCAATACACAACACCTAGAAATAATGCGCTTTTTGTTTTTTTTTCTTCCTTTAATCCATTTTCGACGGGGACCGCTACAAAACGGGTCCTCGTAAAAAGCTCTCTCGTACAAAAAAGGCAAAGGTAAGCGGCCGGGAGGGGGGTGGAAGAAAAAAAAATCGTATTACGCTTTTTTAGTACATCAGTACTCCATATTTCCTGAAGACTTAAAAGAGCAAAGAGCGACAGAAAAATTCGGCCTCAGCAGCTTTATGTTGCCGAATGGCGGAAAGTGACTATGTGATTTATAATGAGAAAAGGTATCTACAACACACAATTTTCTACCTAGCTGCAAATAATAATTCATAGTGATGTCCCTTGCAGATAAAAGACCTTTTGTGTGTTGGGCCTATGAGGTAAAGTGATCATGATGAATGTCAGACGGGCGCAGGTAACAGCTTTACAAACCATTAAGATTAGCTGGGCCTTTTTTCAATGATAACAGTAGCCAAGCTGTGACTGTATGTGGTAATAATATCTCAGTACTGATAAATGCCAGAGACGGCCGGAGGTGTTTATCATCCCTGGCGCAGAAATGCTGACTAAAGTTACCACATGTTGACTTTTTTTTTTCTTCCCTCTCTTTCGTTCTTTTCTTGTTTTACAATAGATTAGAAATGTACAGCTTATAGATAAAATAAAGCAAGGCTCTTGGGTTTAATAAGCAGAACTTGAGGGTTGAATGTGATATGGTCAGCCATTTTGTGTTCTATGACCTCAGGGATGTTTATAAAATGGCAGTCCATGTTCTGTGGTGGTGATGAGGGGTTCTTTAAAAGGAGTGAGTAAACTTTGTATTGCTTAAAGTAGTGTTTAGATAAAAAAAAGTGAGGCTCTTGGGTTAAATGAGCAGAACCTGAGGGTTGAATGTGATATGGTCAGCCATTTTGTGTCCTGTGACCTCAAGGATGTTTATAAAATGTCCGTCCTTGTTCTGTGGTGGTGGTGATGTAAAAGGAGTGACTAAAATTTGTATTGCTTAAAGTTGCGTATAGAAAAAAATAGCGAGGCTCTAGGATTAATGAGCAGAACCTGAGTGTTAAATGTGATATGGTCAGCCATTTTTTTCTTCCCTTTCTTTCGTTCTTTTCTTGTTTTACAATAGATTAGAAATGTACAGCTTATAGATAAAACAAAGCAAGGCTCTTGGATTTATGAATGTGATATGGTCAGCCATTTTGTGTCCGGTGACCTCAAGAATGTTTATAAAATGGCCGTCTGTGTTCTGTGGTGGTGGTGATAAGGGGTTCTTTAAAAGGATTGAGTAAACTTTGTATTGCGTAAAGTAGCTTATAGAGAAAAATAGCAAGGCTCTTGGGTTAAATGAGCAGATCCTGAGTATTAAATGTGATATGGTCAGCCATTTTTGTTCTTCCCTCTCTTTCGTTCTTTTCTTATTTTACAATAGATTAGAAATGTACAGCTTATAGATAAAATAAAGCAAGACTCTTGGGTTTAATAAACAGAACCTGAGGGTTGAATGTAATATGGTCAGCCATTTTGTGTCCTGTGATGTCAAGGATGTTTATAAAATGGCCGTCCGTTATTCTTTAAATATTCAGAGTAAATTCAAGATCTCCTGTTTACTTTTACATGCGAATATTAGGATTAGCATTGTCACACTACATCTAACTCGCTCGAAGACAGGTTTTAATTAGGATTCCCAAACGAATGACTGATCCTTCGTTCGCTGATCACACAGACAATCATCCCAAATATTCGAGATTATGAAGACGTAGCACTTTATTGGAGATCTTTGTAAGTTCTCAAAGTGCCGATATTCGCATAAACATTAGGTATTTGAATCCTCTTGTTTAACACTAATAGTGATGAGCAGCATAGGCAATATTGGATTTTGCAAATTATTCTCCAAATAAGAAGATGACAAGTAGATTAGACAAATTCGAGATCTGCTTACGCGAATATTGGCACTTTTACATGGAAATAAACATGCAAATTCCAATTTTCAAAATTTTTACTAGATTTTGAACCTAACTTATGCAAAAACTATTTGTGTTAGAGACATACTTTTTTTTTGGAGTATACCTCCAACCCTTCTCTACATCTCCAGCAAGTTTGGTTATGATACCATGTACAGGGGCTTTGCAATTAACTCAAAATGGTCGATTTAAAAAAAAAGAAATTTGACCATCTTTATTCACTAATGGACCCAAGTATTTGAGATTATGAAGATATAACACTATTTCCGAGATCTTTACGAATTCCCGAAGTGCTGATATTAGCAATAAAAGTTCGCAATTCGAAAATTCATGCTCAATACTAGTCTTGTCAAATGCTGAACATAAAACTGGTATCCATAAGGTAATGCTCCCACACAGATCAGCCATGTGGATTCTAATCGCTCATGCGATTGGGCGCAATTGGCCAGGTGATCTTCACCCAAGATTTTTAAATAAAAATCGCCCCCACTAAAAAAATTGCGTCCATTCATTCTCATGGACGGAATTTTTTTTAGCGTGTCCATACGCGTTTAAAAATAGCATCCATTCATGTCTATGGAGAAAAAAAATGCGACCGCCGGCTGCCCGCTATTAGAGATGGTCACATTTTTGACTTGCTAACTTTGTGAGCTGATTGCAAAGCCCCTGAACATGGTATCATCACCAAAATTGCTGGAGATGTAGAGAAGGGTTGTGGGAACATTGGAAAAAAAGGTTTTGCTCTAGAACATGTAGTTTGTGCATAAACTACGTTCAAAAATAAAGTAGAAATTCCGATTTTTGAAATTTTTACTTGACTTTGAACTTAATTTGTGCAAAAACTATTTGTGTTAGAGACATACTTTTATTTTTTTTTGTAGTATACCCCCAACAATTTCCTACATCTCCAGCAAGTTTGGTGATGATGCCATGTTCAGGGGCTTTGCAATTAACTCAAAATCGTCTAAATGATCAATTTTTTTTGAATGTGAAGGGGCCACAAGTGCGGCCCTCAGCATCACTAAAGGGCCGGACATAAAATTCTCAACCTATGCTGTTTATAAAGGTTATGTGCCACAATATAAAGTATACAATCACCCCCCATTCATTGGTAAAATAGAGGGAGCATAGGCAATGTACAACTATCATTTAAGTTAATTGCCTCTCCTCCTCTTCCTTTGGAGGACAGGTGAGTTCCTATGGCCTATGCAATAACAGTAAGGTTTTGGGGGAGGACCAAGGGGGGCCCCCGGGCCACAGGTTGGGCACCTGGGAACTAGATGGACGTGATCAACAGCGATCTCTGCGCGTGATTAATCGCTTAAGTGGGAACATAGCCTAACATAGTGACGCATGCAGCAAAGCATAAACTATTGAAAAACATTAATACAAATATAACAACCATTGCATTTGATAGTTTTACAAACGAAAAGCCAATGCACAATCATTTCTCTATTATAGAATTTTGTGTTCACGCTCAGATACAGAAGCATAAACCTGCGTCTGCGAAAGCATATGTTTGCAGAATTTCTTCCGACAGAAAGGTATATTTATCCCCGAGCGGGATGCCTCCTGCTCAGAGGCTGATTTTACGGCACATTAGAAAATGTTATCAGATTTATGAAGTCGTTGTCACACGCAGATCCTGGCAGCGGCTCCGCACAGTGGGCTCTTGGAAGATGATTTATATAGAGCCGGTGCCAACCTGTAAGGTGTCTTGTTTAATGGTTAAACAGCATCCCTCCTAACCGTTCTGGATGGTGCGCTTCGCCGGCATCGCCACAGAACAGTTGGCGAAGTTATGGCGATCGGCGTGCATGTTTTGGTACAGTAAACAGAGACACAAGGACAAGTGAAGAGCATACTCGAGCAAGTGATGTTGTTTCTGTTTGGGGAGTACGGCTTAATTGCTGCTCTTAATGTCCTATTAAGTGACTGAGTACATTCCAGCTGTGAGCCTGTGATAAATCATTTTATGTTCAGCAAGTGGGACTTCCTCTGTAGAATCAGAAGATTCACCCATCATCGACCACCTTATACTTCTTCTTTCTTTAAATGGAAGAGATAAGGCTTTTGTATGGGACTAGTAGAGGCAAAATGGAGTTGAAGGGTAATACTAGAATTTTTTGTGAATATAGATCCATTAACATTATCAAAGTATATTTTATCTGAAAGGGAGTTCATTTATAGTGGCCTGTGATAACTTAAAGATGAAATCTGCTATTGCTGATTGTGGACTGACGAGTATACGCTCTGGGGCTGTCATTCCTTATAGAGTGACTGTCTAATGGCCATTGCTGTGAAAAAAAGCATACAGTGATGTCTAGGCATCGACAACGATGGGAGAAGACACCACAATGTGCCCTGGCTATACCTACAAGTTAAGTTTTGATATTAATGGTGTGAGGAATTAGCCTCAAAGGTGTACTTGCAATCACGGCAAACCATACGACAGGTTCTCTTAAAGGCTCCTGTCCATGTTTATTTAATAAGTCCCAAGAGAAATGACCCTCGCAGGGGTTAATCTACAACACAAATGTCTTTGGAAATGCCAAGCCTCCTGGCTTGCACAAGGTCCAACACAGGCTCTTCCCTTTAGCTCAGGGAAAAGCTATCACAGCCTGGCACCTAGACGTCTCCAGCCTGGGCTCCACACTCCCTGTTTGTCCGGTGGTATCCGCTGCCCTAGCAGCAAAGTGTCTCCCCACCTCACCAGGAAGCCCTGAGTGACTGGTCTCAGTCCCTTTTGTTGAGACACACCCAGCAATCTCATTAGGTTCCAGTAGGTGTATCTTGGTGGAGTGGGAAGGCCCACCCAGTTAGTTCAATTACCACTCCAGAGCCTAGATCCGTGTAACCGAAGGCATAACAAAACCAGACAGCAACCTACTGTCGCTCCCCAACACTACTCTGGACTCCCTCCAGGATACACCAACAGACCCCTTCACTGCCACACATGGACCACTTACACCATGACAGACCACCGGTCTGTCACAATGGGCAATTTTTCTGATCCGATTGCGATCTACTAGCAGTTGGGAGTCCTGTAGTAGAGATGGTCAAATTTTTTCTTTAATTTTCAAATATCTGACGTAATTCATTCATTCAGGGTTGTACAAACATTATACGGCATCCATAGCACCCCCTGCTCAACAACTCGTCCGGCTGCCAAATGACACCACCCTTCCTCCGCTCAGCAACTTGGCGGCTGCCGAACGATAGCACTCTTCCCCCACTCAACAACTTAGATGGCTGCCAAACTATAGCACCCCTCACTAAGATCAAATACGGGGGATGTAAAAAATTCTTGAATATTTGCAATCATGCAGATATAGCACTACATTCGAGATCTTCGGAAATTTTCGATGTGCTGAGTCAACCTCTACAACTACACAATTGGGTTGGCTTAATTTTGTTGCTGCTCATCAATACTTATCTCCACTATTAGTCCAAGAGAAGAGTGGGAGTTTTGAACCAGCAAGGCACCTACAGAACTGAATTTTGAAGACTATGGTCCTTTTTATTTTTGGCATCCTCAAAAGCCAGTAGGCTTTAAAGAATCGCATATCATTGGCAGCTTAACCAGTCTCTGTTTTTGAAAAACAAATATACTAAAGGATATTTCCCAGAAATTAATGTATCATGGCCAACCTCAAGTTGTAGTATGGTAAAGCCCATTTTGTGTCATGTGGCTTTCATGTACACCAATCAACATGCTCAGTTGGAGCCTGAGCCAGTCCCTCGCCTCTCCTCCTCTTCCAGATCCTGGATGAGGACGTGTCGGCGCTGGATCGGCACACAGATGAGTTCCTATGCCCTATGCATTGAAGCCTGCCATACACGTACCGATAAAATTCACGATCGATAAAACCCGACCAATGTCAGTAGCTGACCGGCATGAAATCTGTGCAGGTCCACGTGGTACAAAATTGGTGAAATAATATTCGATCAAAAAGTCATCGGACAAGTAGAACATTTTTTATTGGTCTGGGAACATCGGGCAAGATGAATTAGTGCACATGATGCTTATTAGCATATTGAAACTTCCGGTGCCGGGATGTTGCAGCTGGTGACTGGATGGATTGATCATAACAATCAAACTTGTTTTTTGAGTGTTTGTGAAAATTATATATATATATATTTAAATTGCTGTTAAAATTGTATTATAATAAGTTAGTAATGGTTTACTAACTAGTTTCTACAATACTGTTGTTATTAACTACCGCTGGACATGATGCATTTCAAGGGGGGGGGGGGGGGGAAGAACTATATTAAAAATAACTATATTAGATCGTAAATTTTGTTATTTTTGATGAATTTATAAAAATGATAACAAAGTGTATAGCTGTAGTCATTCATAATGACACTGCACATTATAAAGTATACATTGTACATATCAGCTCCTTTTTATACCCCCCTACATCACTTCCAATTGGAAAGCACATCGTCCAATAGAATTCACAATTATTTTTGATGACATTTTTGATAAAAACTGAAAAATCAAACCAAAATTGGATTTTCCATGTGGTACCATTTTAGCAAAATTTCACCGCCGGGATCGTAAATTTTATCAGGACGTGCATGGCAGGCTTAACAGATAGGTTTCGGGGGCTGCAAGTGGTTGACAAAGGAGGGCCACAAAACAACGCCCAAAATGCCGCATGTTCCCCCCAGGCAGCAGGTTGGGTACTAGGATTATTGTTTATATTTATGTATAATATATATTTAGTTGTTAGGTCTGACTTGTAAATTCTAAGGTCCTGCAAAAATTCTGATGGAAAAGTATACTCTTGCCATTCGCTAGTACATTTCATGGTACTATAAAAGAGGATGTTATGCTGCAAATAAAAAGTGACAGAAGAGTTCCTCCCCATGTTAGGGGTGTCAGGGTACATTATTATGATCGGCTTATGTGTCTCTCCTGAAAACCTGTCTTGACTGCCCAAAGCCATGCAGTGCTAATCTCAGCACAGAACTGATATAAAGGCTCGCCCCAGGTATTCTGGCAATGTCCGCCCTGGGGACAGTCACATGACATGTAAGTGACCAGAGCACTGAAACTCAAGCAAGATATTTAGAATAACTATTTATACCAGAAACTAATAAATAAGGTATATGATAGAGGAACTCGGTAGATGAGTCCTATAGGAGCCGTGCAAATGTAATTTCCTAATGTGAAATCTGTCATATATTGATGCAGATACATAGTTAGCCAGATGTCCATCAAGACCAATAGGATGGCACACGCTTTCTTGGCAATGCTTTCCAGCTTTTATTTTCAGAATGACAAATTTCTTTCTGATCACAGCTGGAATAATGTTATAGACTGAAACATTTATATTCTTTCCTTAAATAGTCATAACCATGGATGCCAATTTTATGTATTTATGCAAAAAACATAAATATATACAAAGCCCCATGAAAATGAATAATGAAAATAGCCACCTATTCTTGAGGGGGAAGGGTACTCCCTATTCAATGCAGTCACTTTAAAGAGACCCTGTCACCAACACAAAAACTTGAATATACAAAAACAGAAAAAGCATCTTAAATGGTTAATTTCTATAAATCATTTTCATTCAATTGCAATGCTAGAAATTCTAACTACTTCAAAAAGTGTAAAATCCTAAGAACTAGCTACAGCTTCCTTGTATACATCATGGCTCTTCCCTTCTGCACTGGTCTAACTCTTCTGCCCCTTCCACCCACTACAAAGCCTTTTATATATATCAAAATGTCCATATAAAAGATGGCGTCTGCTAGATGTAGGCTTATAGGTGTCTGCACCAGGGAGGCTTTAAATGAAAATAACTGCGCACAATACCATATTTTTCGGACCATAAGACACACCCTGTTTTTAGAGCAGGAAAAACAAAAAAAAAATTTAAATATTCAAATCAGTTGTAAAAAATTTCAACCCCATTAATCTAAATTTCAGCCACAAAAATGGTGTCACTAGAGAGCACACTTTAAGCAGAAGGGGAGCGGGCGATTCTGCACTGTTAAGACGCATAAGACACAGGCACTATTTCCCTCCAATTTTGGGGGTGAAAAAGTGCGGCTTATGGTCTGAAAAATACTGTATATAAAGTACACGTATCAAATGTTAGATTTGTGTTATATTGAATGGTCCGCCAACAGGCCGCCAACCGCCAACTTCATATTTTACTTTTCCAGATTTCCAGATTTTCTATTCGATTGCAATTTTTCGTCTTTTCATGTAAATTTTCGACATAAAAAACATGTGAAAGTGTTATTGTGAATATTCTAACTGTAAATTATCACAATAAAAAGTTGCGATGACGATATTCACAATTAACAATATACCATATTTTATAACATATATTTAGTGAAAAAATAAATTGGCCCCGTTGAAATCCGCATAATTTTTGTGAAAAAGTTAACATTTTGCCTTAAAATTTCGCATTGCAAATTTTTCGACCATCCAGAGTTTTTATAGGGGGAACCATGGTCATTACGATTTCTCTTTTTGGACTACTAACCTTTCCTCTTCTACTTATCTCCATTATATATACCCATCTCAATTAGGGCATGTGTCCTTTGCTTTTTCCTGCCAGAGCAGGAAAAAAAAGGCACGCAGTTACCGAATTGCGGGTGGTTTTCCTGTAACTTGCCGGTGTTTGCCCACGACCCTCTTAATTTACATAATAAACATGAGGAAAAGCAATGTGTGTCCAGCACAGAGAGAAAAGACATGAGGCAGCCGATCTGAGGGTGGGTTTCATGCAACTTGTGGTCAGTTTGTGGCTAGGACGCATTCCTGTCCACACATTGGCAGCTGGCGGTCGCTGGGCGGCGCAATTCCGTGGCGGCCGTGGGTGGGCGACTGCTCGTGTCTTGCCACTAGTGCACTTTTTTCTACATGCACAGTCAATGCAGCTGCCCCCAATCACCCTGGATTGCGTCCATAGAGAATGAATGGACGCAGTTAAAAATCGTGTCCACGCACAATTTTTGACCGTGTCCATTCATGACTATGGGCGCATTTCGTGGCGATCGGCCCACCGTCTGAGTGGGGACAGGGCTATTCAAATGAATGGAAATGTTCATCCCGTGGCGGGATGCGCAAGTGGGGACAAGCCCTTTTTGTGTTTTTGCGTCAGGGTTCTTAACCAAAAGAAAATGAATGCAGCCACCACATCAGATGAGCATCAAGATGCAATATACTAATTGTTCTTTAAGTTATTTTTTCAGTTACAATTTTGATGGTGCACATTTCTCATTGTAAGTTCAAACAATAAACATTATCCAGTGTCTCTTTTGTGTCTATCCCAGGAATCCAAGACTGCGACTTACAAGTGAAGACTATGCGCAATCTGGTGAAGCAGCTTCCTCTGCCCAACCAAGACACCATGAAAGCTCTCTTCGAACACCTTCGAAAGTAAGTGACAATGGTCTCCATCACCTGAAGACTTCTTTTTCAGTCCGCAAAAAAAAATCCTAAAAACTCTTACCAAAGAAGGCACGGCATTCCTATACCAAAACATCTCCTCATTGTCTATCGATTGCTCCAGCGCTGAGTATATACACAGCAGCATGTTCCAATCAAGATGTGGCTCGGCTCCATTACCTCACAGGGCCACCCTCTAATTGGACCCTGCTGTGGGCCACTTTGAAGGGAAATGAAAAAATCAACACATGATTCAAGTAATGATTTTTGTCCCCCCTAAATGTCTTGGCAAAATGGATTTTAACTGTGTCTCTGCTGGAGAACTTTGGATGCAATAAAACCCTACCCCAGAAAGGAAAAAACATGTAGATGCTGCTAGCAGAATTAAAAGTCTTAATCACGTTTATTTAACATTACTTAATCCTTTGGTAATTCTATATACACATCTCAGGGAATCAAATGTTCCTCTTTAGTCTGATGCTTGTGTACTGTAGACTACAGTCTGAGTACACATACTGGCTCATTGGTCACTCACCAAACAAAGAAGAAACTAGAGCTTAGAAAAGAGTACCATCATAAGTCTAATTTACCATTAAAATGATCATAAAAATATCAAACAAGAATCTCAACCACTTAGTTTGATAAACTATGGGTGGCCAACCCCAGGGGACTTGGCGTGATCCAAAACCATCAATTAAAGCCACACTTAAAAATAAGTAGAGAATAATTTTTACAACTTTTATTACATATCAAAAGACCATAAATAAAAAAATGTCCAAAGGTTCATAGAGCATTCCCCGAGGGCCAACAGCAGTATTACCATCTTTGTCACAGTTACAATTATGAATGGAGGTGGATGAAGGTATTCAGGTATAGTTCATATGCATAGGCCCAGGAGGGGGAGCAGGGAAGAACAACTTAGGACTCCAACATGAAACAACGCGTTTCAGACCAAGATAAGTGGCCTCCACTGGAGGGGATGGTAGCCCAGTTTGAGATATGTCTGTACCACAAATGATACAAACCAATACAGCACCTAAATAAGCAAATCAACATATTTAGGGACCATGGTATGGTAAGCAGAGTACATGTACATGAGCTGTAGATTAGTTAAATTCCTGATAACAATAGTCTATCCGCTATGTAACATAGATGTCCTATTCAAGGGTCAATTGTCCACAATCCTAGGGGGTTTTAGAGATGGTCCCCCTACCATGGAGGGCAAGAGAACGCTCCACCGTAGGTGTAAATAACATATTACAAACAAGAAAAATATTAATTACATATAGTGCATTACCGAACTACTGAATAGATGTTCCAGTGCCTAGAATTCACTTGATGATCCTATTAGTAAGTCAGATTTTCCTTGTCAATACATGAACACTAGTACTATAGGTAAAGGTAGAACATTGCTTTCTTATAACATTCCAAAATGGTAGAAATCCATTAGGGGTACAGGTAAGGAGGGGCTCTCTTGGCCTCTCTCCATTAGAGATGGTCAAATTTTTCGACTTGCTAATTTTGTGAGTTGCTTGCAAAGCCTCTAAAAATAGTATCATCACCAAAATTTCTGGAGATACAGAGAAGGGTTTGGGGAACATTTGAATTAAAAAAAAGGTTTGATCTAGCACATGTAGTTTTTGCATGAATCAAGTTAAAAATTAAAGTCGAAATTCCGATTTTCCAAATTTTGACTTGACTCTGAACTTATTTTGTGCAAAAACTATTTGTGTTAGAGACATACTTTTTTTGTAGTGTACCCCAAGCCTTCTTAACATCTGCAACAAGTTTAGTGATGATACCATGTTCAGGGGCTTTGCAATTAACTTGAAATCGGCGAAATGGTTGAATCTTTGAAAAAAAAATTCGACAATTTCTACTCTCCATACAGTGCCTACTATTGTGCTCCCTGGCTGCCCGCATGCCGGACTAAACTGTGTGCCTACTCCATCAGACCCATCCTCACAGAGCAACTTCTTGGGGGCAGACCCTTCTCATATATACCCATTGGCCCCAGGGGGATCGTAGGCAGAAATCTTAAAGAGCACACTACCCTGAATCTGCAGATGCATGTCACTACAATATTAAGCTTTGATACTGAATATTGAGGAGCCCAATAAAAATAATTTTTTGAGCCATGTGTTACAAAGGTGCCAAATATTGCAGATTTTCCCGGGGCTTCAAAATGCCTCTTGTTATTTTGTTTTTTTTTTCAACATGTCTTAGTTATATAACTCTTCAAAGAGAAAGCGTTGGTAAACAATCTTTTACAGCATGTGGACATCATTTTTTGTACCATTTGGGGTATACGTGGAACATAGTGTCCTCAAAAATGTTCAGTTACAGGAAATACATGATAAAAGTCAGCTAGGAGAGCACATCTTAGAAATATGGCCCTGAGAAGGAATAATTGATACCCTTACTGTGTCATTTGTCCTAAGCATAATATTAATGCCTTCTAAGTATTTCCAAAGACACTTCCAGTAAATTCACTGAATAAGCATTGATTAGTTCCCATTTCTAATTGTGTTGGATCTTTGTCATCTACAATCTGTATTAGGCAATATTTAAAGTATTGATTATGTCACATAGTTTATACCCATTACTGTTATACAGGATATATTTCACATGTCAACTTTATTACTAACCCTATTGTACATACCAATGACTCAGAGGATACACAGATATGCGTACAAACAGATGATCTCATGTCTAATTGTTTAATTTGAGTGATCTGTATAGCACCAATGAATTCTGCAATTGCTTGCAAACTGCAATGAACCTCAGGACTCAGGAGTCCTTTACAGCCAAAGAGTTTTATAAATTGGATATTCCTACAATAATCATAAAGTTTGGTTAAAATACATTTTAAGGTTCTAATATTTTTTATTTCTATGGTTTTCTGATGTTTTTCCTAAAAATCCTTTTTTTCTTTTACTTCCTTCATGCTACCTCACAACATTTCAACCTGGTCACAACATTTCGACTCGTTTATTTAGGATTAATAGATCCCTTACATCGCTCTTCAGGGCGCCATACACAGGTCGATTTCCCACACGATTCCTGGCCGATCGATCACCGGGCGTGTGCACGCCGATCGATCGACGAGGAATCGAGTGCAGCCCACCTTGACCGATCGACCCCGCCCGATCGACATGGTCCCCAAATCCGATCAGCCAGAGAACCAACCTGTTGGTGTTTTCTGATCGATTGGGCACACATCAAGGGGCGTTGTCATTTGTGAATCGTCCAGGAATCGGTGGCCTAAGGTGGTAGGCACAGACCTGTATGGTCGATCGATCGATGCCTGTGGCTTCACTGGAATCGATCGGAGCGTCGATCGCTCAGGAATCGACACATGTATGGCTAGCTTTACATCAACAACTAGGGTTTTTCAGGCACCAAATTCAATAAACATACATACCACTAGCGTTGAGCTCGAATATGCAAATGCAGAATATTTTTGCGAATTTAGGCAATTCAAGAATTCGCAAATATCATGCATGCTCACAGCCATCTATCTGGCCCATACCATATGCGGCCATCCCTGTTTTCGAGCCGGACAGTTGATGTCCGTTACTTTGCAAGGAGACCCTGGGGTCTCCATGCAAAGCATTGGCTGAGATGGAGACACAGGAGTGCTGTCTCTCCAGCTCCTCTGATATCTGCTGCAGGGAACCTCGAATGGCTCCAATATCAAGCTGTGTGTTCTCTGCTTATGTCACTGACCAGAAACAAGTAAACAGGTAAGACTACAGTATCTGCATATTTGTTGCAGGTTAGTAATTTACCGCAGGCCCGTGTATTCCTACCTTTACTCTGTTTGATTGTCCTAATGTCACCAGACATGGCAGTAAAAGCTGCTCATACACCTTTAGATCTCTCTGTCATATATCCTTAAGATCTACCAACAACTATGTAGTGCCGGGTCCTCTGCGATTGAACACAGGTAGACTTGATTTTTTAGAAAGTCCCTCATATTACATGGTTTTGGTAAAACAAAAGGAGATCTAAAGGAAATCTGACAGAGAAATCTAAAGGTGTATGGGGACCCTAAAGCTGGCAATACACCTTTAGATCTCTCTGTCAGATATCTTTTACATCTACCAACAATTTTGGAGTGCCGGGTCCTCTACGATTGAACACAGGTAGATTTGATTGTTTAGAAAGTCCTTCATATTACATGGTTTTGGTAAATCAAAAGATCTAAAGGAAATCTTACAGAGCAATCTAAAGGTGTGTGGGGACCCTAAAGATGAGGGTCAC
This sequence comes from Ptychadena robeensis, assembly GCA_036250615.1. Taxonomy (NCBI): domain Eukaryota; kingdom Metazoa; phylum Chordata; class Amphibia; order Anura; family Ptychadenidae; genus Ptychadena; species Ptychadena robeensis. The sequence goes on along the minus strand of CM070039.1, from coordinate 29,749,160 downwards.
CAGTCATGCAGTCTGCACTCTTAATTGTTGACCATTAAATATTTCTTCCAGGGTAGATTACCTTTTTACTTAGTATTCTAATAAACATCAGTGCCTTATTTCCTGTGTAACATCCATGTTGGAAGTGTTTACATTTGTTCCTCCCCTATCGTAGAGAAACTCTACTAGTTCTCAGAGCAATGTGACTTGACTTGAAATGACTCAAGACCTCATGACTGCGCCATAGTATTAATAATAAAAAGTCACCCAAATGAAATAACAATTTCTACAGACACATGAGGATGAAATCATCCTTTAGCCTGGTGAGTACACTACATGAGGCTTCCTTTGGTAGAATGAAAGGAGAAAGAGCCAAGCATGACAGAGGTTTCCTGCATTATCTCCCAGTTATTTTCTATTACATCATAAATAAATATTATCCATGTTTTAACATCATAATTGTTTTTATTGTGATGATCTAATGGATGTTTTTGCATCAGTACAATGTCTCAGCATTAAGTGACAGTCTTAGTCCGAGCATAAGCTTTATTTCCTAGCTCCAGCACTAGATCCTTGTACAGACATAGGCAAATTAAGACCCGGGGGCCAAAACCACCCCTTTAGTCTTTTAATTTGGCCCTTTTGTCACCTTAGTGACACCTTAAGACATTCTGGCTCCCCTCATTCCCTGCAATAAGTGAAGATAACACCTAGAGGACAATTGTTTGGATTGTTTCCTAGAGACCATAGTTTGTTGAAATAGAATGTTTAATCTTCTCTATCAAAAGCTTCTATTTATTACTTTTTAAACATATTTTATTTTTTAAAATATCCTCTCCTAGTTATGAGGACATAAGACCTCTATGCCAGACGGCCTTGAAGCCTCTAGGTCAAGCCCCTATGTCACATTTAAAAAGTTTGCACACCCCCTAATGTGTTGAGCCACATATGGTATATTCAAGTTTGTGTAATTTTGTGAATACAGTGGCTTGCAAAAGTATTTGGCCAGAAAACCTCTTGGAGTCTGCAAAAGACTTGAGACTGGGGTGGAGGTTCACCTTCCAGCAGGACAATGACCCTAAACATAAAACCAGGACAACAATGGAATGGTTTAAAACAAAACATATCCATGTGTTAGAATGGCCCAGTCAAAGTCCAGATCTAAATCCAATCGAGAATCTGTAGCAAGATTCGAAAACTGCTGTTTACAAACTCTATCCATCTTATCTGACTGAGCTGGAGCTGTTTTGCAAAGAAGAATGAACAAGGATTTCAGTCTCTAGATGTGCAAAGCTGGTGGAGACATACCCTAAATGACTGGCAGCTGGAATTGCAGCAAAAGGTGCTTCTACAAAGTATTGACTAAGGGGGCTGAATAATTACGCACACCCCACTTTGCAGTATTTATTTGTAAACAAATTTTGGAATCATGTATGATTTATCTTCCACTTATCACATGTACACCACTTTGTATTGGTCTTTCACGTGGAATTCCAATAACATTGATTCATGTTTGTGGCTGTAATGTGACAAAATGTGGAAAAGTTCAAATACTTTTGCAAGCCACTGTATATTAAGGAACATTTGAAATCCATAAAATTTGATTCAACTGTATTCTATTGCCTAACATCGCACGTGGCTGTTCGCAATTATTCTCAAAAATTCACAGCTTCTCTTCTTTATTCTGTGATCTTAGCCAGAACGAGCACTATGCATATTGTGCCTAACCATTCACAATGCGCACAAATATGCGCAAATGTATGCAGGTAAACAATGTTGAAGCTTAATATGACATTGTGAATATCCAAGCGCACATTCCCGAATTATTGTGAATTCTCGAATGTCGGATATTCTTGCTCAATACTACTAATATTAGGTACCATTCTCAATCCTAGTAAGAAAAGGTTAGTAAACCCTCATGTAAAAAATAACTATTTCGACCTAAAAGCAATACATATAAAGATAAAGGATATTAAAATATTTTTTCAATTTATCACTTGTATTCTACGTTCCTACCTCTGTTTTCTGTGCTGCAGTTGCCCCCAGCTTCTTGTATGGGGAGTGCTACCTCCTGTCCATACAAGGACTCTATCCAAGGACTCCAAGTCCCAATAGAACTTGTGTGAGTTACTTGCTTAAGCCATGTGCACACAGCAGTGGCTACATGTAGATTTTCATAGAGTTTCAATAACCAAGCTGGCAATACGCAATATAGGAAGTGCCTAGTGAACATATTATGATGCATTATATGAATGCAGGCCAATGGCGTGGCTCTCCCCACCTCCTCGTGCCTAGTGAACATATTATGATTAGTGATGGCGCGAACCCGGAATTTGATGTTCGCGAACGGAGGACGCAAACATTCGCAAAAGTTTGCGAACCTGGCGAACCGGCGAACCGCCATAGACTTCAATGGGCAGGCGAACTTTAAAAAACAAAGGGACCCTTTCTGGCCACAATAGTGTTGGGAAAGTTATTTCAAGGGGAATAACACCTGGTCAATGACATGACAGAGGGGGATCCATGGCAAAACTCCCATGAAAAAAAATTTTCACGCAATAAATCCGCACAAAGGATTTCTACAATGATAGTCAAT
>CM070039.1:29732144-29746485 GCA_036250615.1 Ptychadena robeensis | reverse complement strand
CATGCGATGTTCGCCGCGAATAGTTCTCCGGCGAACAGTTCGGGCCATCACTAATTATGATGCATTATAGGAATGCAGGCCAATGGCGTGGCTCTCCCCACCTCCTCTTCATCATCGCTAGATATGGTTGAATTTTTTCAACTAGCTAATTTTTTGAGTTGCCCCTCAACATTTTATCATCCCCAAAATTGCTGGAGATATAGGGAAGGGTTATGGGAACATTTGCAAAAAAGCTCTTATGCTTAAATATATGTAATTTTTGCATAAATTAAGTTTAAATTGACTTTGAACTTAATCTATGCAAAAACGATTTGTGTTAGAGCAATATTTTCTTTTTAACAGTCAACTTTCCTCTACATCTCCAGCAAGTTCGTGATTATATTATGCTCAAGGGCTTTACAATCAACTCACCTTTCCAAAAATTCAACCATTTTGATGATTTTGAGTTAATTGCAAAGCCTATAATTATAAATAAATGATAATAATAATAATAATAATAATAAAGCCCCTGAACATAGTATCATCACCATCACCTTGCTGGAGATGTAGAGAAGGGTTGGGGGTATACTACAAAAAAGAAAGTATGTCTCTAACACAAATAGTTTTTTCACAAATTAAGTTCAAAGTCAAGTAAAAATTTAAAAAATCGGAATTTCAACTTTGATTTTGAACTTAATTTATGCAAAAAACACATGTGCTAGAGCAAAAAGAAAAATTTCAAATGTTCCCAAAACCCTTCTCTACATCTACAGCTCACAAAGTTAGCAAGTCGAAATCTCTACCCACAAAGTCAACCATTTCTAATCATCGCTGATGTGGTGGAGGTGAAACCCAGAAGCATAGAAAAGGATGCTGACATAAAGGGATGCTGCAGGCTCGCCTGGCACAGGCAAGATACTACGAGTGTAGCTCGGGCTGAGTAATGTTTGTAAACAAACTTTCCCTGAGACACCCTCAGAGTTAACACTCAGGTGGGTAAAGGGAACATCCTTTATGGTGTCAACTGAAGATAGGAATTTAAGACAGTATTGCAAAATTATTTTTTCTGCTGTACATAAAAGGCTTACCTTTGTAATAGTAGCCTTTAGTTTCCATAAGTGATGGCCGAACTGCCTGCAAGGCGGACAGTTTGGCCGCGAACAAGCATGTTCGCCCTCCTTCTCGCCAGCGAGCAGTACGGGTGTTCGACCCCCCTGTTCGCCGGCGAGAAGGAGCTCTCTATTCTTCCTCCGGTGGGATCAGGAGCAGCGAGACGTCACATCCGGGTTTTCAGATTCTAATTCCCCGTCTAGAGGCGGGGAATTTGAATCTGCCCTCGAACAGGCGGATGGCGTACTATTTTTAATGTCCGATCAGCCCGCTCGTGGACGGACATGGCCGATGTTCGGCCATCACTAGTTTCCATTCCTATTAACAAAATCACAAATTTTGGCCCACAATAAGGAACATTGCTATAGATTCCACCCTGGACACCCAGGTTTCTTTGAATGTGCCAAGGTGGCAAGTATGCTCCTCTAAGTCAAGAGCATCACACTCAAACACAGATTGAGCCAAAATGGACAGTCACTGGCAACCCTTAATATTTAGGGTTGCCTTTTTATTTATTTAGAATAGATTAAATTATGTCTACAATTATGGACATTTTATCTTCTCATTAGATAGAACATTAAACTTATTCATATAAAAGCAAACATACCATATGTTTTGCTCCATTAAATGCCCCTTTTCTCCTCAAAATCTGGCGAAATTATGAGCGTCTTATTGAGCGAATGTTTCCACTATTGTGGCCATAATTGCTAAGCCACTTTACAGCAGGTGGGGGCTAGAGATGGTTGACTCGAGATTAATTCGACTTAAATTTTGAGTTTGCAAATCGAATTTCAGTCTTTTCAAGAGAACTTTTGGAGAAAAAAGGCATTCACATTTTTCAACCCTCACTCGTGAATGTTCTTTTTGTGGGCGAACAGTACGGGTGTTCGACCCACCCCCTCGCCGGTGAGAATAAGTCTATAATTCTTCCTCCGGCTAGACCTTTCCACGCTTGATCTGGCCGAAGGGAGAATTATTTTCACTAGAGATCAGGTGTCTCTACCCGAAATACTGGCAGGTTTAGGAACAAGAAACTGTGCATTCCATATACCAGTAGCGACTATGCTGCTTCATTTCCGGTATACTTCTGATTCAAATTCCCTGCCAACAGGTGGGAATTTGAAGTTCTCCACAAACAGGCAGAGGTCTGACTTTTTTAAAAGTCTGATCCGCCTGTTTACAGACGGACACGGCCGAAGTCCAGCCAATCACTTCTGATGGCTTCTCCACATGCACCTCCATATACAGCTCTAATCGACTCCAAAAAATGTTGAACATTGAATCTGGAACAAGCAAAGCATAATACTAAAATTCACGTGAAACCAAATAAAAAGACACATCTGTGCCCTTCATTTCTTTAAATAAAATGTAAAAATTTTAGATTTTTGTTCAATCAACCAAAAATGTTTTCGCTCTTTGTTAATCGAATGAAAAAATCTACACATGTAAACCCACCTTAACTCATTTTGCATGCTACACCTCGCTTTATCTAGGTAGTCAGAAGGATCTTCTGAAGAAATCATTATTAAAAGAAGAATCAGTAATGCCATTGCCCGCTATTTTTTTGCTGACTTTGTTAAAAAAATATCTATCTCTAATCATTGCGCCAGCCCAGAAATAATTGCCTCAGGGGGTCACCTGCACTTACCTGCTCTTCTCTGTAAGTAGATGTTGCTCTCATTTATTCTTATCTGTTGGAAAATATTCACAGTTACTTAGATTGTTGTAATTTCTTAACATAAACCAACACCGTGCAAATAATTATCACAATTACTGCGGCAAAATATAGATTTTTTCCCCCTATCGAAACTCTTGGAAATACATATGGTATGAATTAAATATTCATGTTATCGATAGCGAGACTAATGCTAATAGCACGACTGCTTAAATTGATGGAAAATAAACAGCTTCAGGATGTCGTAAACACTTCACACCTCTTCTAATAATAGTGTAAATGTGTTAGTTCTCCCTCTTACCTCTGCGGCAGGTAAATATGAATTCCGCGACGGTAAATATACCACTTTTGGCTCGATTAAAAGGCTTTATAAAACACTCTGTTGCTGGGCTGTTAACATGTGAAGTCACGCTGTGACACTACTTATCAAAAGTAACATTACCTGAAGGGATTGGGGCTTTCAACACAGGAAACCGAGTGTTGTGCTAATCTGCGGTGCCTACATTATTAACGCGATATAAAAGCTATATACATGAGGCTCTGAGTTTTTTTTTTTCTTCAGAGAAATACGAGACGCTTATGCATTTTGAATAACTACTGTAAAATTGATAATGAAAGCATATATATAATCATTTTTTTTGGAACCACTGTCAAGTTTCTATGAAGTATATGTTAGCATTTGAGAAAAAGAAGCAAAATGTATCTTTAACCTCCCTGGCGGTTTGCCCGCACCCAGTTCGGGGTGCGTTTGTTTAGAAAATAAACTCAACCTGAGCTGGGATCAGGCACACTTATCTATCCTTAGGTTGCCCAAGGTGATCCTGAATTGCAGCGAACCTGCTGATCGATTCCAGCACTGCCTCTCCAGCTCCATTGGTGACACCAAAGAGGCAGGGGGGCAGGGCCTTAGTCCTCAATGTTATGTAGGCGGCATCGGTTTTCCAGCCCACATCACTGGTACCAGCGATGACGCAAGCAATGTGTGGAGGGAAGGAGGGAGGGCAGGGACAACTAGCTCTACTAGTACTCTACTTTTATTGCCTGTACCACACATTTAAAAATGTTGTGATACAGGATACCGACAGGGAGGTTTAATATACATTTTTAAAGCCTTGACGAAGGAAGGTTGTTTGAAACTCCACTGATTATTTTTTAGTGTAATGGTATCCTGAACTAAACACTCTAGCACATTGCGAAATTTCCTTTCAAATGCTGTACAGGAAATATAAACAGATTACATTGTATTTCCAGCCTGTTCTGCCCCCCCTTGCACATTCCCACTGTTATCATTGACACTGGGGATGTGAGGACCCGGGACACCCATGCCTGTATTACAATACAAGTATATGGCGATGGTTGATCAGGGAGGTAGGTCCAGTGAGGATGTTGGAGAATGGTGTAGGCTCACCAGGAGCAGGTAACCTGCCCTGAGTTTATCTAACCATTATTTGTAATAATAGGATAAGAGGAAGGATCCCCCATGGGACTCTAAGTTGGAGCAGTGAGGGCTAGTGAGATAGCCCTCACTGCTCCAACTTAGAGTCCCATGGGGGATCCTTCCTCTTATCCTATAATTAACCAGGGATGAGAACAGTGAGTCCATGCTCCTTCCAATCTAGACTCCTTTATAGTCTATTATTTGTAATAAATCAACCCTGAGCTACACTCAGGCTAAATGCTAGGTAGGATAAAGATCAATATTTTGAACTCAAATGCTAAGTTTCCATGGCATCTATACACATGTCAAATTCAGGAATGTTTATGCATCCATTTTAAATCAACAGGACCTCCCCTTGGTTACTTCTCATCGGATTAAAAAGTGACGATCATCACATTAAGGGCTCGTTTACACGGGTGGTCAACTGACCGGTAAACGACCAACCGACCGACAGACATGACATAAGGCTTTCCAGGTTTTTGTCCGACCCGTGAGCACCTGCACAACTTTGCAATCACTGCAGACAGGATTGACTAGGCTGACAGAAGCCCCAGAAACGACCATGTAAATGTAGCCTCAATGTGTGTGGGGTGGGGGGGGGGGCAGTGCTAATCCTCCCCACTAGCTCTTTGAGGATTAAGGTTGTCTAGGATATCGATATGAAATAACATTCCAAACCAAGTGAATAACTTGTTCATGTTATTTGAACTATAATCACAATTAGGTCATAACTAGTGATGAGCGACTAGGCAATATTCGAATTCGCGTAATTTCATGAATATCCGCCATAATATTCGATTCCATATTCGTAATCTCGAATATCTGCACTTACGACATGAATTGCGATCAAATATGCGCAATGCATGCAAGCCAATGGAGCTCGGAAATTCGACTGGGAGAATATCCGTCATTTCCGTTTAAAAAAATCGCATTGCGATTATATAATCGCGATCCCATTCATGGCAATGGATTGCAATTATACAATTGCGATTCTACAATCGCGATAAATCGCGAAAAATCGCGATCACGTCTGATATCCGATGATATATTCGCGAATATTCGCGAAATAGCGATATTCAAGCTAAATATTCGAAAATTGAATATTCGAGCTCAACACTAGTCATAACTCTACACTTGATCACTCCACTCTAGTAATTCATTTATTTTTTACGAAAACCCTCACATTTTCTTCTCCCCCCGAAATGATCTTTGGACACAAAATTTAATCTTTTATTCAATGTTTACAATGTTCTAATTCTCCATTTTTGTTAATTAACTACTTTGGAAAATACAAGTACAAAGCAGTTGTATCTTAAATTACAAATCTTTCCAATTCATTGTTTTTCAAGCTTTTTTTAAGTCCCAAAACAACCCACCGGCTGCATTTATCACAACAATCAATATGCAAAATACACCCTCCTGTCACAACCAACGTAAAGACATTTCAGATCGGACCTCTGGCCATATTTGTGATGGTTCCTCTGGCCATATCTAGATAACATTTGAAGATGCAGACTTTGCCCTTATTCAAGTTACAGCAACCGGGTATTAACCATCTGTGTCCACCCGGGGGCCATCTCATATTACTTTCCAAAAGAAATAAAAGAAAAAAGAAATTTGAATAGTCATTCAAATGAAATAAAAAAAAAAGCAACAGAACACTACTTTCTTCAACAAAAAATATGCTTGGTCTTTTTCCAAACAAATTATAGGTTTTCCTTCAGCCATTAGGCATCTATTTTTCATTCTTTACAATTAGAGGAAGAGAGTGGCGAGGAAGGTGGCTCACACATTGATCTCCGTCAGCTTCTTTTTTGAATGAAAATTGCTGAACCCAGATGTCTACTTGTCTACTTTTGCGTATGCACATGCAAAAAAAAAAAACTACAGCATCTGGCTCATTGGCTCCTTCAAGTTGTAAAATCTTTCATCCTCTTGGTCAGCTGACTCGGGGAAAAAAAGAACCCTTCCCTGTCTTTAACATTTTCTGTAGATTTTCTGGTGATTCATCTCATTTGAACTTGATATGTTTTGGTATTGGCTGAAGAATGCATCATCTCATATTTGGCAATATTTAATTTTTTTAATGTAATTTGTTTTTACATAGAATTCAATTTCCCCTAGCAGCATTGTTTTATGTTCATTGTTCTGAGTCATTTACATGCTACAAGCAAGAATACCAATTATTCGCATAAAAGGAAGATTTTTTTTGCAGATTTTTTTTTTGAAACAATCACAAACTGATGATAAATGGAATTTTTTAAATATTTTAATATGATTATTTCTTCATTTAATTTTATGATGCTTGTATCTGACTATTTTACTACAATATTTTACAAACTGACTGTATTAATTAAATAAAAACTGCAGACGTTAAAAAGACCAAAGCAGTTTGAAAAGTTACAAGACTATCATTAAAGCCCCCTATGCACGTTTTGATTTTTACCTGATTTTTTTTACCTGTGGTGACATCATCATATGTGGTGGGTGAAAAATCGTAATCTTGAGCAGCTAGGGGGACCCAGCGGAAAGCATCTAGGGACCCCATTTGATCGGCTTGGCAGCTCACTGTCAGACTCTGACAGTGAGCTGGCAGCCTCTGCTTATTGTTGCAGCCTGCACGAAGAGAAAGGGAGGTGGTGCTGCTAGCACCCCCGCTTAACAACTTCGGAGGGAGAGCCGCTGCTGCAGACAGGTACTGTAGATCGGCACTGAGAACTTAGAGGAGACATACCCTTACTTTGGACAGGCATGCCCATATTTCGTATTTAAATTGAGCTAAGAATTACGGACATGTCAGATGGATTAAAACGATTTGGCTGGCTGATTTCGTCCCTTTTAAGTTTTAGGTTTCCACCCAATTTTTTAGACCATCAGCCGTTGAAAAATTTATGCACATGGGGGTCAATCGGCCAAAAAATCGGGTAGAAATCTAAGCGTGTATGGGGGGCTTAAGGGATATCACTAAAGACAAAAAAATTACTACATTGGGTTAAGTTCCCTATAGTATGAACGTGAATATTCCAAACGTGAAGATTTGCGACTGATCGTTACTTCCTAACAGAAATGTAAAATAATCTATTGACGTTCCAAAATTTTTTGCATTTTTAAATCTTAGTATTTAACCCTTTGGTCTTTTAAAATATAGGATATGAAGATATGTGAAAAATGCTGATTATTTTATCTGTTCTTAAACCAAACTCTCCGGTGGAAGTGATGAATCGTTGTGAATTGCATTGAGAGATAATGACAATACTTGATGCTATTATTAATGGACTCTCATGATATTGTTGTTTTCATACATTAATTTTTGGGACATCTTTTATTCTTCCTAGCAGTAACCCCGAGTGTAGCTCAGAGTAAATTTTAATCATTAATATTTGTAACTCTAGAGCAACATTTGAGGTATCTTACCTGTTTCAAGAGAGCCTGACTCATTCTTCAGTGATGGCATTCTCCACCCTCCTTCCTGTTCCAACTCCCCAATGTCAGTGATGAGGTAGGGGGTTCCCTTGCCATAAGTTTGATACAGGCATATGTGTTCAGGGTCGATGACCTCTGAATTGTGCAAGGAGGAGGGGGAGCAGGCAGGAAATATAAACAGATCATATCACATATCAATTTTTAATAAATAGCCTGTACCATAAAGGCTATATTTGCACTGTACACCAGCGGTTCTGGTTGTGCATTTGGCTGATGGGGCGAAAAGGAATAAGTTGCATGGCTCTGCCCACTGTCCAAAAACAAGGGTTTCTACCTAAACTTTTGGGATTTGTGATGGATTGGGCTGGGTAAACACCTTTATGCACTGCTCGAGTTGAGGGCTTTTTGATTCCTTTAATCCCTTCTCACCATAACCTTCATGGCTGTTTCTCTTTGTTTTAACAGATCATATGGTAATCTGTTGATATTTCTTGTACCACTATTTTAATAGAAGCTCTTGAATACCCGTACTGCCAGGGAGGTTAAACGTTATGACTGTAAAAACACATTGATTATCTGTAATAAATTTAAGTAAACCTGCGAAAAAGATTAAAAAAAAAAATTGTAATTCTTATTAGATGTGGATGCCTTAAAAGTTCCCTTTAGCGCTGTATTTTTGAGAACAGGGAACTCTACCTTATTTGGTGAATTATTTCTATAGTATGTTGGGATGTCGGCATCATGATTGTACTAAAGGAGGGCACACCTTCTTGAACTTATGAACATGAACATATTCTAAAAAATAAGCAGGAAATAACTGTCAGCTATATGCAAATCTATGCCATGTTGTTCCCATCCCTAGTTCATCACACCCAAAAAGAAACGCTATTTAATTAACTTAATAAACTCCCCTAATGCTCTGCCTGTATCGTGCCATTGATCAAAGCATTGTACATTGTCTATGGCGCTGCCCCTGCCTCTTTGGCATCACTGATGATGCCGAAGGGGAGCTTCCAGAATCGATCAGGAGGTCCGCAGGTTTACTGAGCAAATGTTTGTGTGCACGATCCTAGCTTGGGCAGAGTTTTTTGTAAACAAACTCTGGACGAGCTGGGTTTGTCTCAACTGCTAGGAAGGTTAATGTCAGGATCAGGTATTGAGGGGGCAACCAGGAAGGTAACACACACTGAGATCCAGACAGAGATGGTGGTGACAAAAAACAGATTTAATGAAGGGCTTACAGGCAGGAACAAAAACAGGTGCAAAAGTCCAGGGGTGTTCAGGGTTCAGGTTCAGGGACAAGAAGCATAAAGTCAGGGAAAGCATGAAGTCCAGACAAGCAAACAGCAACATTGAACAGCAAACGTGGTCTGGATGAAGCACACCTAAATAGCCCTAAGCTAACAAGGAAGGTGTGAGCTACACCCAGCCCACGCTTGCAATGAGCCACCTGCAGGCGGTGACTGAAACAGCCAGGGTCCTAACAGTTAATTAATCAGAATTAACATTTTCTCCCATAAAAAAATTTTTATTGGCCAAAAATATTTTTTTATATAAATAAAACAACATGATTATTATGACATAAAACCATCCTAGTGTTTATCAAGCCTATGAACCTAATATTGGTTTACCAATTCAATGCTCAATTGTATAAAATGTGTTGACGAGTTTCGCCCTGTATGGTCTTCCTTAGGACTTTCTTGTAAAGAGTGACCTGGTTGGGCCCTGATCGTGGGAGTAGTAGTGTTTTTACTTTTATTGGATGTTAGTTTTAGAATTTTTCTGTTTTGAGAAAGGAAATAATAAACACCACCCCCCCAAAAAAGTGCATTACTAACCCCAAGAACCAAATACCTCATCACCCCCGCAAACAACATAAAATGTCATCTTGCAATTAAAAGACATCTCCAGGGATGCAAGCTTATTATTATTGTGACAGTATATTGGCCAGCTCAGAAAAAAAAATCTGCAAATCTTTTTAAACAAATACCACTTGGAGAAATGAAGAAGCAGATCATAGACTGGAACGCACCCCACTTCTAATAGGAACAAATATTTGGCAGCCAAATACAAGAAACTGCTAACTCACAACAGAGTGACCTACTTGGAGCCTATTGCCAAAGAGACAGCATTTTATGTCGTTCCTCTGAAGTAGCGTCGTTCTGTCTGTACCATCTGCGGATTTATTATTGTGCTTCGAATAAAATAGAGAAAAAAAAAGCTGCCTAAACAATATTGAACGGTACCCAAAAGAAAAGGCTCCAAAATTGTGGGCGCCACACCCACACCTACTGATGTGGTCCAAATTTTTTTTTTGCTTTTTTTTTCTCTCTCTGTGAAAGCACCTAATTAAGAAATCCTGACTCATTTACATGAATCTTTTTGATCTAAATTACACTCCAAACCACACCAAATTAGGAGCATCTGCGAATATGAAATGTTTGTTCCCTGTTTCTGCTGGAGAAGGGCCGGTTCTGGACGGCACATGTTGAAGTGACGAAAAATTATTTAATGGTTGCTTACCTCCGAGATGTTTTTTTTTTTTCTTTCCACTAATAACTCACGAGGAGGATACCATGCGTCTAAATGTCTGTTATTAGTTCAGGCTGTGACAAAATATGTCAATGACTTGAGATTTACAAAGAATCAGACCACCTACTCTGCTCGCTATAAAAACAATATGGATTCATACAGCCTCAGATGTATAGCACAATGGAAGAGTGGAACGCCAGATTTTAATTTTATATTAGAAAGGTCATTCACAATCTGGATGAATTCCATGAGTGATATAGCATGGTAGATCATCTGTTGCAATTATTAATTACCAATTAATGGAAATAGGACCAACTTGAAGGACACACTTTTGCTTTGCTCATTATGGGTAAAGTAGGTTAGAGGTGGATGTGCCTAATATTAGAGATTGCCAGGTTTATTTAGGAAGCCCCTGGCCATCACCAAAATTGCTGGATATGTAGGTAGGTTGTCTCGTCTATTCACTGCAAATTTATCTGATAATCTGGGTCAGTTACATAAATGACATGGGTCAGTAAGTCATCTTATTTAGTTATTATTAATTACCAATCAATGGACATTTGTATTATTATTATTAGCTTCCATTTATATTACATAAGCTATTAAACCTACAGCTAGTGATGGCCAAACTTCGGTCATGTCTGTCCGCGAACGGGCGGATCAGACTTTAAAAAAAATCCGCCGTCCACACGTTCATGGACAGATTCATATTCCGCGCCTCTAGGCGGGGAATTTGAATCTGAAAAACCGGATGTGACTTCAGATCCGGTACCTGGAACGCATTAGTTCCTGGTTTGCTAGCCGTATGTGACGTCATTAACGCCACTTCCGGGAATTACAACCTGGCTTTTCACTGCAAGACCGGGTTCTCCACCCGGTCTTCAGTGAAAAGATTCTTCCTCCAAGTGGGATCTCGCTGCTTCTGATCCCGCCGGAGGAAGAATAGAGATCTCCTTCTCGCCGGCGAACAGGGCGGGTCAAACACCCGTACTTCTCGCCGGCAAGAAGGAGGGCGAACTGTCCTCCTTGCGGGCAGTTCGGACATCACTACCTACAGCTTTACTTAATTTTAATAAAAAGATGTACAAAAACTTTAATAAAATTTTTACGAATTGACAATACACAAATGAACACAAACCTGTTACACACAATAGCAGCAAATACCAATCCATCCCTACTTCCCATCACCATGGACATGGCACTTAAAGAAAGTCCCTTACTCCCTACCGACCTGATGGAAATTACGTGAACGTGAAGATACCATATGCCACTCAATGCAATCCCTACTTCCCATCAACATGGATGCAGCACCTGCAAAAAAAATTGTGGCACAAAGCAACCAACATGGGACATTTGATTTAGGGGGGCATTATTTAGACTAGTTTTATGGGGGGTTAACCTCCACCAACAGAAATCTGTTACTTACAAAAGCAGTGAACCCCAATCTCATCCCTACTTTCCATTGATGTGGTGGCACCTAAAGAAAGACTCTCTCACCCTATAGACCTTGCAGAACCAAAAGTCCCAACATGAGGCATTCACATTAGTTTTATGGATTTGTTTTTAATGTTCCCAATCAGAAATCTGTCACTTACAATAGTAGTAAACCTCATCCTTACTTTCCATATTGATGGACATGGCACCTCAAGAAAATCTCTCCCAATGGAACCCAACATTGTCCATTTGAATTGGGTGGGGGGGGGGGGCTGTAGACTACATCTATGGGTGTTTTTTCTTAACCTCCCCCAACAGAAATCTGTTTTAACCTTTTTGAAAAATCATATGTGATCCTCAAACATTTCCCAACTGTAACTAATAACACTTGAGCATTCAAGAATGAAATGTAAAAAACATGTTGGGTTTATCCGACTTTCCACAGAGTTTATTTGCACAGTTTAAGCAGAACAGGTAAGAAGCCGAGTTACATGAAAATATGGAACGTCAGATGAAACAAAAGCCAATGTTTGAAATAGTCTGTCAGGAGACATGGCGAGGAAAGTGCCTCGGCTTTGTTGTGGCATTCGGTATTACTGCGTGGAGCCAGCAGTCCTCCCCTTGTCTACGTCTCCTGGATTCAATAAGCACTTATGTATGCGGATTATGAGAATGCGGTCAAGCAGAGCAATTTTTTTTTTATTCTACCTTCTTATCCTGGAGAACAGAGGATCTGGTGTTTATTTTTGCTGTCCTCATCCAGCATTTTAAAATATTCTCAATTTGATTCAGGCTATGCTTGTTTGATATGATTATTATAACTACTATGCTATAGACATAAGCACAACTGAAGTCAAAGGCAGGAATTCCCCCTCCTGTAACAAAAACATCATTTGCATACGATGTTTTAAATATCAGGGAGAATGTATAACAAATAGCCCGTCATTCATTACTGCGACGTGCGCTTCCCGCGATCCCCAAATCAGATGGTCTCACATTTCGATTCCCACTCAAATTTAAAATATACAATTTGACATGATAGCTGCAAAACGTAAACAGAGGTTAGTGTAATATTTCAATTATGTGTCATGGAAAGCTGGGATTCAGGTTTATTTTAAGCTTGGTTTTAGGTTTAGTTTATCTTGCTGTGGTCCCCATTGAGGAGATTCCCCCTTCTGTTCAATCGCAATAATCAGAAACTAGGGGTAAGGCCTTGTCCCCAACTATATTTAAATCCCTTGAGTTTACAATGCGTCATGCATTGCATTCTGTAAATAACAATGGGGGTCGCCACTTCCTCATTGGCTTAATGCCCAGGAGCCCAACCTGCGGCCCTTTGGGCGTTGGTCAGCGGCCCTCCTTGGTCAACCATTTGCGGCCCCCGAAACCTACCTGTTAATGCATATGGCATAGGAACTCATCTGTCTGCCGATCCAACGCCGAAACGTCCTCATCACATGATCATCTTAGAGCAGGAAGAGGGACTGGTTCAGTCTCCAACTGAGCATGCGTACATGACACAAAATGTGCATTATCGTACCACAGCGTTCCCTAATTCTTAAAGTATTAGAACAAGTTTTGTTTTTAAAAATGAAAAACAATGTCTGCAAGCTATGCCTGCTGTAATTTGTTCATTAGAAAATGCTTATACAAGTCAGTATAGATTGAAAACTTTATGTTCTTTAGTAATGCAAAGGGCCGCACTTGTGGCCCTCCATACCAACTTAGTTGCCCTCCACTGGCTTAATGCAACGCTAGCATGACCTGTGATTCGGCTATTGTAATGCATTGGATGTGTTAGATGATGTGTACAAATTCGTTTTCATTCATGTTTTGATGCATTTGGCCCAAAGGATTCAATTTTATTGTCAGCACCAAGGACCTACCACCTTCATATCTACTATCGATTATCTATACCAGAAGTGCTGATATAATGGCATATCAGAGGTTAAAAAATAAATGCTTACCTAGATGAAAACTGTCAAAATCCAGTGGCGCTTCACCCCTCTATTGATGCTGTGCAGTGGAAGGCCCAAGAAGACCTCCCCCTCTCCTTTCGCCCGGCAGTCAGCCAGCTCTTGACCCGGTGACCCTGGAGGAGCGGAGCATCACTGGATTCAGATCAGGGTTTCAGAAGGGTCTCTCTTCCTTTATGAATCCGCATCTGAATCCAGTGATGCTCCACCCCCTCAGTATCCATCATACATGCTGAAGAACCGGACACGCAAGGCTTCACTGTGCGGGAGTGAGGAAGAGGGAAAGGTAGAAAAGGATAGGGGAGAGGGGGAATAGGGTTACCCTCAGTGGGGACTTTGAGTTGGCAGACCTTTCCTTGTTTTTATTTGTTAAATTTGGTTATAGTGACCACATAGGTAAATTTTTTGTTGAAATTTTATTTGAATTTTAAACAAAAACACTTAAAATGAATACAATAAGTACACATACAGTACAAAGCACAACAGAACTACTACCCGGTAACAATCATCAGGTGTAGTTTGTTTAAAATTGCTCAAGTTGCATGGTTCCATGAAGTAAGCTGTAATTTAGGTCAACATGTTTGGACGAGCTGGCTGGGAGCGCGCACGGACCCTCCCATAACTCTTCTGAAACTGTTGCATCTAAGCCTCTACCATCATAAGAACTCAGATCTACACGATCACTGTGGGGCTGGGTTAAAACGTGCTGTCAGTGACCCTCTCCTTGACTCCCTCGCCTCCATCCGGGGCACCTTTGGAGCCGCCCCGTTTGGG
>CM070039.1:29711839-29732044 GCA_036250615.1 Ptychadena robeensis | reverse complement strand
ATAAGGGGATGGGCGACCTTATCCCTAGAGCACACTGTTAGGCCACGACTTCCCTTTGAAGAGGGAAAGGTAAGTATATGGTTTTAATTTATAGGGATATAGGGACATTTGCCCGGATGAAGACTACATGTAGGTAAGTATGTATGGGTTTTGGGGGGGGTTATTTAAGTTTAAGTTCAAAACTGATTTAATATGCATAAAGCACACCTAAGCTCCCCATTGGGCCAATGAAAATGTAGTGACAATGACTCATACATATTATTTCAACTGCTAAAGCCCCCCATACCCGATTTTTACCCGATTTTTCAGGCGTTCGACTGCATCCCCATCCAAAGTAATTTAAACGATCTAAGAATTAGGGACATGTCTGTAATAGCTTATATTGATTTCGCTGCCAATTTCTGAATTACATGGTGTTATCAGTGAGTAGTGATGAGCGGCATAGGCAATATTCGAATTTGCGATATTTTGCGAATAATTCTACTAATATTCCATTTGATATTCGTAAATTCGTATATTCGTGGTATGACCATGTATGGAGAAAATTTTTTTCACATTGCGAAAATAATATTTACATTGCAAAAATCTACAAAATGAATGGGCACATGCTATGTTTTTTGCAATGCGAAAATGATTTTAAGATATTTGTGAATTCTCGAATTGCCAATATTCGCGAAAAATATTCGACATTCGAATATTCGAGCTCAACACTATCAGTGAGCCGGCATCTCAGTCCTTACCCTTGGACGACGGCTGAAAAAAAATAAGGTGCAACCCTTCTAGAGACAGTGATCACACGGTAGGAATAGTGTCATCCATATAATTCATATCCAGTACATGTTACCAGGAAGTGATGTCATCCATAACCAGGAAGTGATGTCATCCTAGTATCCACGCTGCTGGAGAGACAGGCACACATGGCAACTCCTGACTCTGTACCCTTGACAGAGATCACTACTCCTGGCTAAGCCTGCATGGTTCCTCCATTATTTTGAATACATGATATTAATTTTTTCTTTCACCATAAACAGATCTTAACTTTGTTGCACTAGGTCATGTGCCTTGTGTCCCTATCTGTCTTATACAGTTGAACCAAGTCTATCACGGTTGCCATAAACCCTTCTTTTAATCTCCAGACTTTACCTTCACCAAAAGGGCATTGGACCTGGCCCCTATCTGCTGGTGTGGGGTGAACAGAGGGTAAGAAAATACATAGTGTTTATAGCAACAGCACTCAATCCAGTTCAAAGGCAGCGATCGTGCTCTACTCCTTCCTAGGTGTCATAAAATCTATATAAACATATAAATGTATCTTGTTCGACTTGGCTATAACATGCCCCGGTGCCTTGTGAAATGAAAAGTGTGTCTTGATGCTTTGGGAATGTAGCGTAGACAAGTCTGCCTCGTGACAAGTGAGTGCTACGCGAGTTGAACTCCTACCTCCGCCGAATCACTCAAGAACCTAATGTACAATTCTCCGGCAAAAATAAAAAAAAAGGAATTGCGTTCTCATTCTGGATCCAGGCAGCGAATGCCAGAGGCGGTTAGGAGGGTGAAGGATATGTATCACGGATCGTCCAGTGTCATGGCACGCTGCCAATTGATTTGCTGACCTTCAACACGACAGACATAGTCCTGACCCCTCATAACACAAAGCCTAAGGGGAAATGGCACGGAATACCGATTCCTATATCCTGTTGTTCTGCCGTCTAAATTACGTGCTAATTAATTACCAGTGGCATCTTTGGCATTGCCTGTCAAATTGGATTAAATGTATCCCTTCAGTGTGCAAAAGAAAAAAATCTGGATTTTCCCAGCCGGTCCTAAGTGTTGATGGGTCTTGTTCGGATCAATGGCCTTGCTGGAGAGTAGGTAGTGGCTTTTAAATAAAGAAAACAAGACTCAGGGACGTCACAGTTGATTTATAGACTTTCATTAGCTCTTCGCCACCTGCATCTTCTGGTCCCTGCCTGGAATCAATTAGAAAATTTAATATCATTTATTTCACAAATGATCTTTTTTTTTTCCTTGGTCGCGGTCTCCTATGCATTGCATTCGGAGGTATGAATCACAGTAATATTGGGCCGTTCTCTATCAGAGCATCAGAGGAGTCTTAAAACAAATGTAATATTTCCATAAGTAAATCAACAGAGCTGGTTTTAATTTAAAGAGAAGCATTGACGGGTGTATATTGGGGGGAAGCCTGTTTTTGTTCATCAAAGACCTGAAAACTAGTTAACTAAAGACAATGTAAAGGACTGACAGACATAAATGTAGGAGTATTGTTTTTTTTTTTTGCTAGGATAACAAATTGTATGTATTTTTAATGCCATGCGTAAAGGTAGCCATACACAGGTCGATTTTCCACTTGATTTTTGACCGATCGATGTTCATGAGTTCGATCAGCAATCAATCTGCAATCAATCGGGTTTTGCTCACCCTGCCCAAAAAATCGGAATCAATTAAAAATCGGATCGGACAATGAACAGACATGTTGGTTTTTTGGTCGATCATTTGGCAATCGGAGTACATTGATGGACCTATAGCCCTATGCAGCAGCCTTTCCGATCGATGGATTTTGTGGAATCTGCCATTTTGGAGATCGACTCATGTTCAAATCAGCCACAAATCAGATTCCCAAGGTGGTGTTGCATCGATAACCGATCAATTCCTGATCACCTGGAAAGATTGGATCCGCAATCGATCGGCAATTGATCGCTGACAAATTGACCTGTGTATGGCTACCTTTAGACCCCAGTTGCCCAACCTGCGGTCCGGGGGCTATATTCAGCCCTTTAGGTGTCCTTCAGTGGCCCCCTCAGTCTCTCACTTGCGGCCCTGGAAACCTGTAGGGCATAGTGGGAAGAGAAGGAGAGGAACAGAGGAAGGGGCCACATAACCTTTGATACATATTTTTTTAAGGGCTTTTTAATAGCTTTTTAACAGTCTGGCGATCTTGCCCATTCATTTAAATGGTCTCATCCCCACTGCCAAAGCTCACCGTGTTTTTGATCGTGGGCCGCGTCTGATCGCACCCATAGGCATGAATATACACGTTCAAAAATTATGTCTCAATGAATTGGGATGCGATTTTTGAATACGCCCCCATTCATTCTCCATGGCCGCGATCAGGGGAGATCAAGGGTGGCTGAAAATCGCAGCTGCAAATCGGCCAAAAACGCTCTTAGGATCGAGGAAGACCACTCCCCCAGTGGGGACATAGCCTCAGATAAAAAACTAAAATAAAAAAATATTATATAATCTTTTTTTTTCTTTTACAACAAGTGTTTATTCTTGCGCAAAGCCCTTGGAAGAGCCGCAATGTAAAATCGTTCCCCGCTCGTTGGCCTGTGATGTAATGCTCACTGCGATCGCCCAGTTAGCTGCAGCTTTTTTGGCTGAATCCATCAGACTTTATTTCACTTGGTTTTTCACACTTATCATTTTGTCATGACAGCACTCAATTGTGTTTTGACTGTAATTCCATCAGTCAGTTTTTGGACGAGTCGGGCGGCGTTCCTCTTTGGCCGGGGTGGAAGCGCATCACACGTGCACGTCGAGTGACTACAATATGACAGCGTCTGTTTTCCCCTATTTGCGCTTAAATCAAAATTATATCAGCATTAGCCTTACGCCGATTTGAAACGCCGTCCGTCACATCTCCACTTTTACAATCGCTGTGAACAATGGGGTTTTAAACCGTGAGTGACATTTCAATGCGACGCTCAATGTGACCTTTTATTTTTTTTAGGTTCATTTTAAACATGAATAATAGCATGTTTTATGCGAGTGTAGAGAGTGTCAGAATCGTCGCAGGGATGCCGCGGATTACGCATCCTGGTAAATACAATTAATTCATATATCTGTCTGTGGTGGGTATGAAGCCCCTAATAGGCTTTCCCACCATTATGCAGAGACATGTATCCTATATACCAATGAATGCCAAACTGGGGGGTGAGCCTGAAGATATTCCAGGGGGGCACTGGCCCTCATTCCTAACCTGTATTTGAATAGTCAGGGGGGCTCAATAATGTTCCTAAATATAAAATGGGGGGGGCCCTGGAAGGAAAGTTTGGAAACCACTGCTATATACACACACCAATCATACAGAAAAATGTATCATTCACATAGAGACACACACACTACACTCAAGCAAAGACAGAGACACACACATTTCCTTTTTGTTTTTTTTTGTGAACACGTCTATGAGTGCCGATATGGGAACCAGGGGCCGTAGCCCCCCTATGTGCCAGTATGTCCCCGTCCTTTGGGAAGGTCAGCTGCTAAGGTGGAAGATCTGATTTGAAGTTGATTATATAATTGATCACAAAAGTATTGAATAGGGTCCTCCACCCCCCATATATCATCAGATGGGTCATATTGTATGCAGAGCTAATCAGGTACAACAGATTCAGACTGCATATCATTTGCATATTAACCTCCCTAGTGGTTGAGACGAACCCAGTTCGTTCGCTGTTCAGGCTCGCCCCAACCGCAGGGGAACTGGGCATCGGGTGTAGCTTATGCACCTACGGAAAACTGCTGCGATTGTCTTAATGTTAATGGAGGAGCGCCAGCTTTCACGCCCACACAGCCGGCGTCATTAATGATACTGGCTGTGTGGAAAGGGGCCAAGGGAGGGAGTAAATGTCAGGCAGTGTACTCTGTACACTGCCGCGATT
This sequence comes from Ptychadena robeensis, assembly GCA_036250615.1. Taxonomy (NCBI): domain Eukaryota; kingdom Metazoa; phylum Chordata; class Amphibia; order Anura; family Ptychadenidae; genus Ptychadena; species Ptychadena robeensis. The sequence continues at coordinate 29,727,362 of CM070039.1, read as the reverse complement.
GCCCGTACCACGTTACCGTTAAAAATGGCGCGGTATGGGCGGAGCGCTAGGGAGGTTAATGTCCCAATTTCAGGGAGCCGACTTTATACAGTTGTATGTGGACGTCCCTCTGCTATTCTCAATTAACCTCAGAGGATTATTGTTCCCAGGCGATTAATCATCTGCACTTGCGATTTTCAATCACCTACACTAGATTCAATGGGCTTGACCCCATTGATAGGATCTCGCGCGGTTGCGATTGGGGCCTTGATCAAATTGTGGCTCCCCACGTTCTGACCACCGGCATGCAGCGGCCGCGATTATTTTCCACCGATCGTGCCCATAGACATGAATGGAGGCTCTCTATGGAGGCGTTTTTTGATCGCCTGGTCAATCGCCTAGTGACCGTCCGCCGGTGATTCCGCAGGAGATTGAAAATCAGTGCAGGCGATTAATTGCCTAGTTGGGAACATAGCCTTAGAGTGGGGAGAGGAGGAGAGGTGAGGGACTCATTTTCCATCTGGGTCACTGATTGGCTTTCACGTATGCCAGCTGGAACAGGTAAGGGCCGCACTTGTGGCCCTCATATCTACTCAGCTGCCCACCACTGATCTATAGAGATGAATTTAGTTAGGCCTAACATAGCGGTAATATACGTTTCGAGATATAGGCTTGGTACATCATTTGGCTCATCTATAAGACTACAGAATGTTTATCTGACTTACATATTTTGTAACGACATGAGAGTTTGATATTTTATGGATAAGTTCTTAGGCTTAAAGTAACCAAAACAAATCATTAAACAACTTTACTCCCTTTACTGTCTCTAAACAACAGCTGGATTAGCATCGGCAAGAACTGAATGTTTTGCAGTTACACAATAAACCATTCCTGTGAACTATCAAGTGAAAAATCTGATTTGGATCATGTGATCTTGTCTTTTTATGGTTTATAGAAAAGCCTGGTTTTCAGCAAATTACCCGCAATGTTCATTTTTAGGGAGAGTATTTTACCTTGGGAATAGCGTCATTACCCTTAATATGATGACCTATATAGGCAATATATATATATGTAGCCTAAAGCAGGATACAGATAGCTCGATATTCGAGCCGTCCGATGTACTCTGCAGAAGTGTGATGACGGATATTGGCTGGCTGGGGAGAGACAGCTCTGCTCTCTTCCCGGCTCAGTCGAAGCTTTGCCTGGAGACCAGCGGCAAAGCATCTGACATCGGCCATATTTACGGTCATGTCCGATATGGCTGTTTCGAAAACAGCAATGAGCGCATATTATATGGGCCAGATAGATGGCCGTGAGCACACATGGTGCTTGAAACGGCCATCAATTTGACCCATATCTCCACGTCTTTACCCTGCTTAAGGGCCCCCATACACCTTTAGATCTCTCTGTCAGATTGCCTTTAGAACTCATTTTGTTTTACCAAAACCATGTAATATGAGGGACTTTCTAAACCGTCATATCTACCTGTGTTCAATCGCAGAGGACCCCGCACTACATAGTTGTTGGTAGATCTAAAGGATATCTGACAGAGAGATCTAAAGGTGTATGGCCAGCTTAGCTTCCATGTTTGGTGGCATTAGGACAATCTATCAACAATTATTTAGTACAGGGTCCTTTATGATTGGACACAGGTTGACAGGATAGTCTAGAAAGGTCCTCCTATTAAAAAATGTTGGACTGTGAGGATTATAAAGTGTATGGTGACCCTAAATCTTCATAATGGGGACACACATAGCAATAAACCTTACAATGGTTATAATCAGGGGTTACTTTTTTAGTGAGCTCCTCAGATGAGTACCAGGAGATGGTGTTTGGTACTCACCCCATATGAAGGGTGGTCTTCCTCACTGTCACCCTCACTGTCCTCTGCGTCAGCCTCCTGCATGGTAGATACTGCTGCAGATGGACCTCCCTGTTCCTGATTGAGTCTCCGATTTGCTGTCTCCATCCACAGGTCACCAGCTGGCTTTGAGTCACATGTAATTCTCACAGTTCAACACCTAGATCTCATACCTCAGTGGTACAACACTGAAATTTTCTGGCTTAGTAACTAACCCCTGAGACTACCTGCAGTCCAAATATCATCCTTTTATAGTCACATTCCAGCTGTTACACAGTGCTTTTCTCTTTCCTACTCTGACTTTCGTCGCCCAGATCTCCAACACCCTTAGAAGTCCAATCTTTTTTTTGGATAAGTAATTTACATTCCTAATGTCACCCCCCTAACTGCAACCTTTCATAGTTATTCATATTTGCCTGCAGTTATCCAAGTGACATAAATTGTATACATGCAACATTTAGGTGCGGCTGCCCAGACACGGAGCGCCTCCATGTTGTTAGTACGCATATGAGCTGTGTAACACAGAGCTAGGTTTTGGCCCTTTTTGAGTACCTGAGTACCACTTATGTGCACCCCTGGTTATAAACTCCTGTCGCTCATATTGAAATTTGAATACGAAAGTTTTTGTCTTTAGTAATACTTATTTATCATTTTATTATTGCCCATAATTGAGGATCCTCAATTTCAGAATCTTAGCTCCATATTGATCATCCAACAGCTGATTCAAGCCCAAAGCAGTAGTGCGGCGCTCTTTATCAAACTGTCCTTCCTACATAAGATTACCATGAATTTCATCACATTTAACAAACTAGAGATGCGCCGCTAGTTGTCCGGCCGCTTCCAGATAAAGGCCGCTGAGCGTTATTGGCACAATCTACTCGCAACAATTTATCTCTCTTCCCAGGGTGTAATTCCCGTACAATTTGGTTCTTCATCCGGTAACATCTGTATCTTTACACAACCTGTCTGAGTGGATTTGACAAATCTGTGTTCGGGGAGAGATATGAATGTTGAGGCGTGAGGCATTCTGTACGTACAGGAATATTTCATGGTAAAGATGTCCCGGCTTCATATTTGAAAATTCATGAGAAATGTATTGATTCAGGCAGAGTTAAATGGCTCAGGAACATACACAGGAAAGGATAAAAGGTGGCAGGCTAATCTGCTGCCTGCCAAAGGTTAAAAACAACACCAGGCAGCGAATAGTATAAATCCCTGGAAAGCTGATGCTATTTCGGAACCTATGTTGGTGTGAAAATTTAGGAAGTCCTCTGAGTTTAATAGACTGCTTATGGGCACAGCAGCACGATGGCTCGGCGGCTAGCACTCTGACCATGCCCTATACCATGCCCAGTTCAAATCACGGCCAGGTACCCAGTTTGTATTTTGTCTTTGTGGGTTTCCTCCCACATTTTAAAGACATGCTAGTAGGCTTCATTCAATAAATGTTCTTAGACTGTATTAGGTACAAATGCCTATGGATATTGGATTGTGAGTTCCTCTGAGAAACAGGTAGCAATATAACTATATACTTTATAAAATTCTGGGTAATATGCCAGAACTACATTAAGTTAATAATAATGTAGATGTATGTCAGTGTTGGGCAAATTAGTTAATATGGAGGGCCACAAGTGTGCATCACTAAAGGGCCGCACATAACATCGATCCAGTCCACCCTCTGTCTACATATCTCAGCAGGTGGTGGACCACATCCCAAAAGGCAGTCAAAACCTGACAGCACCCATCCCCCTCCTGCCCCTGGATGCAGCGCTCATATGTAGACCTGGTTTCCCTGATCAACATTGACAATTTTACTGATGTAGGATTAGGAAAGCTGGGTCAGCCTGTGGCCACTTCACAGGTGAGTTGCTATGCTGTATGCATTAACAGTTAGGGGTCCACATGTGGAGGACCAAGGGAGGCTGCCAAATAACGCCCAAAAGGCTGCATGCGGCCCCCCGGCCTCAGGTTGGGCACCTAGGGTGTATGTCATCCATGGTAGCCAGGTTCATGAAAGTCTCTTTTTGATTTCATGCTGCAGAAACCTCTACACTTACATTATGTGCATTGTTAATTTCGGTAAATATCACCTTACAATAGTTTTTACTGAGAGGAGTATACCATTATAATGTTGGTCAGTAATAATGGTATGCCCTTGCATTGGTGTTAATTTGGAAACCATGGCTTGTTACATTGTTGGTTAGTAGAACAGCTGCCCCTTCTATTGATGGTCTGTTAGAGAAGTGTCATTCTCCACAGGAGAGCTATACCCTTAATTTGTTGGTCAGTATAAATGGTAACACCTCACATTGGTGTATATTGGGAAACCATGGCTAGTTACATTGGTGGACAGTAAAGTGTGGAAACTAAATATATCTATCTGCTAATATTAACCACTTATAGAACATTTCTAAGGGAACATCCTGGGACCCTGATTGATGCAAGCTAATCTTCAACTAATGCAACTGATTGTGAGAATATCTTTATTAATAAATGCTTGTTCTCATGTTTATATAAAATCATCCTTATTTTTCTGTCAAAACAAACTGATAAACACAATTTCATTGAATTAAAACATACGGGAAACACATTGCAGATAGTGAAATCTTCCAAATGCAATAAATGCAGTCAGGACAGATGAATATTTCATATTATAACAAACAAATTACAAAAGATATTAATTAGAATATCTGAACCAATCATATTGCCCTGTATAGTTTAAACATATACATAGGCACAAGGTCTTAAATTCCCAATAACCAGCAAGGGTAGGGTCAAAGAATAAGGCACAGTTTGTCTTAAAGACAGGAAGTAAAAAGCTATTCTCGTGTGTAGGGGACACCTTAAAGTAAAAAATATTTCATATAATTCACTTGAGCCAGATTTCACAGACCATCCAACAGGCTCAGTAGGATGGCAGTGTACTTCCTGAAACCTGCTTTGCATGTCATGTAAACCAACAGCAACAATCCTGATAACCATGACTTTTGTCCCACTGAAGTGCATCAAAACACAGCCTGATAACCTCCCTGGTGGTACGCCCTTACCGAATATTTTTCAACGACATTGTACAGGCAATCAAAGCTAAGAACACATTGATGGCATGGCGATGTGGGGCAGAAAATCGGCACAGCCTCCTAAACATGGAGGTCGTTGGTGCAGATGACGCAGAAGAGGTGGTGCTGGAAGCGATCAGCGAGACTGCTGTGATTTAGAAACACGATGGGCTTGCCAAGAATAGGTTAGTATGCTTGATCCCAGCTTGGGCAAACTGCCAGGGAGGTTAAAGAGGGGCAACTCTGCATCGCAGCATTGTTGCCAAGTAAACTCTTTGGTGGTAATCAAGTATGTACAAAGTATGGCTCAGGGTTGATCTCTGGTAGCTACACTTGGGATTGCTAACTTGTTCCAGACAAGCTGGTAACATCCATATGCCATGTCCTTACAGTGTCTTCTGCCCTGATCCATGCCCTGACGTCAGTTATGACACAGGAGACATGCCTATGCTCAGGGAGATCGGCGCCATGGGTGAACATCTCTGGCCACTCCCAGGGGGGGGGGTTGGGGATGAGTCTCCTCTACTCCTTCTTTCTCCCCAGTCAGCCACTTGGATAGGCAGGGGAGCAGGGCAGGGGAGACATCTGGGCATTCGAAAAGATGCCGCTCCCCGGCATGATGCCACTCTGGGCGACCGTCCAGGTTGCTCATGTCTAAAACTGTCACTGTCTACGTTATTCCCATGTATTGTAAGACAGACATAGGCATCCCAAGTCTTCTTATCAATGGCGCCCTGGTTGTGCTTAGGGCGGTGGGATAGTAATTGGATAAAAATTTTCGTAACACTTTAAATGTAGTCCTTGTGAAACTTTGCAATGAAAAAAATATTGCCAATCTATATATTTGATTAAAGGGTACAGGATAGTGGTTGTCTAGTTCTACCTTAAAGTAAATAAAATAAAAAACCTAAAAGCCTCTCCAGCCTCAGCACCCGAAGCAGCCAGGAAAACAAATCTGCGTGTAATCACATTGAAGCATACTGCTACCCTTGTTTACTTTCCATTATATCTTCACCTTCACTATATTTATATAACAATACATGAGAATAGAACTAGTGAATGCTACTATATATATTAAAGCTTAAATCTGTCACTTTTCATTTTCCCAATGATGAATATCTCCAGCATGAACTAAAATACACACATTAAATCTGTTCTCACAAAAGGATATTTAAAGGGAAGAGCCCAAGGGTGTGCTGGTTTTAATGGCCCACCCAATGTTTCTATTTGAAGCCACTGGCTGGTGGTCTGCAGTGTGCTGCATATAATGATGGGAAGTCAACATATATTAACCAAGGAACAATCACCACAGCTATTTACATAAACTGAATCAATCTGAATCATTGTATTTAAAATGGAACTCTGGTCAAATACAATATATTTTTATCCTTTTATTTATTTTATTTTATCCAATATCCTTTTTAAGTACAATTTGAATTACATATATAAATGTCCAGAGGGTGGTGCTGTTCCCCAAGGGGGTATTTAAGGCCTACGAGAGGATAGGGGTTGCTTGTCATGCTTCTTGGTGATCATCTAGAGCAGTGTTTCTCAACTATGGTCCTCAGGGACCCCCAACAGTGCATGTTTTGCAGAAAACCAGATACATTCACAGGCGAGGTAATTGGTGTCTCAGCAGAGCTCATTAAACCTTGGTGTTTTTTTGCAAAACATGTACTGTTGGGGGTCCCCAAGGACCAGAGTTGAGAAACACTGATCTAGAGAGAAATCCCGAGGGATACAGGCTGAGACAGCAGGCTGTGGGACTACAAGCACCTACATTCCACAATATGAGTTTTGAAGATCCCCTACCCAAGCTTGGGCAAAGGGGAAAGACATCCTCAGTTAAAGTTAGCTATGACTCTCTAAAAAAAAGGCATGGCTCCCCCCCCCCCCAAAGCATACCGTACACCCTTTTAGCAGAGTGTCGGGGGGGGGGGGGTGCCTGCGTCTTATGGTCCGAATGTAAGACCTTTGGCTCCCCACCACCTCTCCCGGCAAGGAGATTAGCTGGGGACCTATCAAATGTGAGATTCGCCCACCCCTGGATCTTCCATCTGAACTATATAATTGCTTATGCCAATAGAGCCCAGAGACCTGCTGGCATAATTACTGCAGCAGGCAGCCAAAGAGGAGAGGAGAGCAGAGGACAGGGCAGCCTCCTGACCCTCCTCACGATCAGAGAAGAGGTGACGTCATGTGCTGTGTGTGTACTGCTGCTAGTGACAACTACTGGTTGAATCTGATATTGTATTAATTTGATATTGCATTAACCCAATTGATGTGAACACTTTTATATATATGAAATATTTTTTCCTGGTTTTTCTGCTTTAAAAACTGGTTGCGTCTTATAGTCCGAAAAATACGGTACATATTTGACCAAACCATGAGGAGAAACATGTTTGAACAGTTAGAATATGTGGGCAAAAAACATTGAGCTATAACTGATACCATGGGTTGCTTTTGGTCTCTGATCTGGACAAGATATTAAATGTTTCTTTGGCACCATTTCCAGCCTAATAATAATAGCGTCCCCCTCGTCATCACGGAGCCAACTACTTGCCTATCCTTTCCGTTACACATATAAAATATGTTCCCTCAACAATCCAATTCATTCAATTCCTTTTTATCCAAGAAAGACTATTTTTGCTCATAAGAAAAACATCGGTTCTGGCTAAAATTAAATATGCAGCGAGCCAGTTGTGCGGCCTAAAATGGAATAATGATTAGTTACTTGTACATCTCTCGAAACAATGCTTTATTTTAGGAAAGGACTGAGTATCTTCTGATTGTGGTTATTCCGATGTAGCCTTTCAAGAAAATATCGAAATGATTTTGTCATTTTCTGAAAAAGAAAATGATCAAAAATTAGGTTCTTTGAGCCAAAATACTTTCAAGCAAACTCCAGCCAACACAGACTCTGCCAGCAAACCTACATAATATTTGCATTTTTATGTTGCAGAACTTTCTCTTGTTGACAGCTAAAAGTCCATTTTGAAAGTTTAAATAGATCATGAAACGGGCTAATTGTAGGGAAGTTAGCCAAGCCTAGTGCAGTGGTTCCCAAACTTTCCCTGCAGGACCCACCTTTTCTGGATAAGAACTTTTAAACTACTAAGTTTCAGGTGGAGGGATATTTCACACTATTTATACACGAGCCATATTTGTGTTTCAGTATCGTGAACTAGTAGAAAATACAAATCACACAACTTTATTTGATTTTCACACCTATTATGCAGAGATGTGTATCATATATACACACACCAATCATACAGAAACATTTATCATTTACACACACACTCATGCAGAGACAGGAATCATTACCATAAACACACTATACTTACTGTTTGTTGCTATTTCGCCATGGTTGGCTTTCTGCTTGCCCCTCCCTCAGTCTCTTAGCTGTGCCCACATGGAATGCCTCTGTGCCACACCCCCCGGTGGGGCCCACCCCCAAGTTTGGAAATCACTGGCCTGGTGGATAGTAATTTGTCACATAATTGTCACTCCCTATTATGACTATAGAATGGAATGTTCCTAAAATCCACAACTACCACAGATATCTCACATACTATCTGCAAACACACTATACTTACTGTTTGTAGCTTTTTTACCATGGTTGGCTTTCTGCTTGCCCCTCCCTCAGTTTCTTAGCTGTGCCCCCATGGAATGCCTCTGTGCCACACCCCCCGGTGGGGACCACCCCCAAGTTTGGGAATCACTGGCCTGGGGGATAGTAATGGGTCACATAGTTGCCACTCCCTACTATATCTATGGAATGGAATGTTCTTAAAATCCACAACTACCACAGATATATCACATACTGTCTGCAACTTTAAGTAGACATCTCACCTTTTAAACTGAAGTAGAAGAGTAAATTCCTGTTAAGTGGGAAATAGACATGAGATGTCTTAACATTGATTGTGATGGCTGGGTAACCTACCCAAGAACATTTTTTTCCATCAACTACATCGGAGTACCTGATCAACTACACCAGTGATCAGAGAACCCTCTCCAAGAGCTTTCCATCAAGATGAACATCTTTGGCAATGCCATCCTGAAGGATTCACCTAATTTCACCTTTCTTCTGCATTGATGAGAACTTGCTAGGTAATTAGAGCCCACCCTATGTGTATGAAGCGATTTGAATATTTGGTACCCTCTAAAGACTCTGAGAAGCCTTGTTTTTTTAAGAAATGATGCAAAACTGATAGTACATAGTAAGAGGGTATTTCTTAAAATCTACTTTAGTATCTGTTAACCCAAACCATGTAGATGTCCAAATAGTCAGCTGGTGAATGCATCTGTTATACAACTTCAGTGTTCCAAAATACTACTGTACATATCATGTTTTCATTAAAATAATACTTTTTTATTGGCAATAATCTACAATTTAATGAACAATAATCTATATTTTATCTAGTCCTGTCATCACACATAACCCTCCAAACAATGAATTTTCAACAGGATCCTTTGGCTCTGCTTTATGTTTTAGACACACACAAAAAAACAGTACCTATAGAGTTGGTAAAGCAAAAGCTAATTTGGATAAGGGTTAACGATAAGCTAACCAGTATTGTTAATACAAAACATCAAACTTCGAGCGGATATGGTCTCCACGTATTTGTTATATATCTCGAGGTATTACTTGATGATCGTATTGTGTGGAATCCTTTTTTTCTTTTATTTTTATTAAATAAATGTCTATAAGTAATGCTCAACTGCAAGGTGCCCAACCTGCGGCTCTTTTCTTTGTTCTTAGGCAGCCCCCCTCAGTCCTCCACTTGCGGCCACCGAAACCTAACTGTTAATGCATAGTGCATTGGAACTCAGTGATGTTCGCCGATCCCCCCGCTAGATCTTCTTAGAGTGAGAAGAGGAGGAGCGGTGATATACTTACCTGATAGGCGAACATAAAAGCCAATCAGAGACCCAGATTTTGCCTGAGCAAGTCCCTCACCTCTCCTCCTCTAGTTTTGGCATGGGCTCAGCAGACAGGTGAGGTCTATGAGGCACATAACATTTAACAAAACGTGCATTACCATTCTACAGTGTTACCTAATGCTTGAAGTATCATTTAAAACATAAACAATGTCTTCTAGCTCTGCATGCTGTCATTATGAAATGCTTATACAAGTCAATATAGATTGAAAATTTTATGTGCGGCTCTTTAATGGTGCTAAGGGCCACACTTGTGGCCCTCCAAATCAACTAAGTTGGCCACCGCTGCTCTAAAGAGATGTTCTAAGGGCTTATTTTCAGGGGGTATCTACAATTTAATGTAAAAGAATTTATCGTTTTGTCTAGGCCTGTCATCACATACTTAACTATCATAAGCCTCCAAACAATGACCCTTGGCTTTTGAGTGTCATTATTTTGAGTTATCCTTTCCTTCATATCTGTCCAGCTCCATTGTATTGCCAATTTATTTTTCTTTTTTTAACCTATATATGTGCTAGGGCACTGTTTAAATTAATCAACTTTTTGAAGAACTACAACAATTGTTGAAGTTGGTCTATTATTTCCATTATCCTAAAAAATCCTGAAAAAAAAACATTTTTGGGCTTATTTTAAAATTAGGTCTTCTTTTCGGGGAAACACTACCTGTCGCATTTGTGTTTCTGTTTATTATCGCAGTCCAGTGGAGGCTTTAGATAGAGGCAATATGGGTGTTCACCCAGGGCACCGATCTCCCTAGGACCACCCCTGTGGCAGTAGACTATAGAATAGCAACCAGGATTAATACCCAACATGGTCCTTTTGAACTCTCTTGCGTTTGGAAAATGCTAGAATTAAAATATAGCTTGGAGTGGAATGTTGTTGGACAAACACAAAAGCATTCATGTTACAGATTTGCAGTGAATCTAATTACATGGCTTGACAAAAGGAACAAGATCAGGTCCATTTACCGACAGCACATTTCCACATCCCAACAAATAATTTTCATCCAATTGGATGAACCAAAACAAGGTGGACAACCTTCTGGACTTTTGAGGCAATATAGGTCAGCTTCTAGTCAAAGGATGGGGTTAAAAGTCCTTTAATCCCATCTTTTGACTGGAACCTGATCTATATTGCCTCAAATGTCCCAAAGGTTGGCAACCTTGTTTTGGTTCATCCAATGACATGGCCTAGTACAAATCCTACTTGCCAAATTTAATAATTGAAGCACTTCTACTAATTGTATACATAGTAACAGATAGCTTGCTCTGCATATGACTACATCTTCCCTCTGATAACTGTGTCTGGTCATATTTAAGCAATGCAAATATGCTACAAATGTGTATCTCATGGGCACTGTTGGCCACAGTTGACCTGAAAGATGGGCAGTAAAATTAAAATTAATAAAAAAAATTAGGAACAACATTATACATATGACAACCAAAGACAACCAAAAATGTAAAACAAAATATATATATGAATATATGTGTAAATATGTATATATATATATATATATATATATATATATATATATACATCCGAAAAAACTGCATCCTCCAAACGAAGGGGAAAAAATGTAGATTTTCTTGAAGGAAATTTCACCTAAGCAGCTCAATGAGCAAATTGAGAGTTTTCCGCTTCGGTGAAATTTAACCGGAGGCAAAATCGGAAATTTCACGGCAAAATCAATTTTGCCGAAATTACTCCGCTCGTCCCTAATTATTATGGTAATAAGACTGCTGAAATGCCATTGGCTAAAATCTCTTTATAAGGCATGACAGGTAGGGAGGGAGAGCACCAGAAAGGTAGAACGGAAAGTTTGTTCTATTACACTGGATGGACACAGTATGCCGTTTTTTTTCCACAGTTATGAATTGTTTACGCTTAGGTTTGATTTAAGTTCTTTCCATGAAAATACCTTGCCATTAGTTCCAGATGTTTTGTGTTTGGCCAGAGTTTTCCTTTAAATTGATTAATTTTGTTTGTGTTGTAACATGGTGGCATGGCCAAGACGTTGTGTTCTTTTGGGAAAAGGTCAGTCTACCTAAAGTGATTAATCTATAATTGGAGCACGGTGGATGGGTAAGGCCCTTGTTTTACAGTAGATCTCCGTATTATGATTCGTGACTCATGTTCCCTTAGGTTTCAAGTTTCGAGTGGTACTTCTTATATGTGCTCAAAAATCAGAACAAATTCAACAATGTGAGTTGATTGGCCAAACTAAATACCCAATATATCTCCAATTAAGACCCTAGGGTATTGGAAATTGGGGCTTAAATCTGGAATATCTGTGGTATTTACTAGACCTTTACTAAAACTATATACTATCAAAGGTAGTCTGAATATTTACTTGTTCAGTAGATGGTAAGTAGAGATAGTTGAATTTTTTGGGAGAAAATTTGAATTATCGGACTATGGTATAGTATTGCACAAAATAGGTATCAAAGTCAAAGATATAAAAGTTACATTTTAACTTGATTTATGCAAAAACTACATGTGATCAGAGAACCCTTTCCAAGAGCTACAGGTACCTCTTCTATCTCGCACTTAAAAAACGGACATGTTGGTAAGTTTTAGTTGATCGTACAAGTATCTGACAGGTTTTCTAGGTATCACGATTGATTTATGACCGATCATACTATGAAGCACATGCGTAATATGTTTGTATTACTATAATAATGCAAATATTCATAATATGCATGCGCTCCATAGTATGATCATAAACAAATCGATTACACTATGTGACATTATAATCGATTGTTGTTTGCCGATCGACGTTCAAATCGCATAAGGTTATCGAATAAGCAAAAGTTGACTCATGAAGGACTAGCTTTAGTGTCCATCAGTAATATATTCATTTACCTTTGGTATCTCCCACTAAGTTTGTTTATTATAACAAAAGGTCCATTTTATCTCCAATTGCTTCAAATACTGTAAATATATTTTTTGTAAAAAACATCCCTTTTATCTTTATTTTATGTTTTCTCACAGGATTGTCATCAACGCATCTACAAACCTTATGTCCACGCAGAGTTTGGGAATTGTGTTTGGGCCGACTCTTCTGAGACCGGAAAGCGATACAGGAAGCATGGCTGTCTGCATGGTGTACCAAAACCAAATTGTAGATCTTATGATAACTAAATATGAAGATATTTTTTGCTAAGTTTTGTATTGAAAGCCTAAACTGGTCAGAGCATGACAAAAAAAACTTCACAATTTAGTTTGAGCAAATTTTTTGAGTTCCCTTCTCTATATCTCTTTTGATGATGATACCATATTCAGAGGCTTTGTAATGACCTCACAAAGTCAGCTCGTCAAAATGTTTTAGAGCCATATTCCACTATTCAGAGGGTCTTTTACGATCATTTTCAAATGCTTCCACGCTAGGTCATACTAATGTATGGGAGACGCTTGTGCTATGGGAGAAAAATGCCCACTGCAGTGTGTTTACCCATAATGCAATGTATTAAGTGACAAAGGGCAACAGGTTTCCTATGGAAACCTGAGGTCTATGCGTTAGCGCTATAGAGCTGTGTCGCCGTTAACGCAACACAGTTAATATAGTGTGAAAGGACACTTAGTTCTGATGTTAGGAGTGGCAACAAAACAGTAGAGATGGTTAAATTTTTCGACTATCTGACTTTGTGAGCTGATTGCAAAGCCTCTAAAAATTGTATCATTACCAAAATTGCTGGAGATGTAGAGAAGGGTTCTAGGAAGATTTAAAAAAAAGTTTTGCTCTAGCACATTTAGTGTTGGCATAAATTAAGTTCAAATCAAAGTTGAAATTTAAATTTTCGAAATTTGGACTTGATTTGAACTTTATTTATGCAAACACTATTTGTGTTAAGGCCCCCATACACGGGTCTGATTCCGGCCGGATTCCGGGCCGATCGATTCCGGGCGCGTGCACGCGAAACGATCGTGCCGGAATCGTGTGCAGCCCACCTTGTCCGATCGATCACATCCGATTGATCAGGGGCTCAGAATCGGATCCAACAGAGAACCAACGTGTTGGTCTTTTTGATCCGATTCTGCACAGATCAGGGGGAGTTGCCATTTGTGAGGTGGAGTCGGAGATGGAATCGGACACGGAATCGTCCCAGAATCCATTGGACAAGGTGGTATGCAGCGATCGGATACTCTTAATTGGTCGATTGATCACACCTGCGATTCCCGGCAGAATCGCCGAAATCGATCGGATAGGTGATCGAGCGGCCATGGAATCCGAACGTGTATGGCTAGCTTTAGAGCAAATACTTTTTTTGTAGTATACCCCCAACCGAACTCTACATCTACAGCAAGTTTGGTGATGATACCATGGTCAGCGGCTTTGCAATTAACTCGAAATTTGAAAAAAAATTTGACCATCTCTACAAAACAAGTTAAATCTTTTTCGCAATGAAGGTAATAATGACTGGAGACCACAAATTCTCGAATTTACGAATTTGCTGAGAATATTAGGCAAAAAATTTACCATATTTTGCAAATACGAAGCTGACACCTGTGAAACCCTCTTTTTTTTTGTTAAATATAGGAGTGGAGCAAGAAGAGCTAGAAGGGGGCTTTTTGGAGTTTCTATTTTCTTCACATTTTTGGCTGTTTGAGTTCAGTTTTCAGTTCACATATTTCGTACGTCTCATCTTTGTGTTTTAGTTCCCCTTTAAAAAATGCATCAAAGAACATAAATATTACAGTTTGTAACTTGCATTACTTCACATTTATTAATTTGTTTATGTTCCCAGTTTAATTTTTATCAACTAAACTCAAGACATTTTCCAGTAAAGTAGCTTAAATTGTAATTAAGAAGCAATGTTTTCTTCGAGTATATACAAAACATTTAAATGTCCCTCAAGTGTTTTCTTTATAAGTACAACGTTCAATAAAAACATTTTTGGAAATTTCAACAAAAGTTTAATTATTGTAGCCTTTGATTATTTCACAGTAGATAAGAATGTTTAAATCAAAATTCATTTAAAAGATTAAGGGAAATTTTATTTCAGATCATTGTGGAAATTTGGAATATACAAACTCTACTTCTTCTCAAAATAACCATAGGCCTCTCAACATGCGCATTAACATTGGTTAAAGGGGAAAAAAGCGTTTTTAATGTATTTCTTTCAGGTTATATACATTGTTAAGATATTAAATAATATAATTTTATCAGTTAAATGTGAGATATAACCAGGGGTGCACATAAGGGAGTACTCTGGTACTCAAAAGGAGCCAAAAGCTAGCTATGCATACCTGCATTTTTGTTACACAGCTCATATGCGTACTAACAACTTCGAGGCGCTCCGTGTCTGGGCGGCCGCAGCTAAATGTAAGGGCTTGTTTCCACTAGCGCGGAACTGAGCGGTTAGGTGCGGTTCTAACCGCGCGGTTCGGTGCGGTTTCGTCCGCCCACAACCGCATACATTGGAAATGCATGTGGCAGTTTCCATGTATGCGGTTGTGCGCGGATGTGCGCGGTTGCGATCGGGCGCGGACGCGATTTTAAACGCAGCATACCAAGTTTTTAACCGCATGCCGCACCGATCCGCACCAATCCGCGCCAAACCGCGCACATTGACATGAATGGGCGCGGATTGGAGCGGTTGTGCAGGGAACAGGGCGCGGATTTCATCAGCATCCATTGTTTCCCTATGGGTGCAGTCGGGCGCGGTCGGGCGCGGTCGGGCGCGGT
>CM070039.1:29659164-29677400 GCA_036250615.1 Ptychadena robeensis | reverse complement strand
ATCTATAATTTTGTGTGGATAAATCCCTATTTGTATGGTAAGAGTATGATAGTCCTGACTGTGGGATACTTAAGTCATGGCGATTGTTATCTTAACCAACTAAAATAAACACACAACCCATTCATTATTTTGGGTGATGTAATGTTATATTTATTAAATATATAAATATTACAGACCACAGCCAACACGTATATAAAACAGAATAAAACAATTGTAAGGAATCTGGATCCCCCGAAAGTGCCACCATACCAAACGTTAAAATTTCCAAACTGTACCGGCCACCAGCCCTTAGATCACTAGCTCGATGGGTACCTTACTGGAATAAACATATGAAACTGGGTGGGGGCTTAACCCCACCACCACATTACCAGAGTCCGGTGACAAAACACACAAATGAACACATTCACATGCGGAGGGAGGGTGGGTGATTGCAGCATCCAAAGAGGGTCTCACGTCCGGCAAGCTGGTACATATGCCCTCTCCTTACCCCTCCTTTTCCTCCCTTGATACTAACCCATCCTAACTGACCTGCTCCCAATCCCAACCATGCCCCCCCCCCCCCCCCCCCCCCAGTCAAGGGCCCTCCCACCTACACTACGCTGCGGCTACCGGGCATACCTTTTTTTGGTCTCTGTTGGTTTTCACAAAGGTTTGCATGGGCGTTTTAATAATTTTCTTAATTGGAGTGGTTATAAGTCTCCAAAAAATTCGGGGCTTCCATAAAGGGACCCAACCTCCAAACCAAGGACATTCAGAAGCTGTGTCACAGAGATTCTTAAAAGGAACTTTGAGGCACAACATTAAATAAACAGATCAGACAAGGAATAAGGGCGAGTAGGTAGCTGTTGTTTTTTTTGCGGAGAACAGTACAGATCCTGCCAGGGCTGCCATTTGTTTGAATTCTTCCTTAAGGCGAACTGGCCAGCTGTACTCTTAGGTTCCTTAGTCATGGACTGTGAGCTCCACCTGGCTAGCTTTGTTTAGCTGACAGCTGGCAAAATTTAATAATAAAATAAAAAAAAGAACAAACTGCCTCTAAGATAACGCCAAAATCTCTTTCAAAGCTACAACCATGGCTATTGAAATGATTTCCAACACATTTGAAGGTTTTATTCAAGACGTGTGTTAAGGTGATCGCCTAAGAGTGTGTAATACTCTCAACATATGTTGAAGGAGATCCGAAGCCAGTCTCTGAAATCATACAGAAACTGTAACGTAAACTCTACATTGTCTTCACTCTGCTAAAATGTGTATCCTTATTTAAAGTAACATCTGGTTATCCTTCCAGGGCCGTGTAAGGGTCCAGCTGTCACCCATCATGCTCCTGTGATGTCACCCTGTGAGTGTCCATAGCATAGACAACAAGTCCTCTTGCCAACATATTGGGTAGGCAAAGGGCCTCTACAGATACTAGATCAAGGGTGTTAAACTACAACACAGAGGAGGGCAAATTCAAAAACAAATCTGGGTCAACCTTGATATGTATTGAAAATTCTTTCCTTTTCATTATATAAAACGATAAAACTTTCATACAGAAACATACATTTTGCTTTAATATTGAACTACCCTCTCTCATAGAAATGTCCCCTCAACCCTTTTCTACATCTCCAGCAATTTTGGTGATAATATCCTTTTAAGAGGCTTTGCAATCAGCACACAAAGTTAGGAAGTCGAAAAATTTGACCATCTCTACTCTCTCACAACACCAGCGTCATCAATGACGTCATGCAGGTCAATGGCATGGACACCCCCCACCTCCATGGCCACGTTGATGACACAGAGGAGGTGAAAACCAGAAGACCGGCAAGGATTGTTACAGGTTCTCTTCCAAGAGTTGAAGCTCGGGTGAGTAATGTTTGTAAAAACTTTAATACCCAGGAAGGTAAAGTGCATATACCCTTTGAAAGAAAAAAAGAAATATTGTTAAATTTACTGTAACCTCCTGGGCATTTAGACTGACTGAGTTAACCCGGGGTGAGTTTTTTTGCTAATAAAACTCAACCGGAGCTATTTGCACCCGCCCAAGCTAACCACAGGCAAACTCACTGCCAATGCTTCCGGGTCCACCTAGATGAAGTCAGATATGATGATGGAGGGGCAGGGGGCAGGCTGCGCCATTGACCTTCATGTTATGGAGGTAGCATCGCTTTTTTAAAGCACATGCAGGTGTGTTCCGGATCTCCTGGAGGGCAGGAACAGCAACACAGGGGTTGCCAGAGGCTCTCTTCCAACAGTTGAGTAACCCCAAGTGAAGCTCGGGGTGAATAATGTTTGTAAACACTTAAATACCCAGGAAGTTAAAGTTCATATACCCTTTGAAAGAAAAAAAGAAATATTGTTAAATTTACCTTAACCTCCTGGGCGTTTAGCCTGAGTAAACTCGGGGTGAGTTTTTTTGCTAATAAAACTCAACCGGAGCTAACTGCAGGCAAACCCATCTGCCCGAGCTAACCACTTCCTGCTTCCGGGTCCACCTAGATGCCATCAGATATGATGATGGAGGGGCAAGGGGTAGGCCGCGCCATTGACCTTCATGTTATGGAGGTAGCATCGCTTTTTTAAAGCACATGCAGGTGTGTTCCGGATCTCCTGGAGGGCAGGAACAGCAACACAGGGGTTGCCAGAGGCTCTCTTCCAACAGTTGAGTAACCCCAAGTGAAGCTCGGGGTGAATAATGTTTGTAAACACTTAAATACCCAGGAAGTTAAAGTTCATATACCCTTTGAAAGAAAAAAAGAAATATTGTTAAATTTACTTTAACCTCCTGGGCGTTTAGCCTGAGTAAACTCGGGGTGAGTTTTTTTGCTAATAAACTGCAGGCAAACCCATCTGCCCGAGCTAACCACTTCCTGCTTCCGGGTCAACCTAGATGACATCAGATATGATGATGGAGGGGCAAGGGGTAGGCCGCGCCATTGACCTCCATGTTATGGAGGTAGCATCTCTTTTTTAGAGCACACCGCTTTTTTAGAGCACATACGGGTGTGTTCCGGATCTCCTGGAGGGCAGGAAGTCATGGTGGACTTTATTGGGATCCGCCACGACCGCCCAGGAGGTTAAATAGAATGTGAAGGTTGAGATTGTTGAGTTTCATATCATTGCTCAGTTGGTTATCTGTATTTCTCTTTACTCTTCTCTCCTCCATAAGACAAAGTCAATGGTTTCCATTGATAATGATGATATCTTTATGTGCTACTCATGCAAGACCACTGTAGTACCCCTGATGTACCTGAAATGGGTTAAGCTAAACTTTCACTCAGACTAACATCTGATGGAAGCTTTATCTTCAGTATTCCTAAATCTGTAATGTTCTTGACTTTGCTTTGATGCACCTGGAATATATTTAGCTGATTAAATGGAAAGTTCAGTTGAACTTTACATACACTCTTATTGGCCAAGGCACAGGCAAGGTGGTGGGATTAGACTTTAAGTCAGGAAAGTGAAGCCTCGAGGAACATTTTTAAATTAGCAGAACCTGGAAGGGTTTTTCTTATCCAGTAGAGATAATATCAAATACTGCGGTCTGATTAAACCTGATGTTCCATCTGCTTATATTTTACATCTCCCCATTGTCAACATTTTTCAACATTTAATAAATCTCAGGTTTTTATGCCACATACCTTATGATATCATTGGGTTGTGGGTGCCTGGTTATTCAATACAGACAGACCTTGGCTGGTAGGACGGATGTACATAGCTTAAAACACCAAACCTCCTGTCCACATGTGATCCATGGATAGTGATGGCAAAACTTCGGCCAGGTCCATTTGCGAACAGGAAGATCAGACTTTTAAAATAGTCCAACGTCCGCCTGTTTCAAATTTCCCACCCATTGGCGGTGAATTTGAATCGGAGAAATGGGAAGTGATGTCACATCCGGTACCTGCAACATATAGTTCCTGGTTTCGATTGCTGGACGTGACGTCACTGACATCACTTCTGGTTTTCGGAGCCAGTTTTTCACTGCAAGACCAGGTTCTCTACTCAGTCTTCAGTGAAAAGATTATTTTTCCTCCGGCGGGATCTTACTGCTCCTGATCCTGCTAGAGGAAGAATAGAGGACTCTTTCTCGTCAGCGAACGGGGTGGGTCAAACACCCATACTGCTCACCGTCTAGAAGGGTCCATTGTAACTCAAGGATCCATTGTAACTCAAGGGTTTATTGAATTTCATCATTCCCAAGCACCAGACCAATGTTCTATGGAGGGGAACAGTATGGCAAGTGGCGCAATACTGCTTCATCCCCTATGGAAGACTATGGGTGTCAATCAACCAACTACCACGCCTGACACCAGTATGATACAAAACCTGTAGGATATTCACAAATCTGTAGTGTTTCATTCAAATCAACTGAACCTGCTGTATTTATTTCTTGAAGTCGTCTGACTGGCTTTCTCAATTCAGAGTGATTGTGTACATGATCCTACTGGAAATATATACTCTGGCGTATAGCCCCAACCCACATAATGTGTTGAGCAGCATGGGGTCTGAGCCTCATGGAGGTAAGGTGCTATTTACCCACTAGGGGAAAGGTGTTAAAACGGCATTGTATGTGTCAGACAATAGATGTCACACAACCCACCCCTGTTCAAGCTTGGTTTCTCCATTTTCACATTGTGACAGACCGGTTGTTTGTCACTGTGAAAGTGGTCCATATTCAGCAGTGACAGGGTCTACTGGTGTATCCTGGAAGAAGTCCAGGATAGTGTTGGACAGAAACAGTAGGTTGCTGTCCATTTTTGTTTTCGATTACAGGGATCTGGATTCTTGAGTAGGAATGGAAGGAACTGGGTGGGCCTTCCCACTCCACCAAGATGCACCTGCTGGACCCTAATGAGATTGCTGGGTGTGTCTCTCCACAAAAGGGACTGAGACCAGTCAGTCAGAGTTTCCTTATGAGGTTGGGAGACATTGTGCTGCTGGAGCCGCGGATACCAGGGGGCATACAGGCTGGGGACTTCAAGGAGTCAGGCTATAATAGCTTTTCCCTGAGATAAAGGTTGGAACTTGGCATTTCTAAAAACGCTTGTGTTGTTGATTAACCCCTGCGAGGGTCATTTCTGTTTGGACTTTATGAATAAATACAGACAGGAGCTCTAAAGAGAACCTGCCGTATGGTTTGCCGTGATTGAGAGCTCCCGTTTGAGGCTGAATCCCCACAATATATATGGCCTCCTTCATGCCTCTCCTAAACCAGTCCTCCTTCCTATCCAGAATGTGAACTCATGAATCCTCAAACCCCCAGATGAGATATTCACTTGTATGATATTCAACACGTAAGGTATT
Organism: Ptychadena robeensis; assembly: GCA_036250615.1. NCBI lineage: Eukaryota > Metazoa > Chordata > Amphibia > Anura > Ptychadenidae > Ptychadena > Ptychadena robeensis. The sequence continues at coordinate 29,672,114 of CM070039.1, read as the reverse complement.
CAACGATCACCATAGATTTATGAGCCTTAAGGGTCAGAAGGAGAAAACTAGATGAAACTGGACATTCTCCATCTATGAAGTGAGGTGGGTATATCTGACCTGTTGAAGCTTTTAATGGAGATGAAGCTCCCGATCCGATCCTAAAATCAGAGTGAATATTTTTTATACTTAAGAGGAACCTGCACATTGTTCATTTCTCCAAAAATATAGGACTTGAATACCATAAGACCAGAAGGTGAAGGTGAATCTACAAAATGGATCCAATGCTATTTCCACCAAATATATTTTGTTCTTCCAATAAAGTACACAAATATGGTAGATGAAATTTAACTTTTAAAAAGAAAAAAAGACATCAGCTTCAGATTAACATTTCCATTTTTGCTTTTTTTTTATTATTAAGTCGAAACATTTAATATTTTTATACTTTTCCGCAATGCAAGTCGTCTTTTCGTACAAAGATAAGGAGCCGTTTAAATTATGGGAATGGCATTTTCCGCATCTGTTTCTCTCGCAAACCTATCAAATATCTAGCTTTTTGGCACCGCTGCTGGCTCGGAGAGAGGATGACATAAACCAGCTTTGTGGTTACATGTTTCATTTTTAATCTCATGGAAATGAAAATCAGCTCGGAATTGTCCCTTACGCATGTGACAATAGGCTGCTCTGTTCCAAAATCCGCGAGCGAGGGGGCGTCAGCGCTGCTCAGCTTAATGTCCAGCATATGAAAAACGTCATGCATTTTATATGTTAAGAAAGCACAGGCAAACGTGTCTTTGGTTTGGGAACAATACACAATAGGCTCAGTTTTACAATGTTCTGCCATTCTCAGGCAGTTCTGGAGACCACTCTACATTTCATGGAAATATAAAAACATATTTATAGCGAGGCTTTGCTCTAAATATCCAGTCCCTCTGTATTTGTATATTATAACTTGTGTTCTGAAAGTGCCAACGATTATAGGTCATTTGGGCATTGACGTGTGAGGGGGACTCTCCATACTTCAGAAGCCAAGTCTTTTGAGGAAAGTCATGTTGGGACACTGGAATTTAGATAAATAGGGTTATTTGGCAAATAACAATGTGAACTATCTGCAGGAATTTCAACATTGTAAACTCTTTCCAAGAACATAAGAAGGAGGTGCTGATTCCAAGAGCATGGGAGTCCATGGATAGGCAACAAAAATGGTGACAGGTCTAAAACATTTAAGGAGTGATTACAGGAACTTGATATATACAGACTCCTGTGAATTGGACTTGATAGTAGATAATAATTTATCACATTGCATTGTTAATGGGGTATTACCATGTGTGGTGGTATGGCATTTAGTTTAGATATACCATAATGCATTGAAAAAATTAATTTAGGGCACAACGACTAGATCTATGCCAACATCCCAAATTATTAACTCAAAAACACTATGATTGGTTGGTCAGTCCCTCTGTATTTGTATATAATAACTTATGATCTGAAAGTACTAACGATGATAGGTCATTTAGGCATTGACGGTGTTAGGGGGACTCTCCATGCTCCAGAAGCCAAGTCTTATGGGGAAAGTCATGTTAGGAATTTAGATATATAGGGTTATTTGGCAAACAACAATGTGAACTATCTACAGGAATTTCAACATTGTAAACTCTTTACAAGAACATAAGGAAGGAGGTGCTGCTGATTCCAAGAGTAAGGGATTCCATGGAAAGGGAACAAAAATGGTGACAAGTCCAAAACATTCAAGGAGTGACTATAGGAACGTAACATATAGCTCCTGTGAATTGCACTTGATAGATAATTTGGAAGCCATTAATCATATTAATGAATCACATTGCATTGGTAATGGTACATTCCCATGTGTGGTGTTATTGGATTGTATGATCTGAATGATTCCTAAAGGCCCACATACACCTTACAATTTTACCATACAATTTTTGTACAATCAACTTTTGTTCTACCAAAACAATGTAATATGAGGAGCTTTCTAAACCTTCCAATCACTATGTATTCTATCAGGGAGGACCTGGCACCACATAGCAGTGATATATACCTTCCAGTCACTATGTATTCTATCAGGAAGGACCCGACACTACATAGCAGTGATATATACCTTCCAATCACTATGTATTCTATCAGGTAGGACTTGGCACTACATAGCAGTGATAGATACCTTCCAATCACTATGTATTCTATCCATACCATGCAGTACCCCCACCAAGACGGACTGCATCAATCACTTTGTTGTCACCAGTTGTAACCGCAGCTCTAGTCTATCCATGCCGGGTTTTTGTGTCGACCTGCTGCAAGCATGGGTAGATCAAGAGTGCATTCACAGGTGGTACTGCACTGATTATAGTCCTTTGGCATCTCCTCCTTATTTGGACGATTTTGAGTTAATGGCAAAGCCCCTGAACATGGTATAATCACCAAACTTGCTGGAGATGTAGAGAAGGGGGTATACTACAAATAAGTGTGTCTCTAACACAAATAGTTTTTGCATAAATTAAGTTCAAATATGTTAAAGGTCAGAGCAAAGGAGGATTCAGGCATTCTGGGAAGTTCATGTTTACATACAGTAGTTACGTGATAAGGTTAAAAAAATAAATGTTTATTAAAATAAAAAGTATAAATAAATGAATTAATGAAAATAGCAATCAGCTCACAAAGTCAACTAGTCAGAAAATTCGACCATCTCTAGTCAGGAGTCAGTCAGGATCAGTGAGTTTTTAGTTCCAGGCTTAGCAGATGTACTTCCCTGCTCTTTCTATGCTCTTTGCATATGCTAGATAAACAGCACAATAGTACTTAAAGATCATTGCTTATTGGAAGTAGCTGATGGCTTCATGGAAACCTGTCTTTAGTTTAGGATACCAACAATACACAATAGCCTGAGTTTTACAACGCACTGTAATTTTCGAGCTATTTTGGATCCTACCCATCCAAACAACTCAACAACTAAACCAAATCCATTGACAACATAGGGGTGGGACCCTGGCATTGCTATGTGATACATTTCCAACATACTTTACAACTGACAAGTCTCATAAAATTCTTATGCCTACATAAAAAAAGAAATTCCCCCCCCAAAAAAATAAAGACATTTATTAAGGAAAAACAGACCTGCTGCGGCACAATTAATGGGGACTGCGATAGAAACAAAAGCAATTAGGTTTGGAAACGGTCCTGATAGAAGAAAGCGTGCGGAAACAGACTCCAAATGTGCGCCAGGAAGTGCTAAAGGCTGGCGCCCTTGTCGGGAGGGAAGAGCGGGGGGAAGAGGGGGCATCTTGTTGGAGATAGAGTGATACCTATTAAACGTTATGGGCTTTCTTGTGGTTAAGCTCCCCTTACACCAGCAAGTCTTCTTTTCAAAGCCAAAGGAAAAAAAAAAGGAGAGAGAGAGAAAGCATATTAAAATAAAAGGCAGCATGAAACGTATCAAACTCATTACATATTACTTGTGAGAGACCGAGCGTTGCTTGGCCCATCTCCACCAGTCCCATAATACATCTCAGAGGCAGCTAGACATGCTGGTGCCTCGAGAGATACGTTCCCTTTTTAGACTTTATTCTACAAATCAAACACAAAGCGCTGATACTGAGCTTCACACGGTAAAGGCGGCTGATTCTTTCCAGTGAGAGGATCTGGCAATGTAGGCCTGTGTATGCAAGGCTGCATTGCTTCTTTTTTTTTTCTGTGCTAAAGAACATCAGAAGGTAACATAGAGCCTTTTGTATCAAAGTGTCAGTACTGAGGACTTCTACTTCCCCCACGGCCATCACTTACATTCAAACCCGCCTTGGAAAACGACAGTCGGAATCTGGGATTCGCAGTCTGATCAGTAGTTCGATGGTTTCTAACATAAACATATTGGCATCCCTACGCCATGATACTCTTGTGGCCCTGGTTGTAAAATGTATTGATGGTGAGATTCAAAAATAAAAGATCAAAGTCCACAAGGAAGACCACCAAGGATCTCCATGGAGGGTGTATGTTCTTCCTGTGTGGGTTGGCATGGGTTTGCTTCCACAACCCAGCAAGGTTTTGGTTGTTTACAGTAGAAAATCGTCACACTGAGCTATAGAAAGCAATGTGTAAATATTTACCAGCTATAAACCAAAATGGCACATATTGGTAACCCAGGGAGCTGGCACAGCACTCCACGCCTCATCATTGTGTGGTTTTTTTTTTTCAGCTGCCAAGTTGAATGTTCTGATCTTGTTATTTTGGACACATTTCCTTGTGATACACACATAAGATGACCTCTATTTAAAAAGCTTCTTGGGTAGTGTTGTCACCCTTCAAAGGTTGCTTACCACTACTCCTTTGACCCACTCCCCCCCCCCCCCCCCCCCACCTGAGGTTTTGCCCAGGGGTGCACATACATTTTTTGTGGCCTACTATGATGAGGACCAGGAGTTGGTGTTTGGTAATCACCCCATATGTAGGGTGATCTTCCTCACTGTCTCCCTCACTGTCCTCTGCATCAGCTTTCTGCATGGTAGATTCTGCTGCAGAAGGACCTCCCTGTTCCTGATTGATCCTCCAATTAGCTGTCTCCATCCACAGGTCACCAGCTGGCTTTGGGTCACATGTAACTCTCACAGTACAACATGTGTGTACCTCCAGATTTCATACCACAGTAGTCAAACAGTGACTTTCTCTTGTCAGATTTGACTCTTAAGCTAGCCATACATGTGTCGACTTGTGAGCGATCGATCGCCCATCCGATCGATTCCGGTGAAGCCACAGGCGTCGATCGATCGCACAATCAAGTCTGTGCCTACCACCTTAGGCCACCGATTCCTGGACGATTCTGTGCCCGATCGATCGCTTCACAAATGTCAACTCCCCTTGATGTGTGCTCAATCGATCAGAAAAGACCAACAGGTTGGTTCTCTGGCCGATCCGATTTGGGGACCATGTCGATCGGGCGGGGTCGATCGGTCAAGGTGGGCTGCACACAATTCCTCGCCGATCGATCGGCATGCATGCGCCCGGTGATCGATCGGCCAGGAATCGTGTGGGAAATCAACCCGTGTATGGCTACCTTTAGGCTAGATTTAGGTCTGCACAAGTTTTCGTTTTGATAACGACCCTATCAGGCGAATATGCTGATTGCTAGTTTATCCGGCAGTTTAAAGCCAACGGTGTAAATAAGCCCTTACATATGACTTATCTGACCATTACCCCCAGGTCTCCAACACCCTTAGAAACTTAGACCTTAACGGTAATTTTATACTTTTAGCTGGGTGGAGGAGGCTCTGTGAACTGTTCACAGAGCTCTCTTTAGTCATAGTCTGCCCAGTGGCAGTTTTACGCATGAGCAACCTGCCAGGGGTGGCATCTGGGCATCTGAATTTTTTTCTGATGCCCAGATGTCTCCCCCACCAGGCACCTGCTTATCCATGGGAGAGAGAAGGAGTGGAGGAGGCTTAACCCCCTTCTGTGCTCTCTCTGCATATTCTTTTCGGGGGTTGGTGTAGGAACAGAATAGTCCGTAACAGAGTCTCTCCTCACAAGCATCCCCTGGAGTGAGCAGATATGTCAACCCAAGGGGGCACCAAGAGCGCTGACTTCCCTAGGACTGCCCCTGAGTCCGCCTCATCTCAGCCGGGCTTTCGGCCACCAAAGGACTCTCAGGAACAGACCTGATTATTTAGTCTATGTCTCCACATCTGTTAAGACCCCCTCCGCTAAGCGCAGTGCTTGGTGGGGGGTTTCGAGGGAGCACATACACTTTACATGCTGGGCTGATGCTGTGTTCTCACATCACTGAGCCGTTCCGCCGATGCAGGGGTTAGTGTAGTGCAGTAGCATGGCCAGCTAAAGTGTATGTGATCAGTCGGGAACCCCCACCAAGCACTGCACTTAAAACAGGGGTCCAGAACGGATCACAAAACGCTGTGGAGACATAGCCAAAGAGTAGAAGATTTCAATATGAAAATCATCGTTTGCGTCCCATCGGCTGGGAATTTTAAGGACAGGTTCACTTTAATACTCCCACTCCAGCTCGACACAACCGTCCTCACAAGGGCGACAATTTACCATAACCTATAAAATTCTGACATAATAAAGTCACCGACATAAATGTTCGCGTTATTTAGATATACAGTTTGGAAACAGCTCTTTTTATAGCGCCCGTCAGCTTGTTGTGAAATTCCTTTTATTAGCGGCCTACAGATAAGGGTCGCGCCGGCCTCCTTTTATTGTTGCGTGTGGTCACTTTTCATTCTAAGTACGCCATCATTATGTATTCATTTAGTATTGATTTTAACAGCACCGGCCATAAAGAATTAATTTGGCATTTCAAGAAGATGTTGCGTGTTCTTACATAGGAACTGCATTGTAATTCAGTATTAATTAAGATACTATTAAAATAAATTGTTATTGCTTTTCTAATTTAAATCTATGTCATAGATCATGTGAAATTAAATTTAACAGCTGCTTATACACTGGGCTCAGAACAATATGGTTTTTTAGCGGTGCTAAGCGCTCACCATGAAAAAAAAAAAAAAAGAATCTTGCCAACGGTTCCTGATAATGCATTGCAGACATAATGCTGTTGTTGGGTAATTTTTTGGGGGGTGACCTCACGTGGGGGTGATCTAAACACTCAACTCCGACCCCCACAAGGGTCAGACCTCAGTCCACTTCTGAGGTTACTACAAGGTCAATGCATATCCAATGGACATCCATAGTCCTCACTCAAAGAGGAAAATTATTTTCTGATGACGTCATCAATATTTGTCCTCCTGGCTTGCTTGCCAGATCATAGCTCATCACTGAACCACTCTGCATTTAGGCATGCTCCCGCAGAGACACGTCTTAGATTTTCTTTCAATGTGATCAACTTAAAAAGATAATTTGGGGGGGCTAGGGAATTGTGGATTGGTTTTATGTTTTATCAAGCTGTATTACAGTAATATTTGATCAACTTTTTGGGGTATCACTTAATGGCCCCATACATGTCTAGATTTTTCATCCAATCACCTACTTCAATCATTTTTGGTTGATTGATTGAAAATCCTTTGGCAGCGGCCACATGGTTAGATGCAACCTAAAACAATTAAATTGGAAAAAAATTTATTAAAAAGATTGGAGATGCTGGATAAATTTTAATTGTTGGTATTTAAATGGGATAACACTTTTGCAGTCGATCGCCAAAAATAGTTGATTAATAACTGTTATTTGTGACTACGACTTGGGCAACCGATACAATCACCATTTCTCTGTACCCCGGCAAAAATGATCTTTTAAGTTGATTGAAAGCATAAAATCTAGTACGTGTATGGGGGGGCTTTAAGTGTAGATTAAGTGTCAATACAACCAATTAAAATTTTCCAACATGTCAATCGCATTTTCAATCCCAATTTTTCTCCCAATTTTAATTGTTTAGGTGATCTAACGCATCTGGGCTGCATAGAATTTTCAATCAATCACACCTCACAATTTTTGATTGAATAAGTTGATTGGATTAATAAAATCTAGACGTGTATGGGGGCCCTTAACTCAACGAAAGTATGTATACAGCCCAGACATTGTGATAAATAGTGTAGTGACGGCCGGAAAGAGGCCACATAACTGTATTATATGCTCATGTATATTGTTTATAAACTTGGTGTGTTGTTCCCCTTTAAGGGTTGGCACATGTTTGTTTACATGACATGAGTCATGGTGGGTGTTTCCTCATCCTCCCATCTTTCCCTTCAAAAAGTAGCTATTTTTCCTGCCCAGTAACAGGTTCATAAGCCAGCCCCCCTTCTGACATAAATAGAAGTCCCCTTTGAATCTTCTGGCTTTTCTGCATAAACCCCTAGATGACCACAAGCTCTCCAGTGCTGCAATCTTGGGAAGAATTAGTCCCAACACCCTGCTCACAAGGTCCAGCACTCATCATGCAACAATTTTGGAAACATTTGTCCCCTGCGACTTAACACACCTAAAAAACCTCATCCCTTACCTCTGTGATGGTGTCCCTGTAAATTATCTTTCCCGAATAATCTGGTAAATAGCCCTCCTATCTGCTGTCGTGGACCTTTGGCTTTATTGGCTTGTGAGCGGAACCTGTGAGCGAGCAGAGGAATCCTACACCTGAGAACTGTTCGCATGAGTCGCACTCACTCACTCACATCAACAATTAGTTTAGTATTTGTCACATCAATTCCCCGGTTTTAAGAGAGTCTGTTTGAACAGGGAACCTTTAGTGCCATCGCTATTGGTGCCTTCATGTAAAGGAGCTTGTCACTAGAGTCTTCACAGGTTGCAAAAACATGATCATAATCTTCCCAAAAAGGCCAGGTTCTAACCCTTATCCTCCCATGGAGGTTATCATGTAGAATTTCTCCCCTTTATACGGATTATAGGTAGCTTTGGATAACATGGGGTTCACTTCCCTTCCATGGTATGATTGCACTGGCCATTTTGTTGTATTTCCTTGTGATCACCGTATTTGTAGAATTCTCTCAGATCTGTGTATCAAATCAATGAACTTGTCAAACTTTTTGTTTTGTTTTGTTTACTGGACTATATTTATTTGAATAAAATGCTGCTATTTGTTTTTACCATATTAGAGACTGGCTTCTAAAGTCCCCATGCTCCTATATCCGTATAGGGGAAATTCTACATGATACCCTTCAGGGAGGATAAGGGTTGAACTCTAGCCTTTTTGGAAGGTGTCAATGTTTTTGCAATATATGTTTTGGGATGTTGGCCATTCACTTCATGAAGCCTTGAAGGACATTTTGTATTAGAGCTTCACAGGTTGACACTGGAATCTCTCTTCAACTCCTTCATGAAAGATATTGTGGAGGTGATGGATAGTAGAGCCCTTGCACTTCTCAACCTTCTGTTTGAGGATGTTCATCAGATGCTTCATTAAGTTTAGGTCTGGAGGTTTGTTGGGCCAGTCCAAAACCTTTACCCCTAAGGTGTCCATGCATGGGTACCGTTACCGGTTCAATCGATGAACCATTGAGTGCAGCTTGATGATGTCACCACGCTGAGCTCGAGCCTCCGGCTGTTGATGCAGATCGATGTGCACCACTCCCTGTTCAATACTTGACCTGACTCGGCGGACCTGACCCCCCATGGCCCACCCAGTCAGGTCTGTGTGCCTACTCGATTGGGCTCCTTACCTGCACCCGCCTGTCCTGTGAGACATAGGCGTGCCCCCCTGATTGACTTCCCGTGCCCTTCTGCTCCTGGTGCTCTGGCTCCTGTCCCTGCAGGGAACCAACTTGTTGGTAGATCCCTGTTCGATTGTCATTACATTGGATGGGGACAAAGGGTTCCCATCCAAAGTATCGAACGGGAATCCATTGTTCAAAATGGTACACATCGATTCACTGTTCAATAGAGGAGCATTCATTCATTGCGTAGTCTGGGCTGGAAAATAATGGAGGCCATACAATATATTGACACTTTGGGCACAATTTGGAAATTTTCCACATTTCGTTGCCAGAGACATCAATAGCTGTGTGTTGAGTTTTTTAAGGGGACAGCAAATGTACACTGTTATACAAGCTGTACACTGCGTATGTACATTGTATATCAGTGTTGTATTGTCCTCTTCAAAGTCAAAGATTGTTATCAGGGAGCTCTGCCCTGCATGTACAAAGCTCCAGTCCACGTTAGGGTCATTTTACACTAGCGGCTTTGCGTATCAGAAGAATGCACATGTTGCTGGTTCACAAAACAATGGTTTATCGCAATACAAAAACAAAATGTGGTACCACCCCTTACATATAATGCATAAATTATTTGAATGGTTTTCCAGTGTTTACCATAAGTTAACCCTTATGCGCTGCCTGTAAAAAAAATGTCCTTTAACCCTTTTAAAAATACTGCACAATCTTCAAATTAATAGTGTTGAGTTGATCAAGCATTTATCAATCTAATAATATTTTTAGGCCCATTTTTGTCTATTGGAAATTGATCATATGAGGCAGGGCCACGGCTAGGAGGGGACTGGGGGCACTCCTGTCCATCTAGGGGGTCAGACAGTGCGCTCCCACCGTCCTGCGTGTTGGCTGACAGCAGCCTCCGCACATCGGCATATTAGCCAGAGAGGAGATAGACCTGCAGAGTCTTTTTTCTTTACCAAGTATGGGGCCCCGAAATTTCTGATGGTACGAGGTATTGTATCCATTAAAGAATCTATTATTAAATTATCATTTTTAGGGCAGAGAAAGTTTAGTAATTACGTTTTTGGGGGGGATTGGGTAGTTTACATTCCTTTTTCTGATCTGTCCATCTCTTCACAATGAATACAACTTGCTATTGCATTGAGTCTATGGTAGGGCTCTAAACCGAAGGCTGCTGATGAATATAACATTCTAAAGTGATGTCACATTGTGTAAATATTTTTAATATTATTATCATAATTTATTTATATAGCACCAACATATTACGCAGCGCTGTACATTCGAGTGGTGATACAACACAGGATAGTACATACAGATACAGGTTATGACACAGGAGGAGTAGAGGGCCCTGCCCGGTCGGGCTTATGGCATTTAAGTAAATGTAGATGACTAGCTTTAGATGGTAACCAGCACAGATGCAACATGAAACCTGAAAAATGCGGAACATGCCTCTGAAACAAAGTTCAATCGTCCATCTTGTTTTATTTGGAAATCATCATGTGTCTTTTTTCGTTTGCCCAAAGTCAAATGTCTGCTAAGGTTTCGTGAACAGCTGTGCATAATAGGGGTACCACCTGCTCCGCTGAGCCCGAGGTGTCCCAGAGTAACCGAACGCTTGCTCGCTCGCTGCTCTCTCCTTCGCCCTAACACGGGCTAATCTGTTCAGGTTAAAGAAAGGAAATGCAAGCAAATTAGTACAGGGGGGGGGGGGGGGGGGGGGGGGGGGGGCTGTGCGGAGTCTAGACGTTGGCCGGTATTGAGTTACAGAAGGATTAATGGCCCCTAGGGTTCACAAACCTGGAGAGAGATGAGCTAAAAGCAGGTAATATACTCATGGGTTCTCATCGTATATGCACAGCTCAGATTACCAGACGGTCCCAAAATGCAAAGGATAATAGATGGGGATATGATATGGTAGAGCAGTCTCCATTTGGGATTCCAAGCTGAAAATGTGCTACTTGAAGTAAGTTATTTTTTTTTTTAGATAGGCAGGTGCTCTCCATGAGGAAGCAGTGGTCTTTCTGTATCAGTGCTGTATTGACACAGGTAACAACCAGACGACAGAGGCGGCTGTTGATGCTTCAAATAACTTTTATTTAACACTGAAACCCTAACAGGGTCCCACAACACGGTGAATGGTGCTGCCAAACCAGCAACTAGTAACTCAGCAACTCAAATAGTCCTGCTGGGCTGGAGTCAGACTGTCAGCAGAGCTAGAGAGAGGGGAGAAGAGAACTGCAGCCGATTGGCTCTGTCAGTTCTCTTTTTACTTCTGCAGAGAGAAGTCAGACAGAATGTACACAGTTCCCATACCCTCCCTTAGTAATGCTCTAGACCATTGTTTTCTAAACTTTTTTCCTTAAGGCCCCCCCTTACCTGTGTCCAACACAAGCTTGACCCCCCTAAACCCCAATTCCTACCCGCATACACACATTAACCGCCTTGACGGCACCATCTCGCCCAGCACTCTCCTGTCAGTACTGCTCTGGACGAAATGGTACCGTTCTGTGCTGTCCCGGTGGCTCTGATTATCTGAACTGGCTTCTGCACTGCAGCAGATGTCCTCCCGAGTGACGTTGATGGTGTCACATCAGGGCGGCGGCAGAAGATTCAAAGTAAAACTGTTTTCAAAATGATTCCCCAGATGTGCCCCTTTGCAGTTAACCCTCCCTCCCCTGGTGTGTTCATCACAAAGGGAATTGTACTGGATAAAATGATAACTGTATAAAATACAATTCAAAGTAAAAAAAACACACAAAACACTGTCCAATTGAATTAAAATTGTATTATAAATAAAATACAAATATAAATACATACATGTTTTGAAATCTATCATATAAAATAAGTATTTTAGAGATTTTATCAAATGATACCTTTTATTCATTTATTTTTTAAATGCATTTTTTTTACTTAATTGTGTGTTTCCAAAATTATTATATTCAGGATTTCTATTAGACCCTTGTACAGGCCTACAACGCAAAAAAAAATTCCATTTAAGTCTATGGTGCACTTTTGGTACAGAAATCTGGACCTCAGCAGTGCACTAGGGAGATTAAAAGAAATGTTCCCAAAAGTGACATCACAACATGGGTTAACATCCTCTCCCTCCTAAGGGTGGTTAGGGGTGTATTTATCTTTTAGGTTGGAGATGTAATTGGGCACAAGGCGTGTAGTGGTTTAACCTCCCTAGCGTTCTGCCTGTATGGGCAGTTGCAGCAGTGTACATTGTACCCTACCCCTGAAAACGTTGCTGGCGTCATTGATGGGTGACCAATGCACCTCCATTAACATGGAGGTTTATGGCGCGGCACCCCCTGCCCCTTATGCCTCACCATGACGAGATCAGGGCGGTGTCAGAACCCCGGAAATGCTAGAGCGATTTAGAGTATTGCTGCAGCTTTCCGAGGATATATCGGGTGCACCCGATCCCCGGCCACCTAGAAATTAGGACGAACCCAAACAATAAAAGAACTGGGTTCGTCTCAAACGATAGGGAGGTTAAAATCAAGGCACAGAACTTTGAATTTGATTCTCTGGACAGTTGCAAGTCAGTGAAGAGAATTGCAGAGAGGAGCAGCAGATGAGGAGCAGTTAGAGGAGTAAATGAGTCTAGTGATTCATGATGGAAAATGTATTATTTGTAATCTTATTAAATTTCCACCAAAGCTTGAAGGACTTGGGATCAGGTGGTCCTTACAGGTTCATTGTCTGGCCCTTCTGTTAGGTTGAAAACCCCATTGTGTCCAACAAGTCAAAAAGTTTGCCCACCCCTGGTAAAGAAGTTTGCCCACCCCTGGTAAAGAAGTTTGCCCACCC
>CM070039.1:29612178-29646297 GCA_036250615.1 Ptychadena robeensis | reverse complement strand
CAACATGCATAAAGAGGATGATGTGGTCAAAATACTCATTTGCCTAATAATTCTCCACTCTGCACTTTGTGTCTATCAGGGAGGCCACTACACTACATAGTTGTTGGTAGATCTAATGGAAATTGCATGAAGTGATCCAAAGGTGTATGGGGGGCTTAAAAGAAGTGGGATAGGGCTTTAAATTTCTGCCCCCTCCCCCACCTCTTAATGGACATTGTTGCAGGTTGTGTAGCCAATGAGGCTTTGGCATATCTGGCCATCCTGGGCCGCCGCGGCTCATCTGCAGCCTGCCTGTGCCCGCTCCTGACTAATGACCACGTTACATTGAGCAGGGACACAATAAAGGTAGATCATAATTCTAAGTAAACTCATAAAGAGCAATGACCTGCACAGGGAGAACAAGAGGAACAATTGTCCGCATTACTGCCTCTCGTGCTGCTGCATCTGCTCCACATGATAACATTTATTTTGCTGTTATCTATAGTGGCCTATTATTTCATGATGGGCACGGCACGCTCATTAACTTCCTCCAGACATTATAAAACATTTCCTAACAGTGCCAGCTCATGATGGCGTGAGCCAGCAAAGACCTACCAGATGCCAGGGAACTACAAGGTACAGCATGCCTTCTATTGTGTGGTAGGGTAACCCCCCCCCCCCCCTTCAGTAGCACGTTTCCCAAATGGTTGCTATAATAATATAGAACCAATTGCTAGTATTAATAATCAAAAAGATATTATAAAGTTGGTTGTACTGGTCAATGAAGAGCAAAATTGGCAACAGATCTGATGTGTGTTGGGGCTCACTTTACTACTCACTTACTACTTCTCTGATTGGCTGGTAAGGATCAGATGAACTTATAACCTAATAGTGGCCAAAGGTCACTTTGTTGTATACTTTGTTCCCCAACCAATTAGATTGTAAGCCCGTCCGGGCAGGGTCCTCTATTCCTCCTGTGTCATTACCTGTACCTGTGTGTTATACTGTGTTGTATCCCCACTCTAATGTATTGTACAGCGCTGCGTAATATGCTGGCGCTATATAAATAAATGTTAATAATAATAATAATCTTAGGGGTTTTCAGGCACAGTCTGGAAAAACCCTATAAGATTAAAACACAGTGACCTTTGGCCACTATTAGGGTATTTATAAGATTGTACTAACTGGGGTGGCGCACATTTACATCTATAATTGGTCCAACGTAATTTGAAAAGTTTTCAGATGAAGTATCATGTGTGATTAAAACCAGCCAATCAGGGAGGTCCTGGTTAATCATGTGATTCTCCATTTGTCCCTCCTAGTACCGTGTTTCCCATAAAATAATACAGTGTCTTATATAAATTTTTGCTCCCAATATGCACTACGTCTTATTTTTGGGAGATGTCTTATTTATCTATGAAGAAGAATACTGCACTGGGGTATCAGGGTGGGGGGATCACTTAAAATGACACAGGGGGATCAGAGGGGGGAATCAAAATGGCACAGGAGACTCAGAGGGGGGGGGGGGATTACCATTTTAGTAACCCCTTCTGATCCTCCTGTATCATTTTGACTGCCCTCCCTGTCCAGAGTTACAGTACCATATCTTTAAGGGTGCCTTATTTTCGGGGGGATGCCTTATATTTCAGCGTGAGGAAAAGATGTAAGGGTGCCTTATTTTCGGGGGATGCCTTATTTTTGGGGAAACCCAGGGTAGAACCTACCATGCTATGCCTTGGTGTGTTGAGGTGCATTCTTATATGAATGGTTGCATAAGGCTCTAGCATGTATATCAGTAGCACGTGCCACGGTGTTAACCTATCCATATAGGCCAAGTGTTGGGGAACAGAGACTTAATACATTCCTTTATTAACCCTTAACATTCCTATATACCCTTAAACCCCCTTTTTCTTATATATTCAAGTAGACATCTAACATGCTTACATAATCAGTTTCCTCATGCAAGTTATGAAATGGATTTTACATTATGAGTCCCTAGGCATGTGGGGACAGGAGACGCCATCTTGCCCTGGGTGGGGGTGGTTGTTCGGCTGTAACACGGCCCTTGTTCCTATTTCTTTTCCACGCTTCTCCAATACCATTTATAGGATTGTTACATATGATTATTTTAGCACAAATGTACGGATCGCATACCTCGGCCCCTATTTACCGCCTATAAATGTCACCGTCTCGTGTTTTTTAAGTGACTGGAAAGTCATAGGGAGCAGCTGCGGCCGTGATTAATGATTTGTTATCCCGGCCTGTCTTGTATATGTTGTAAGCGTATAAATCAGTATTGTAGAATTTATCTGCAGCAAGCAGCAGCTCACCGCCGAAGTTGCCTGCACAAAACTCGGTATGATTCACTCAGGTGATTGATTGTTATACTTGTCTGATTACACGTTGGACAAACGTTTGACTGGATGTGATGGACAATATCACTCTTCCTAATGCCAGTCACTAAAGATTGTAATAAAGCCGAAGTCTAGACTGAGGATCTGTCCTATCCTGTACGGGGTACCCTACTGTGCAGATATTGTATCTCTGGTTTCAGTGCACACTGCGACCCTTCCACAGGGTGCATCTTATTTAATGTACAGCACTGTGTAATACACTGGTGCCCTCCTTTGAAAGCATATTTGGCCCCCTCCCACCCCGAAAAGAAGAAGAGGAAGGATGAGCAGTGTGTAGGGGTGTCTTCCTTTTCTCCGAACCCCTCCATCACCAGTTGGGGGAGTTGGACTCTGGGAGTAGAGAACTACGGACACAAGAATACTCCAGGAAATGGGTTCTCACTGTGACACTGGAATGGACCACTAAGCAGCCAGGACTCCTAGTTCCCTACTCTCAAGTTGGAAGGGTGGAGAGGCAGTAAGAAGTGCAGTTGGTAGGGGGACTGCAGAGAAGGTAGATGTAGTAGATCTGCCATAGGTCAAAAAGAAGAAAAGAAGAAGAGGAAGGTTGCGCAGCGTGTATGGGTGTCTTCGTTTTCTCCAACCCCTCCATCGGCATTTCCACTAATAGCACCACTTTCCCCCCTTCGACAGGGAGCCCTAAGCTAGAACTTGCATAGGGCCCCCAAAAGGTTAGAAACGGCACTGCATCCAGCATTATCTTCCCCAGGAGTGACAAACTAAAATACATAGCAAGCCAAATTTTAATACTCTGACAAAGTTGTGGGCCTACTTTATTTGTCCAAAAATATATATCCACTGTATGCTCTTTTTGTCCCATGAAACAAAATTTGACACCCCTGGACTACATACATTGTATACAAACAGGGATAGGGGTATTAAACTGTACAGTGCATTCAGTGTGTGTAGTTGGTAGGGGGGCTGCCAAGAAGGTAGATCTAGTAGAGTCTAGTAGTAAAGTAGTAGAGAAGGTAGATCTAGTAGGACAAAAATATTTGCTCGGCAGGCCAAATTTGACACCTATGATCTAACCCTTTCCTCCCATCAAGTCCTTGGCCCATCCTTTTCATTTACTAAAGCTAGCCATACACGTGTCGGATTCCATGGCCAATTGATCACTCACCCGATCGATTCCGGCAATTCTGCAGGTGTGATCAATCGGCCAATTTAGAGTATCCATCGCTGCATACCACCTTGTCCAACGGATTCCGGGACGATTCCGTGTCCGATTGTCCACCTCACAAATGGCAACTCCCCCTGATCTGGGCAGAATCAATCTGATGGAACCAACATGTTGGTTCTCTGTCGGATCCGATTCTGGGCCCCTGAACGATCTGACCTGATCAATTGGACAAGGTGGGCTGCATGCGATTCCGGCACGATCGGTTGGCGTGCGCGCGCCCGGAATCGATCGTGCCGGAATCCGGTGGGAATCCGACACGTGTATGGGGGCCTTAACTTTCACTAATGGAGACTCATGAGGGCATTTCCTGGGCCAGTATGCATACAAATTAAGCCTACTTAAGAATACCAAGATGGCATCCGCCCATCAAGGCATTTTGATATTGGGATAACTGAATTCAAGGGCCACCCCACTGCTTGCATCATGGCTCAGAGCTCTTAGATGAAGTAATAAAGTAGGAGCAGAAAGCTCAGTACAACACCCCCCTCACCATCCCTCCTAATCGGTATACTGTATTGCATAAAGAAGCACAGAGACCCGGTTATGACATGTCTGAAATAAAATATATAAAGAAATTGAAAGATAAAATATAATTAGCATGTTAATAAGGAGAAATGGGAAGCTAGTTAAAACAAAGGTTCTATTCAGAGCTGACAACTGTCTCCCAGGAGTGTTCCTGGGTTGTCACCTTTGACACACACGGTTGAGACTATAAGCAGCTGTACTACTTTTGTCACCATCAGGAACCTGGTCCAGGGCAGTGAGGTGCAACTGATCCTGTAATATGTTTATTACTAATCCAACTGTGCAGATAGCCCTAGTTTTGGGGCTTTTCGGGGGTTAATCTTTCAAATTTGGGATGTCAAGGTTAGGGGTTGGGGGGGTTAAGGTTAGGGGGAATGGTGTAGGGGTAAGTTATGTGGATCGGGGGTTCAGTTTAGGGCTTGGGGGGTTAAAATGACTGTAACATCCCCAATCTCCTAATATTTCGGGTAGCAAAATAACTCAGAGCACCGGACTGTAAATAAAATGGTCGGGAATTCCGCGAAGCCGTCGGTAAAGCCGCTTTAACTCTCCGGTAACAAATGCGATATCTATTACACAAATAGCACCTTAAATCCGTGCATAATACTCCGTGATTCATTTTCCAAAATGCAGCCCTCCCCGGGAACACGGGGCAATATCGCAGATTGAAACGACATTAACTCATTAAATAGAAAAGGATGAATTTATAATATAATCAGTTAATTGTCATCTTAAAGCGGCATCGCGGGGCCTCAAAACATTTCCGCCTTTGATGCGGCGGCACTTTCCTACCTGCGACACGACATTAGGCAATATTAATCCTTCTTTGCATCTGATTTATGAACTTATTAATTCAGTATTGGTCGGGAGCGGAGGCCGAGCGCTGGGCTGCGTACAATACCTATAATTTCATATAATTAGGGAAATTTCGCTTATGTTTTTCCTCTGTTTTAATAACAATAAGTCTGCCGTCGTTAACAAGGCCGCGTCATGGCTGTTATATGAATGCGGGATTAAATAGGTACGGCGCATTTAGCGGTAGCGGTAATTGGCGGAGCACAGACCCGTAATAAAGTCAGGTGCCTGTTAATGGCTTAAGCATAATTTTTATATTTTATACTTCCCCGCAAATTTTTTTTAAAAGGGATCTACACCCAAGGACGAAAATGTAAATGTGTCTGCATTCGTTTTTTTTTTCTTTTTTTCTTAATTAATTACCAGCCAGTAACTTGCGTCCTGTCATAGGGTGGCTACACTATATCAATGGAGTCTTCTCTTAAAAACAGCTGGATAAGGCCAAATGGGCTAATAGAATTAAATGAAACTTTGCATATATGACTAATAGTGATGGCCGCTCTTCCCCAGTACTGGTGTTGGACCTGCCCCCTTCGCTGGCGAGAAGAAGTCTATAATTCTTCCTCCGGCCAGAACTTTCACCTGGTTGGGCTGGAGGAAGAATTATTTTCACTAGAGACTGGGTAGAGATACCCGATCTCTAGTACTATACCGGGCACGGGCCGTAAGTGACATCCGAACAAGGAACTGTGCTTTCCATATACCGGAAGTGACGTTACTGCGTCATGTCCGGTATAGTTCTGAATCAAATTCCCTGTTAACATGCGGGAATTTTAAATTCTATGTGAACAGGCGGACGTCTGACTTTTTTAAAAGTCACATTTGCCTGGTTGCGGGCAATGACTAAAAAAGCTTAGCTCTACGTAGATGGGTGGGAGGTGGGTGTGTTGGAGGGGGAAGCAGAAGAGGAAGGAGGAGCGTCGTGTAATAGTCCCCCCGGTCAACAGTACCACCAATAGCAGACCAACACTGGTCGACAGCTCCACCAATAGCACACATACCACAACCCCCCCATCGACAGGGGGCTCTGAGCAAGTACTTGCATAGGGCCCCTAATAGGCCAGAAAGGGAACTGGTTCCCTGCAATCCCGTGCATAGCTAGTGCATGATAGTAAATTAGGGTTTAGGCAGTGCTGTCAGTCTAACACAGGAGGAGACCACAACAGAAAATAATAAACACAAGTAAAAAGGGGTGTTCTTGACCTGACCATATTTCATGGGGGAAAAGCAGAGGTAGGAGTCTGCCATGTTGCCAGGCCGGTTATGAAGACTAGTGATGAGCTGCATAGGCAACATTCATATTCGCGCCATGCCGCAAATTTTATGGAAAACATTCGGAAAATATTCGCATTCAGCAATATTCAGGGTTTTTTTTATTGCGAATATCGGCAGTTTTATTGCGAATTTCGCGCACGCAATATATGTTTAACATGGTGCAAATTTTTATGCGAATTTTTAAAGTGACGATTTCCGCAAAATATTCGCATCACCCCAATATTCATTTAAAAAACTGTTGATGGTGTTGCTAAGCTCTTGTTGCAGCCTTCCCATTCGTCCACTTGCATTGAGAGGCATGTGTAATGGATAAAAAATACAGAATATCCGGAATTGCGAATATTCGTCAATATATTCACCATCTTCGCGAATTTCCGAATTGCCGATATTCGCGGTTAATATTCGGAATCCGAATATTCGCGATCATCACTAATAAAGACTGGCAATCATTATACATCTATGGACAATTTACCCCATCACATGTAGATATTACAATTGTGAAGTCTCTTCTGCTCAAATTTTCCCCCTGTACATGCATTACCCTACTTACAGTTACAAAGCCTAACCTGTAGGGGGCAGTGCTGTTTACTGTCTTTGACTTTTGACCTGGAAGAGTACTACACCTACGTTTGCCAGTTGATGTCCCACCAGCTCTAGCTCATAATACAGGTCAGTTGCACAAAGGTTAACACTTCCAGACCAGTTGTAGAGAACGCTAAGCTGGGTAGGTGACCCAGGTAGAGAAACATGACCATTCGTAAATTCATCACAGCAGGATTTGTTTCATGTTGCATGATATACTGTAGATCAGAGGGAAGTCTTTTAGAGCCAACTTGCAGCTCTGGGGTGCCATGGACACCATTCACTGAGGTATTGTGTTATGTTTTTGATGCTACATACTCATCTGCCAACATAAATCTTTCACCGAACAATAGAACTTGGCTCAATTTTCCCCCTCTTAAGCCAAGGGCTTCCAGAAAATGTTGCCATCCCTTTTCTGTCATAAACCACATTTCACTGGATTGATTCCTGTCTTGGGTGCCCATACTGTGCCAGATGAACGGTTCTCATGTTGGGTGCCTTTATGTTGCCAGATAATTGTTCCGCTCATTGGGTGTCTATATGGTACCAGATTATCCCCCCCCCACCTATTGTATACTCTTCCCCCCACCTATTAGATTGTAAGCCCGATTGGCAAGGAACCTCTACTCCTCCTGTGTCATAACCTGTACCTGTGTGTGATCTTGTGTTGCATCTCAACTCGCGCTGCATAATATGTTGGCTAGATAAATTAAACATAATAATAAATGATCAGTTCCCATGCTGGGTCCCAATAGTGTGCCAGATGATTGTTTCCGATGTTGGGTGCCTATATGGTGCCACATAATTAGTTCGCATATTGGGTGCCTTTATGTTGCCAGATATTAGTGTTCCCCATATTGGGTGTCTATATGGTGCCAGATGATCGTTTCCCATGGTGGGTCCCCATTGTGTGCCAGATGATGGGTTCCCATGATGGGTGCCCCTACAGTGCCAGATGATTGGTTCCCACGTTGTGTGCCCATACGGTGGCAAATGATTGTTCGCCATGTTGGGGGCCTATATGGTGCCAGATGATTGTTTCTCTTGTTGGGTGCCTTTTTGTTGCCAGATAACTGCTACCTAAGTTGGGTATCTGTATGTTGACCGATGATTGTTTCCTATGTTGGATCCTGTAGTGTGCCATATGATTGGTTCCCATGATGGCTGCCCATACTGCGCTAGATGTTTGATTCCTATATTGTGTGATTATACTGTGGCAGATGATTTTTTTTGCCATGTTAAGTGCCTTTATGTTGCCAGATGATTGTTCCTCTCGTTGGGTGTCTATATGGTGCCGGATGATTGGTTCCCCTGTTTGGTCCCCATAGTGTGCCAGATGATTGGTTCACATGAGAGGTCCCCATACTGTGACAGAAGATTGGTTCCCATGTAGTATGCTTATAGTGTGCCATTTAATTGGTTCCCATGTTGGGCCCCATACTGTGCCGAGAAGAAATAAAAATGAAACCTAAATAAGAATCTGCCTTGAAAGTTGTGTCCTCCATACACAGGCCGGCTATTATCGGAGGAAATAGTATTGTGTACTGGTGACTTTCATAGAAGTCTGGTAATGGGTGATCATTGGGTCTAAAACATGGTATGTAATGAATGGGAAAGATTATTGGGCGGAGAGAGTAGAACCAGTGAGGAAGAATTTAAACAAATTGAACTTCATCTTTAGTCCTTTTAGATATTTTTGTGAATATTTGGCAGACTCTGCAATATTACCTAAGAGGTAATATTTTGGTGACATCACTGGTTTCCCCGGAGCTGCCAGCCTGCTCCATTTAATGAATACTAGCTGTGTCCCCTCCATGCCGGCTACAGGATGCCCATAAAACTCTGCCAGAATCCTCCACTCATAACCGACCCACCAGATGAGACTCTCCGAAGCCTTCTAAAACACCGTAAAGTCCGTTTTAAGCACCAAGGCAAGAATTACTAGTGAATGTCAAGTACTTAGTGTCATAATTTCTACAAGGTGCTATTCCAGCTGGGCATCCAATAAAAAAAATGGAAATATAGATTTTCACATTATGTTGACTTGGAAACACAAGAAGGGCTTGTAAAATAACACTTAACTTAAAGGGCTTTGGGATAAACTGTCATAAAGTGGAAACTTGGCGCATTCTCTCTTTAATAGCAGTCACTGTAATAAGCTTTAATTGCCAACGCAAAAAAAAGTGTTTTCTGGTTCCTGTGCCTTATTACTGAAGAGGTTTAGTGGCGGCAACTGTAACTAGTAAGAGGATACCCGATGACACAATACAGAAGTGATAATCCCATAAAGCCACCTAGTGGCACGACCACTGAACTACAGTCATAACGAAAAAATCATATGGAAGGAGTTATGGGACTTTAACTGACAGGTAAGTTCACTTTATTAGGGAATAGTGCTATGCACCCCAGACAACCCCACCTCCGTCCACCCCCAACGTCTCTACACCATCAACTTTATAGTACACTTAAGCAGGGTACAGACAGCTCGATATTCGAGCCGCCTGATGTACCCTGCAGCAGCGTGATGACATCATCACGCTGCTGTCAGATATCGGCAGAGCCGGGGAGACAGCTTTGCTCTCTCCCCAGCTCAGCCGAAGCTTTGCCTGGAGACCCGCGGTTTCTATGCAAAGCATCGGACATCGGCCATATTTACGGTTATATCCGATATGGCTGTTTTTAAGCAGGATTGATTTGTCCCGCTCGAAAACAGCGATAGCGGCATATTATGTGGGCCAGATAGATGGCCATGAGCGTGCACAGCGCTCAAAGCGGCCATCAATCTGACCCATATCTGTACCTGCCACCTATCAAGACGTAAGTAGCCTCTTTAATACTTATGGACAACAAAGACCAAAACTAGAGCCTAATGTGTTTGCATAGCTGAGGGGAGGGTTTGGATAATGGAAATATCTGGCAAAGGTGGTGATTGATAATTATCCTCTGTGATTAGATTCTGTGTTCAGCTTGACACTTGTACAGGGTTTAAATAGAAGACAGGACCAATCAGATGGTAAGTAGTGTTGAGTTCCAATATTTGAATTGCGATTATATTTGAGAATTCGCAATTTTCACAAAATATGGCGACGGATATTTGCAATGTCGAATATTCATAATATTATGCATTGGAAAGCTTATGGCTATACGTGACCATTGATTTTGAAGGTAATCGCAATGCGATTATAATTGCAGATTTTCGCAATTCATGGCCATACACTCAAATTGCGAATATTCCCAAATATCAAATCGAATATTAGTAGTAGATTTTGGAAACAAGTATTGCTCTAGCAAAAGACGTTTTTGCCTAGATTTAGTTCAAAGTCGATTCAAAATGTTTGACTTGATATTGAATTTCTTTTTTGTTTTACAACTAAAGCAACGTGTGGTCCCCATGCAAACAATGGACATCGACCGTGATTTATGGTCAGGTCCAAAATCCCTGGTTGCTTCCAGCGTCATCTATCTGGCGCATATCTAATGTGGCCATCCCTGTTTTCGAGTGGGATCAATCAACAGGGATGGCCGGATTAGATATGTGCCAGATAGATGACGCTCGAAGCAACCGATCTAGCCCATATTTATGCGTGTATTGGCCTTAACTCACTAAGTCAGCTAGTCAAAATTTTGTGAAATTTCCACAACCGTCTCAATCGGTAAGTCCTTCAGCTAAAGCAGGGTACAGACCTGCAGATATGGGCCAGATCAATTTTCGAGCGGGACCAATCAATCCCACTTGAGAACAGCCATATTGGACATGACCGTTCAATACGGCCAATGTCCGTTGCTTTGCATAGAGAACGCTGGTCTCCAGGCAAAGCATTGGCTGAGCTGGGGAAAGAGCAGAGCTGTCTCTCCAGCCCCGCCGATATCTGACATCAGGGTGATGACGTCATCCCGCTGCTGCAGGGAACATCAGGCGGCTCAAATGTTAAGCCGTCTGTACCCTGCTTTAAATAGGCTTCCCGATCTGGCTCCAACCCATCAATTCATCATTTGTCTGCATTGTACCTTTAAGATGATTAGAGATTGCTCTACGACCCCCTTCAGTAAAGCGATCGCCCTGAAGACGTTTCCCTCGATTACGACGTGTAAAAGTAGCACGGGAACGCGTCGTATAAAATCCGACTTTATCCCAAGTCTGCCACGCTAGACAGACAGCGGGCGTGTTACGTTGGGTTCTAAAAATGCACATAAAAAACACATTTCATGTGAAATAAAAGTCACCCAACATACTTTATTAATTTCATGGGGAATATTTGCTATGATATTGAGCAGTTATCTAAAGTCAGTGTTTTTATGGTGCTTTAATAGCAGATTCAGTGTCAA
Organism: Ptychadena robeensis; assembly: GCA_036250615.1. NCBI lineage: Eukaryota > Metazoa > Chordata > Amphibia > Anura > Ptychadenidae > Ptychadena > Ptychadena robeensis. The sequence goes on along the minus strand of CM070039.1, from coordinate 29,635,158 downwards.
ATTGCCCTTTTCTCAGCGGGGAATGCTAAGCCCATCTATATTACACTTCCAGAGCACTCAGGAGCTGGAATTGGGAGATAGAACGCTTTTCTTTGAAGTTCGAATTTTGTCTACACTCTGGAATCAAATCAACTTCCAGTCGACTGCGTAGTCAAACGCCACCATCACTCGGGGACCTCGGCTAAAAAATATTGCATGATATCGCTAATTAAGACTGTGCTCTATCCACCACAGTTTGCAAGACGCGATTTTAATCTTTTTTTTTTTTTTTCCTCGCTCACTTATCAGGGATACAGGCTTGTATGACTTATTAACATTGAAACTGACTATAAACAGGAATAAATCGTAGCTGAGCCGAACGGAAAACTCGGCCTGGAAGATTAGAAAGCGGTATGTCATTCCTTTTCTGCGTTCTGCTTGTATCAAACATGGTGCTGGGAGTGTGTCTGGTCAGCCCCCCCCCCCCCACCCCTCCCCCCTGGGGCATCTCCCTCTAGGCAACATAGAGGGTGACATCTTTTTCAAGTTTTTTTTAGTTTTATTATGATCCTGCCAGTAGATCATGTTTTCACTTCCTGTAATAGGGTGACAACAGTTTTGGTTCACCAGTCACGCATCTATGTGGACGGTAGTCTATAGTAGTTACTCAAAAGTGCCCCTTATTAGAGTGTCCAGGGTCTTCTATTAGTGATGGCCCGAACTGTTTCCCGCCGCGAACTATTCGCGGCGAACATCGCATGTTCGCTTTCGCCACATGTTCGCGAACATATGGCGAGTTCGACCCGCCCCCTATCTTTTTACATTGCACAAACTTGACCCGTGTGAGTCACATCCTCAGACATAATCCCAGCCAATCAGCACCCCCCACCTCACACCATCCCACCCCCTATAGCATTGCAAGTAAGGACGCCATTCACATGTTGCTGGAGAAGGAGAGAGTCAGATCAGAGAGGCTGCGCTGCATAGTGACTATTAGCTAGGCAGTGATTGTTCTACAGTGACTCTTCCTCATTGCTCTTACTCTGCTGTCAGACAGAGTACTGAAAAGACCCCAAAGCCCTTTTTAGGGCTATTTTTTTGCTACCCTGTTGCCTGCGGCTGGCATGCCAGGCTGCTGCCAGTGATCTGTGACCTGCCAAGCAACATATTGCCACATGGCCTACTGCCAGTGCTCATATTTGGTGGCACTTTGTTACTAGCCCAGGGGATTTTTCACCCTATTTTAGGGTACAAATATATATTGCACGCCTTTCCGTCCCCTTACAGCCTTGTGCAACTGTGTGTGCGCCCACACTGCCCAGTGCCCACCCATACTTATCTGGTGGCACTTTGTAACCCCAGGGGATTTTTTCACATCCATTGTAGGGTATAGTACCTCTTGCACGGCTTTTCATCACTTCAGCCCAGTGCCACTGTGTGTGCGCCCACACTGCCAGTGCCCACCCATAGTTATCTGGTGGCACTTTGTTACCCCAGGGGATTTTTTCACCCTATTGTAGGGTATTATGTCCTATTGCACAGCTTTTCATCACTTCAGCCCAGTGCCAACTGTGGTGCGCCCACACTGCCCAGTCCACCCAAACTTATCTGGTGGCACTTTGTTACCCCAGGCGATTTTTTTCACCCTAATTGTAGGTTATTAATAATATTGCACAGCTTCCGTCCCTTACAGCCTTGTGCCCATGTGTGTGCCCAGTGCCCAGCCACAGTTTATCTGGTGCAGGGTAATATACCCAGCAATTTTTTTTCACCCTATTATAAAGGGTATTACTACTAGTGCACGGCTTTCCATCCTTACACGCCTCGTGGCCAACGTTTCATCTCCACCAGTTCTGCCACACTGACCATCTCCCCCAGTATCCTCCACACGTCCATCTGCACCAGTGTCTCCACACTGACCAGCTCCCCCAGTGTCTGCCACCTGACCATCTCCCTCAGTGTCTGCCACACTGACCATCTCCCCCATGTCCGCAACTGACCATCTCCCCCAGTGTCTGCCACACTGTCCTCTCCACCAGTGTCCTCCATACTGGACAATCCTCCCCATGTTCCTCCACACTGTCCCATCCCACCATGTGCCTTCATACTGACCATCACCACCAGATGTCCTCCATACTGACAATCTCCCCCAGTGTCGCTCCACACTGTCCATCTCCCCCAGTGTCCTCCACACTGTCCATCTCCACCATTGTCCTCCCATACTGACCATCACCACCGTTCTCCATACTGACCATCACCACCAGTGTCCTCCACACTGACCATCACCACAGTGTCCCCATACTGACCATCACCCACCAGAGTCCTCCATACTAACCATCACCACCAGTGTCCTTCACACTGTCCATCTCCACCATGTGCCTCCATACTGACAATTACATTAATGTGTCTTTATGGGACAAGAGTGCCCATCATGGTATGTCAGGATCCCCTGTTCCAGAAGTGTGTTAGGTCTTTATGAACCCCGGACATCTCTCCAGAAGGTATAAATATATAAAACAAATATTTGGGACCCTGTTTTCTACCCTTAATTTTCCGATGGCCCTTATGAGGGCTCCGCGCTTTTTTTTAGTTGTTCATGTCTGAAAACACACCAGAAGAGCTGAAACGAACAAAGGTGGGTGGAAACCCCCGAAGCTCTTTGTGCTGGAGTGTCTTGACATATAAGGAGCCCGATCTGACTCAGACACAGAGGTTGTTGTCTGTCATTTGATAATTTGGTAGTAGCCAATGGCTTTTGGAGCTGGCTAACATGAACAAGATAAAAAGGTTTGGCATTGGTCTTTGGCACTCATTGGCAAAGCTGTTGCTTCTCAGCAAGTACACAAGTACACAAAGCGAACAGCATTTCGAAGGGTAATTGGCAGACCTCATGACCGCGAAAGAAGCAAGCTTTACGGTATGTCTCACGATTGGCCTTCATAAGGCTTAAGTTATCCGAGAAAGCTCACATTTTAGACTTTATATACAGAATAACAGCATGTAAGGTGGGTGGCCAAAACATCCCAATAATAATAGCAATTGTTTAGGGTGACAATATCACAAAAGAGTTCCTGCGGTCCACACCCGTAGAGTCCACTCTAACCAAGTAGAATCCACGTCCATAACTTATCATATATCATGCTGGATTGATGTTTACCATAAATGCTAATGATGCTTGTTAATAACTGGATATTTGTGTTGTTAATCGGTAACCCAATTGAAGTATGAAATTTAGTTATACATACTTCTTATAACACATGATTTTTGATTCATGTGGGCCCTTAAAGTACCCGTGGCCCCGATTAACTCAGGGGGAATGCTCTTTGGTTGAATTGTCACCCTAAACCAATTGCTTGTTAATGACTTTAGTTAACCAATACTGATATCAATTAAACTTCTGTTTTCACCAATGGCCAACATGGTACAACACTCTTTCTATAGCTTGCGCGAGTGGTATGGGAGATGTGTGATATTGTTTAAATCCCCCAATTGCTGGACATGAGGGGGTGTAGGCCTACGACACTCAAGATTGTTAGATGGATAATGTATTGTTAGAGTTTGTTTGGTTGGTAAAATCCTACACTTAATACTAAATACAGTGTACCCATTGACTTACAAGGGCTTGGCAAAAATTTTATATTTAACTTGCAACCACAAAAGATTTTGATTACAACCAGATTATGGCACGCGTCAAAAGATTTCTGCTTGCATAGTGTCATTATGGTGACCTGATGTCATAATAAGTACAGCAATGTCAACAGGGACCATATACACCAATCATAAACAGCGCACAAGGGCAGATCTCTGTTGGAAGGGGACTCGACGTCCCAACAAATAACAACACTTCCCTTTCATCGTTCTTCAAGTTGACACAGATGTCAACGTGAATGGCGGATGACAAATTGTGTCTGGTAGGGCTCTGGCACGTTTTAATTTTTGGTGAGAAAGCAGGAAATTCTGGTGGGTTTGGTAAGTACACATATGACAATGCTTTCTTATGTATGGAAAAGGCAGGTAAGGGGGGTATGGGGGTTCAGAACACATTATAGGTAATGTTATTATTCTTATAGGAACATGAGCCTTGACTTACGAACCAACCTTGAGGAACCAATTAGGTTCGTAATGTCACTGTAACAATAATGTTTAATACAAGAAAATTCTGTTTTGTGGAATTGGTGTTTAACCCTTGATAGAATTTGGCTTCTACCCAGAGTCCTTTTGAGTTACATTCCACCACTGACCCCACCTATTGGAATTCTTTAAGCCAAGGATGCCGTGCGTTGACACAGCCACCTCCCCCATTCATTATCGTTCACATCGGCACCATGCAGCGTTCAATGTGACAGATGTTGGCAGTAGCCGTCTTCTCAGCACAAAGCTACGGTGAGTGGCACTTCAGAACAGAATTTGGTAAATTAAAGCCATGACCTGGCACTTGTGATTATGACCAAAACACAAGGTGACCCTTCTTTCTCCAAGTAATGAATATGGCTTCAAGCAGCAAGGGAAGCGGGCCGCTGTTTGATGCTGATGGACATGAAAAATTTAGAAGAGGAAATTCATCATTTTTCTTTGTATGCAAATTTCAACTGTATCCAGAAATTAACCGCCATGATCCTCTGTGTCAGTTCTCATCTGAAGGAATTATCCTTGTCTGCCTTCACAGCAATTGTGTTGATCTGGGGGTCAGTTAGGGGTTACTCTGGGAAATAAATAAAGAAACCAAGGGGGAATAGAAAGGGATGGAAAGTAAGAGCTTTGAAACTATTTCCCAGCAATCGTAATGTAAGGTTGAGGTTATTGCATGTAATGCTGGTGAAGCATAGAAAGGGAAGGTTACAATTTTTTACCACAGGGATAATTTAATAGGATACACGTTGGATTTGAGTTTAAAAAAAAGAACCAAACTGTAGCACGAAAATGCTAAGGACGATGGGAGTACACTTAAGGGGCAATGGCCGTCGGGTACTTGTGCTGGGTGGATGGGTGGCAACCGTAATACAGCATCTGTATCTAGGGGCCAGTGGCGGTTATTAGGAATGGGCAGTTACCCAAAGGCAGCATCGTGATTATGTGTAGTCGAGAGTATTACAATCGGTTTAATTTTTAGGTGAAATCAGCACTTTTGATTTCGAATATACTGCTATATCTGTGTAATCGCGAAAATACGAGATACATCAGTACATTTAAGGGTTGGGGGTTCCGATCACAAAAATATTTTGATCAAATATCTTTTTTGCAATGGGTTATAATGACCTGGAGTGTCACGAATTCTCCAATTTACAAAGTTGTTGTGATATAGGTTAAAGTTAAAAAAATCACCAATAATTTAGCAAAGATGGATATTGCCTGTGATGCCTCATCATTAAGTGGTGTGGGGGCAGACATCATAGGGCATGGAAATGATTGTCACCCCGGGGACATCATCCAGCAGGGAAGAGGAGCCAGTTTAGGGTGGGGACTGATAAGTAGTGATGGCCGAAAACTGGTCCGCAAGCGGTGCCATGGTGTTCGATCATTCTAAGCCCGCCAGCAGTACGGGTGTTCGACCGTGAGTGAGAAGGATAGTGACTATTCTTCGCACCAGCAGGATCAGGAGTGGTAAGATCCTGCCAGAGGAGAAAGATCTTTCACTAGATGACCAAGTAGAGAACCCGGGCTTTCTAGTGAAAAATTGACTACGAAAACTGGAAGTGAAAGTAGTGATGTCACGTTCTGGCAAATCTGAAACGAATCGGTTCCAGTACGGGAGCTTGTGTCGTCACGGACGGTCACTGTAGTTTCCGAGATTCCAATTCCCCACCAACAGGAGTTTGAACTGGCCGTTGAATGCTGGCCGCCTGTTCGCGAACGGACCTGGCCGAGTCGGCCATCATACTAAAGATTGGGAGATGTGTCTTCGGGCAAAAAGCCCGGGGAGAATTACAAGCCTCCTGCAGCCTTCCCAAATCCTCAGGTGCTGAAAAAAACTGCTGGCGAACCGCCGTCGAAAATGCTACCAAATGGTCCCATCTCCTCCATAAAGGGGACAGATCAACTAATAAAGCATCCTAGTTTGCTGCATGTCTGGTATGGAGGCTCCACACAATATAAAAGTTTCAGAGTTCTCACTCATACATAACCAGATACAACAACATATTTACTCCCGGGGTTCCTCCTCTCTGACACGTTTTACCCCAACTGGTGGGCTATTCATAGAGTAGCGATCTAACCACCCCAAAAATGGCTGTATTGTATTGTCACAAATATGTCTTTTGAGCCATTTTTAGCTTGGGACCAGGACAATTCCAACCACCACCTACAATGGTTGTCCAACACCCCGCATAACTGGGGAAGACAGATAGGGTGAAGCTGTAAATGTTGTAGGACACCCGGCCCCTCATTTAACCTTCTCCTTCAAATAAATAAAGTGTGAATATTAAAAGACGGTTAAGTAAAAAGGGGAATGCACATCTCAGGCAACACGCTGGAGCCTCGAACTAAAAGCTTTTTTTTTTTACTCACAGCCATTGACAAGTGTTAAAGGGGACAGTTCGACATCCTCGGGATTACGGCACCCACTAATCACTTGTCCTGGGTTTAAGGTGAACCCTCGGACAATACAACAAATCTTTTATTATGCTTCACCTAATCTTCTACTCATAGAAAGTTCGTTTTTTGTGGCACGTCACCTGAGACAAATGGAGTTATCTGCACACAACGAGGAGGGAGGAGCATAGGAGGGACCGTGGTATTGATGGGATTTTTAATTATGTAATGTGGGCAGGCTGTAAAGAGCTCCTTTTATGAGGGAGCACAATGGCTGAGTAAATACCAGTACAGGTGTCCCCGCGCTGAAGTGGCCTCTCAAGTGTGTAGAGAGAGCATTTACTTATTGTTAATGCGCTTTTAAACTTTTTTTTTTTTTATTAACCAACTGAAGTAAAAAATGGGGGAGGGGAGGGTGTCAGGAATAGGGGTATGCTGTAGGTTTTAAAAAACCATAGTGACCTCGGAAAGCACAAAGGGGACTCGGGCATACGGTACTGGGGCAAATGCCATAAAAATGTAAATGAAGCGGCAAAGTAAAAGCACCTTAGCCTTAAAATGCCTTGGCCATTTCTAGAAATAAATTCACCGTTTAGCTTGGGTACTTTGTGTGCCGAGGCTACGCTGCAAAAGCCGCCAATGGCTCTTTAAAAGGTTTAGTTGTTGTGGGAAGCTGTGATATATTGATTGCCACATGGCATGTGGTGAGGACATGAAAGCTTACGACTGACCGACCCCCAGGCTCTACAAAATGGGCTTCTTTAAAGGACCAAAGGCTGTCTTTTTTTAATCTGGTTTTTTGATGACCACCATGGACCCCCTCAATAATTCCATGGAGTTTCAAGGTATCCCCTACTAAAAATCATTATTTGATGGAATAGGAGCTTATCCCCAGTAGTGTGTTGTATTGTGAAACTCTAATTGCAAATTTATATTGGCAAAGTTAGTATTTTAGAGGAGTAGGGTTCGCCAACCTTGCCTTGAGAGGGCCCCCCTTTGTTATTTAAGAACATTATCAAAGCACCCCACTGCTGCCATTCAAACAAAGGTTAAGAATGAGGGCTCGCGCCCCAATAGAATACCTTCGTGCCCCCCGTTTGGGAAACACTGGACTTAGAGAATTTGGATTCCCCTTAGGGGAAACTATGGGTTGTGGGTCTAAGGATGGTACCACATACCTTGTATTAATGTACTGTTGATTAATCTTAGATTCATATATACCTCTTTAGGTGTAATGATGTACTGATCCCCTGTTGCCATTTCATTTGTACCATGGTGTGAAGAAAAGAACCCCCTAATGAGGCTGCCTGTATCATAAGGCCAAAATGCGTGGGGGGAACCTACCCACATATTTGAGGCCTATGCGTCTCATTATGTATCTCTAACACGGTGAACGTTGGTGGTTTGAATTGTTTATTTGTACCTGTTGGGTGTTTGTTGCTTGTCTCGTAACACCCCTGTTTTGGAGATGTTGTGGATGTTCAAATGCAGTTTATGCTGATTGTTTAATAAAATGTGTTATCTTGACATAGTTTCCCGCGTCTTTATTTTCCACCAAAATCATCGGATGGCTAGGCCACTCTCAACACACAAACCACACCCACCCCCCACCAAAAAACCTCAGTTCCGGCTGGATATACACGGGCTCAATATTTGAGCTGATAGAGTAGATCTCAGCGTAGCATGATGGCGCGCTACTGCCCGGCTTCCCTGATAGCAGGAGCCAGCTGTCGCCACCGTCCTAGATTGAATGGGGACCCACCACATGTCCCCCAATTCAAAGTATGCAATACGAACAAGGTTACAAACATGGTGTGGTAAACGCTCTGCCGAGGAGATCTATTGATCTCGACTCGAAAAATGGCATACATGGGGAGATTTTTCCCCAGATTTCTGCACAGATCAGTGCCATGAACGTGCAGGCGGCGTCAGCTTGGTGCAGAATTCTGGGAAAATGACCCGTTTGGGGTGTATTCTCAGTTTAGCCCAACCTCAAAGATGAAAGGATTAATGATACCGTAAGTTATGAATTAGGTTGGTCCAGATCTTTTCAAAACAGTCATCAACGGATCCAACTAAACCTAGCCAAACAGGCTTTTTTCAGTATCGCCAGTGGGCGTGAGGCATCTCTGTACTCTTAGCACCCTGAAGGGGGCAGCAGGAGTCACTGACTCCCCTCATGACTAATACAAGAGGGGAGTATTTACAACAAGGGGGTTGGGGGGTATCTTTAAGGGATCCTAAACAAAACAGTGTTCCAAAATAGCCAATGAAATTATTCCTGATGTAATTGTAGAGAAATTTACCAAAGTTGTATAAAAAAAGGTTAAAACTGTTGCATCAGAAATAGCTTTTTAACTTTTTGGCTTTCTGCAATCAAGCCATGGTGGTGACTATCAGGATGTTGTCCAACGTGGTAGTAGATAGGGCTGGGGGACTAAGTCATAAATATTTATAACAAGGACATGAATGTAAATCTGCTCTCTAGCGACCCCTGGATAAAGGTGTGGTAAAGGGTGCCTCAACACACCCAGCATACACGTATATTCAGATGGTTTATTGTTAAAAATATCTTTATTATAGGCTAATGTTTCTAACGCAAAAGAGACATGCTTTTTAAATAACCTGACCTGACTAGCCAAATCAGAGAAATTATAATCAATCAGCTGACATGAGCTTCTCCTCCTACGTCTTTACAATTTCTTTTAAATTCGCTACAAGCCTTAACTAATGTAAAGTAATCAAAGTCAATATCAGACTTGAACTCTGGGCACTGTCACTAGTGAGCCTGTAGTTACGTACGCAGTGGGAGGCAATGGAACCTCGATTAAAATGGCTTATATAAAAGCAATTAGTAATCTGTCACAGTAAATTAATTCCCTGTTAGAAGGAAGGGGACCTGTAAGGCAGAGAGTTGGGGTTGTTAAAGCATAGGTGTATACAACTCACCACTTGCCGATGTCTGGATAGAAAATTTAAAAGATTACTTTCCCTTTTTTGAGATTAGTATTTTGCTGCATCGCCTTGCGTCAGATTCCATATGTTGTCTATGGCAGGTTGGTCATCCCTTAGACATTTAGTGTTGGGGGAGTTGACCAAACCATTTAGACCTTTTTCTGCCTTAGGGGCCCCACCCCCCCCTTGTCTGGGTACAGACAAGCCAAGCCTCCCAACCCAAAATCACTACCCGACTTTATTAACTCCGCTGGTGGTTTGTCAACCCTGTTGCTGGGATCGGGCATACTTACATATGCGTGGTCACAGCGAGTCTGTAGCGATTTTAGCGGACCTGAGAGGTGGGGGGTTAGAGCCTAGAATGGGTGCCTCTGCTTTAGATGGTAACAACAGTAGGAAATGGCCACTCGATTTAAAAGTCTGGGGTGACACAATGAGAAGAACCAGGACAGAGTGTGTTGCACGTTATACAGGAAGTTCTATCATGCAGGATATGGAAGGTGAAAACGGCACGATATGGATGAACCGCCAGGGAGGTTTAAACAAAGTTTTAATGTAAGTGAAGTCACAACACTCTCTCACTGGGGTTGGTAACTTAGCCTGTTCCTAACTTGGCATAGACAGACACTTTCTTATGACTCCAGACAGTTGTTGGGGGATGATACTATGTTCTGGGACTCGCGAAAGTCAGTTAGGGAAATTTACAAAAAAAAAATGCATCCTTCTCTAGTGAGACATGAGAGTAAAACGTCCACAAGAGTGGGTGCTGGCAGCTATTAGTTGCAGTCGCAGCTCCACTGCAGCAAGTTTTTGACCCCCAGAGGACTGTGAGTACAAAGAGAGGGCCAGCACACAGATCGTGTTCCCCTGTTCCGATGACCACTAAGATGGGGCACCCCCCTGCGATCTTTAGACGGCCCCTGAGGGGGGGGGGGTTAGAACCAGAATGCGGTGCCAATGCTTTCGCTGGTGGTCAACAATCGGAGGAAATGGCCACTCCATTTAAAGGTCTGGGTGACCAAGAGTGTGTGGAAACGGCCACCACGATATGGATGAACCCAGAGGGAGGTTTTAAACAGATTCCTGTAAGTGAAGTCACACACTCTACCCTTGTGTAACTTGTCCTGCTCCTAACTTGCAATACAACATAACTCTTCGTTATGCCTCCAGCAGTTGTGGTGATGATACTATGTTTCTGACTCGCAAAGTCCGTTGGAAATGTTTTTAAAACATTGGCATCCTCTCTAGTAGAAATGTAGTAACACGTCCACAAGATGGTGCTGCGGCTTGTAGATATCAGTCCAGCTCCACTTTTAGCAAGTTTTTTACCCCAGCTGTGCTTACAAGAGAGGGGGCCGAGCACACATTGTGTTCCCCTTTCCGATGCAACTATGGTGCACCTGAGTGGGTGGGTTATAACCCAGAATGGGTTTCACTCTTGCTTTAGATGGTACAAATAGTAGGACATTGCCACTCACTTCATTAAAAGTCTGAGTACCAATGATATAGCCCCGGGACAGAGCCTTGTCCACCTTATCAAGAATTTCCCCGTCATTGCAGCTTACGGATCATTTTATAAAAGAATCAAAATTAAATGAAAAAACAGGAAAGATGTCAGATCTTAAGTGATACATATTAGGTGCCGGCGCCCGAAGGCCCTGAGCAAACACATAGGGGACACTTGCAATAATTATACCAACAGGCCCCCTCCTCCTCCCTACGCTGGCAGAAAATCCCGTTCAGCCGAATGAAACAAAAAAAAGCGCTCGGCCGTGATTCACCATTGTATTATCATAATAATGAAAAATACCTTGACAGCAGTCTGTTGACAGTGTTTAGCTTTACTCCAATTCCCGCTCCCTTCTGCGGCCCGGAACTGAATCCAACCCTCGCGGGCATCCCTGCCCCAACGCCAACTGATCTTCCTTCCGCCTATTCCTGCAGCGCATCACTGACTTTTGGACTGGTTCCCTTAAGGTCTTTTTTTGGGCCGTGCCCGTCGTGGCTGTTGGGGCAGCTGCTGAAATGAACGACGTTGGTGTTGGTCAAATTTTCTGTTTGGACACTTTCTCTGTACAATGTCACTCTCTGCCTGATTCACGTCTTCCTTTCTTTCTTCTGCCGGTTTTTTTTTTTCTCTTCCTTCAAAATGTGATATTTTCAATTATTGAGAGATTCTGGAATATTTTTTTATTCAGGGAGAAGCTGCAATGATTGAAGCCATTGTTTTCTATCATGATAAAGATGTAAGGTGGTTATGGTCCCCATACACTAGCGAGCTGTGGCCTACTCGGTTGGTGGCAAAATCAGCCTCATATCAATGGGTCCCATATGGGGCAACAGATCGATTGTTGCCCCAAAGCTTGGTTGTCCAGAGAACGGACATGTCCTTAATCTCTGCCAATGCCCATTTTAGTTTCAAAATGGGGACCACGTCAAGGGTTGCCGCACACATAGTGTGCCCTCCGTGCACTCCACCACTCATCTGTTGCCACCCCACATCGCTCTGTGTAACTTTGACAAACCTTTTTAATAACTTTTTGACACACAGATACCCTGATAAAGATAAAAAGTCAAACAGTTACATTTGTATCTACTAATATATAAAACATTTACATCTAGAGACAATTAACTACAAGTGGTGCTTCACCATTGTCATTATCTTGGAAAACAACCCTCTGCCATACAAATCAGTGGTCCTCACTTTTTTGTGATTAGTTTTGGTCATTACAGTCAAAGTCAGGATAAAGGCTGTGTCGGATTTTATGAAAGATGTTGTTTCGATCGATCACACTGTGATCAAACTATCCCCACATGGAGAAAACGATATTTGATAGATTTGGTTCGCTGGATACACAAACCAAAAGTCTGCCACTGATGTATAATAGGCCATAATTAATTATTCTATAATTAATGGAACCAAAATTGGTCCGGTACAAACAAAACAATTTACAGATTCCGACTTATATATAGACCGTTCAAACGATCGACAGGAAATGAAAACGCGGCTATGGGGTCCCTTGTAGGCTCTACAGCTGGGGCCCGGGGGCGAAAACACATGGGGGGGTGGAAGAAAAGCAGTATCCAATCCGCCGTGCGACGAGGAGACGTGCCTGAGCCACTCCCCAAACCCATCCCCAGTGGAGCCGTCAGCCTTCAGTCAAAGAGATCTCTTTTCCTGATAGTGCATGCCCCCCTTTAATTATCAATTGAAAAAAAATTCCAGGTTCTGGGACTTGTTCATGGACGGTCTCACCAAATATGGGATGAGTTGGTGTCCTGAACTAAAATCCCCTGTCGCTTAGGGCTTGCCTCCCCTGGCGAGGCTGGGCCGGGAGGCCGCGCGGTCCCCGCAGTAGCCGACCCGCCGATTGCAGCGAACAAAGTGCACAAGGGATCGCGACGGCCACCAGGAGCTACTATACATTTCAATGCAGCTGTTGCGGCTGGCACCTTTACAGTAATAATTGATTTATACTGAAGCTACTTCTGCAAACCCTCATAAAACCATTAAACCATGGGGCCCCATTCTGTCAAACACTAAAGGGGACAAAACCCCCGCCTGTGATTTAATATACTCAGTGGCTGCTGCTTGTATTTTATCCTTGGGGCAAAAACATAGGATCAAGAGGTGTACCTTGATGTTAGGCACTCCTCTGAGGAACACTGGGATTGAGTTTAAAACAGCACATTGTAGGGGCACAATAGGGGGGCCAGACTATGCATTCCGGCTCATCCTACCCTATCCTGATAGTTAATGGACATTCTAGTCCCAACTCCTCCCACGGGACAACTCTGATATAGTATATGTATAGAATTCATTGATTTAAAACTAAGAAATTTTACCATCACTCCAGCCTGTTTGCTTACCGGCAAGAATCCTTTCTTAAGAAAGAGAAACAGTCAACCAATGGCACAACTGGAAATTAAGAATGGGCCACACATCGGTAATTTTTTAGTTCATTCCTAAGCACTCGATTGCCGTGTCATCTCCGCGCCAATCGTTCTGGAATGGAACATGGCTACTTCTTTTCGCAAAAGAGATATTGATCAATCAGGGAACTCACATGTTGCTAAATCCCTGTCTAAAGTGTTTTTGTCCCGATCGAACTGGTAGCTAGCTTAAGAGTCAACAATGAGTCTATCACATGATCTACAAACTACTGTTGCTGCCGGCTAACGCACCTAAGTTTTTTTTTGGTTTTCAGTAACACCCCATTCATGTGCTCTGGGCCTTAAGTATATTCATGATCTTTAAATACCCTCCACCACCCCCCATAACCCCAAATGGGATTAATGTATTTTTCCTGGGGGGTTTTTGTATTCTGTATTTAAATAAAATTTGGCTTACACCTCCTTTTCCACTATGTATATATTTAATACCTAAGATTACAGAGCTGCATGTGAAGACAGAAGGGATTTCCGAGGAACATATGGCTTCGGAGTATTTTTTACAACGTTGTATTTATCACAGATTAAGGCAGCGGATCTCTCCTGAAAGAATCATTACAAGTTGTCTTGCGAGCAATGAGAAAATTGACATTCCCTGAAATGGGAAATGCGGACTGAAAAAAAAAGAAGATAATAATAATATATTTATTTATATAAATACACACCATATATACGAAGTCTGGGCATTGTGGACATCACAATATGGGCAGGTTAATCGTTGTTGTGCAGCTCCTCAACCAACGGGCGCTTGACAACTATATCTTATCAGATTTATCCCTTCCTCCCCGTCACTACATGTTTTTCGACTCGCTTGTAATGTGCAAAGCACAGACTGCTTTGAAATACTGATCATAAGATGACACTAGCAACTAGTCACGAAAGGAAAAGTACGTACATGGAAGATAGCTTACTTACGTAGTTTACTGATCTTGGATGGGTCAAGGGCAACCTGTTAAGGCAAGTCAAATTCGTGCCGGCCATGTTTGTACCTTCTGGCTAGATAGGTCTCAGGGTCCAGCTCGATCCAATCTGGGGGGGGCACGTCTACATCTAAAGGCCTGTGGGTGCCAGGGAGTGTCCCCAATTGAGCGGGCACACGACCTGACTGGAGGGCCTGGCCCCCCATGAGCCTGCCCATAACTTGGGCCCCTCTCACTTACCACTCATGTACGTGGTAGACTAAATCCAGTCAATGGCAGGTTTGACACTGCTTTGATCCTCCTGATTATTTGCATTCGGTCTGATCCGTGGAGAGTCATGACTAGACTATCATAGAAGCTGTCCTTTTGTCTGAATTGTTCAACAACATTCACTTACCAAAACCTAACTTGGAATAATTGAGCACAGATTAGGTGGTTCAATGGCCCGCCAGCTTTTATTCCAAACATCACTAACAAAATAAATATATAAAATCATTACCAGACCATTTAATTACATAGAGGTCCACGTCATCACACTGCACTCCGTTGCTCGAGTATCAGTGGGGCACCCTTTGTGTGCTGGCCGTTCTTTGATGGGGACGCCGGTCCCCATTCCAAATAATGGCATGGCCAGAGATGTAACAGATCATGTCCCATTCTCTGCCCAACCATTCTCTGGTAACCTGTCCGCCCCTATTGGCACCACCCGCGTCCCACAGCCGTTTTTTTGCAGCGCCCGACAGCTGCAAGCGCACACGCACATCGGTCGGGCCAAAAATCAGCCAGCCACTCGCTACATGTATGGGGCCTTTAGGGTAGCCATGGCAATCAAACTGCTTACTCTGATCATGCCGGAAGTTGATGGTGTCACTTTCCCGGTATTCGTAACAACGAAAGTGCCGCTTGTGGAGTGTCACTTCTGTGTTACCAGTGCCGAAGTGACACCACTCAATCTTATGGCAGATCAGGGTAGCATGTATTGATTGCCCATGGCTACCCTAAGGGCATCAAATACTGGAATTAGACCCAACTGAAATAGAAGGAAGCCCATTTATTTCTGGCACAATTATCTCCTCTAGTGTGTTCAATGGATACACCTAGAAGGACTAGCTTGAGATGTACGAAATAGCATTAAAAAATGTTTTACTTCTTCCTTGACATAATTCAGTGTCGCCAAACTTTCCATGCAGGGCCCCCTTTTCTATTTAGTACATTATTGACCCCCCCCCCCCTCCCTATTCAACACAGGGTTCAAGAATGACGGCCATAGCACACACCCCCCCGTATTTCCGAGGTATGGGTACATATTAGAGGACACCTTGCTAATTACCATGAGCACCTTAAATATTTTTGGGTTTGGTGTGTTTTGTGAACTGTGGCCTCAGCTGAGTAGATTTCCCCTTTAAATCTCCGCCCTGGTGTCACCACACTATATTACCACCGCGCGCCTTCAAGGCGGCGTCTAAATATGAACTGTGGCTTCATTAATTAACACATTTAGTGTCCATTCCTGTTGGTTGTGGCCAGAAAACATGTACTTCTGCCATTGTGAGCGGTAAAGAAATAAGGTCTTCTCTGTTCTTTTATGTTCGGCCATAAACTCTCCCGCCAGAAAAACCTGCATTCTCCCTCCTCTTGTAGTCCGGCTTTTTTCCAAGCAGCCCAGAGGGCCCATGAGCTGCCCGAGGAGTGACCAGGTCCCTCCCAATTGAGCACCACCCCCCCCGCCCCCATCCTCCTAGCTCCCTCCCGGCCATGATAAACACCTCCATGTAAATAAATCAGCGTCATATTGGCTCTAAAAAGGTGATTTACGGGAAATATCATTAGATTCTGATGTACCAATGATTCCCAGTTCCGGGAATCTCATTCCTCTTCATTATCACAGATAACACGGAGGATCGGATTCTTGCTTAGCGGAGGACAGTCTGTAGGAATGTAATGATTTTAGTTATATTCCTGGGGCGACCTAAATCATACACAGGTCGGGTGTGGACAGAGGATTGGAACTTCTTCTAGGTTGAGGTGGTACCAGGCGAGCGCTATGGGCTTGTGTATTGTAGGACTGTACTATTTTATTTAAAGGGATATTTATTAATAAAAATGATCCACGCTTAGAGCCTATGTAGTGTGACCCAGGGTGGGCAAACTTTTTGACTCATGGGCCACATTGGCTTCTTAACTCCAGTGGGGCTTTATGAGGTCTTTGGCCATTTTTGGGGCACAACAAGCCGCTAACCCGGACAGAAACCCTCCGGGCAATTGGCGGAGTAGGCTTTACTGACGTGTCCGTGATTTCCCGGCTCTCCCCCTGGCCCTCTACCTATTGGCCGGTTTCAGTAATGGCCAGACCACAAGAGCTGGATGGCAAAAGCACTCTCCTGCCGCCCAGGCCCCGATTCTTTCTCTGCAACACGGCACATATGATGTCATCCAACCATCAGATCACAAGACTCTACACACATTCGATCTGCAGCATGCGCATCGGGGTACAAAACTCAACGTCGATGCCCAGCTTTTAGTAGTCATTTCTATTTAGCTATGCACACCGAGTTAGCTCTGTAAAAAGATCTTAGTACAATCAACTGTATGTGCGCGCTCGTTTACAAACTCACGCTTTGTATGCTTTCCCCTTTGAGCGGGTATTAATAGCGCCACTCAAGAAACTCGATTGAACAGGGTTCACCCCAGCCCACATTTGGAAACCCCAGTTCGATCTTCATTACTTGCATGAGATGGAAATCTTCATGCAAGTATTGGATGACTACACCGTCTCCTGCAACTCCTCTCAGCCGCCCGCTGTCATGTGACGTGGCGGAGCCATCCACTCCTCACTCGGAAGCTACTGCTGTGTAGAGAGAGGCAGCTGATTTCTCCCCATCTTTGGTAGCATTTTCCTGATTCACACACTGGCAATCTGGGGAGAACGGGTCCCCATTACACAGGAAGCAATGTGCCCATGTGTGCACATTGCATTCCATTCAACTGAACTCTGATCATCACAGCATGGTGACGTACCACTCTGTGATTAATCAGGGGTCTATTGCACCGGAATCTACCCATGTGTGCCTAGCTTTAGAATGTGTAGCACTGATTGGTCAGGTCCTGCAACCCTCCTGTGTCATAGCCTGTAACCTGTGTGTTATCTTGTTCATCTCAGCTCAATTTAATGTACAGGCACGTAATATGTTGGGGCTATATAATAAAAGTTTTAATAGATAATGGATTGACATTTAGATAACTTTAAGAAACCTTTATAGGGGTGAATGCCTCATGCCACATTCTCCGGCGGCCATGCTTTCACGCCTTTAACGTTGACAACCGCCAGTGTAAATGCACCCTTCACTCTCATGCCTTCCAATATTAAATTATGACATCAACGTGCATTATCCTTTGAGAAGAACAGACCTACTATAAATAACTGGGAGGTTATTCCTCTCTCTAATCAAGCTTCTGTTGCTATGGTGCTCACAAACAACCCTAGTCACGCAGGGTTAAGTGAACCATCTTGCGACCGTGTATTACAAACACCTGAACGCAACTCGGGCCACACAAAGAAATGAGTATTTTCTCATAAAGAAATGTTTTTCTAACCATTATCGGGCAGAAATAATTGGAAAGACATCAGGCACGGCTTGTGCGCGTGTTTTTTTTTTCTTCCCTTTCGTGTCACTGAACCTTGGCGGGGACACAGAGTAACAGGTAACGCAGTCACAGGCGCAAACAAAGAGAATTATGTTAATTTTAACAAATTAGAAAGCCAATGTTTCTCAGTAATCAGGCTACAAGACACACAATGGCACTTACAGGCTTTTCTTAGATGCCTTACAAAGGATAGGTTCCCCGTAAGTTTGGAGTGGGAGGGGAAGATAACATACCCAGGTTGGTTAATCCATCCTCTACAAATGCTAATTAAATTTACCTTCTCAATTAAGACTTCGCTTCGTAAATTTTTTTAACAACATTTTCCTTTTTTTTTCTTGTAAATCTTTGACCTTTCAACCGACGTTTTGTCTGAAACTTATTGCAGTTTTTAATTCTGAGAGGAGGAAGTAGAGAGAGAATGTTCACTGTTAGCATAATTGGTGTTAGGTGATCCTCGAATGTATTACAGTTGCCGCGACACTAGGCTCCAAATTGAAATTTGAAGGGAAATGATGGAAATGGCTGTAAGGAAAAGTAGCCTTTTATAAATCTAATTTGCTATGGCACGGTAGTAGGCCGCCTGAAGTCATACAAGAGCCTTTATTGGTTCCAATGTCCGAAAGGTAAGTTAGATAGTGAAAAGGATGTTAGAGTATGGCCCCCTGCGTCCTGCCCTTTAAGCTAAGAGAGCTGAAAATATGTAATGCCCCCATCAGGCACAGATATTTAGCGTCCGACAGATTAAAAACGATCATTTAGATCGGTCGCCTGCAGATTGGTGCATACCCCCATTTTCCGATCAATTAAATTTGATCTTAATTGTGAAAAAATCGATCAAAACATGATCGGAAAACCATGGGTTTTTCGGAAATTTTTGATCGTTAGGACATGAGTACAAATACGATTTCCCCCCCAAAAATCGACAAAAAATCCCCAAAATCGATCAAAACTTGGTTATTCCATGTGGAGTAATTCTATTTTCCATCATCAATCTCCAATTGTACAACTTGAAAAAAATTGATCGCTTTTAGTCTGTCTTATGCTAAAATCTGTGTATGGATGTGGGTCATTAAGGAACTCGTCTTATTTTCTACCTCCTCGAGAGATAACCTATGAAGGGCATACCTTAGGGGCAAACAAAGGTGGCATACATGCTTCACTCGTTACACCATGAAAGGGATGATCTTGAATAGACGCAACACATTAACTTTTCCAGGTGGAGCTTTTTCATATTTCAATTAAGCGGGGACACCTGGAAACTAGGTAGATTTCACCAAATTCCACAACATGGACATCAACGCTCGGGATTAATAAAAGGATTGTCAGGGGACCTCAAGCCTCATTTTTGATGGTGTTTCAAATGTTTTACACAAATGATCCCTCAAGTGAAACCTATGACATTCCTACCGAAGGCATAAAAAGTCTATCGGAGAAGAAGGAGGCACCCCCTGGGGGGTGGTGAGGGGGATGGGGGTGAGAGGTACGCATATGAAGAGGGTCTTGAAAGGGGAGGTTTATGACTGAACGAATTCACTGTCTGAGAAGAATAGTAGTCACTATTCTAATGACATCATCACAACGTTAACATGAGCAAACAACCTTCAACCCGTAACTGCTAAGGTAGGAATCATGTAGATTTTTGCACAACATCGGCTTATAGATTCGATCAGGATGTTCGATATTTTGATCCAATATCGATGGTGCCTGTAGGGATGTATACACTGTATGTTTCGTTGGACCGAATGAAATTTTCGTTCGACTGTACTGGAACCAAATTTGTTCGATTTTTGAACACGAAATAGCTGATCAAATGTATAGATCGAACAAAAATATCAAACGATGGTTGGTTTCGATTTCAGCATAAATGTTTTAGATAGATAAAATTTCCCACCAACATGGTCCCCGACCACTTTTAATCGATTTTTGTTTGTTTGTTGTTTTAGATTTTCGTTCAACAATCAAAAATCAATCTTTTTTTTTTTGTTGATCTATCGAACGAAAAATCGACCATGTAGTCCCCCTTGTAACTTTCATTTGGTTTCAATATATAATTTTGTTGTAATTCATTTACAACGCATCTGAACCTAAAACAAAATGAAACTCACATTGCTTGACTAATAGAAATCGCAGACTTGGGTAGCCTTTAATTACCCAAGAACCCCACCACCCATGGAACCTGGCTCTCCAATTTTTAGGACTATCTACTGGCTGCTGAGACTACATTCATAAGCATGTAGCGAGCCGGGCCGACAGACGAGCTGCACTCGGTCGCTCACAGTATCGGCAGACGCCCTTTGTGTGCCGGGCGTTGCCTAACGTTTTGCATCGACCAGAGATTACGGGACATTTCCTTCTCTGGCCGACCGAGCTTTGGGCATCTAGGGATTTTGCGATCAGCGGGCTGATCATACGGTTGCGATCACGCATGGCCCAATATCAGACCAGCTCGCTAAACTTGTATGGGCCTTAAGTTTAGTGTACTAATACCCTGGTTTCCCTGACAATAAGGGATCTTCCGAAAATAGGCACCCTTACTTGTTTTGCCTCACGCTGAAATAATAAGGCATCCCCCCCGAAAATAATGAACCCGAAGATAACGGACATGTACCTCTGGACCGTGGGATCAAGGGGGCCATCAAAATACACAGGAGGACAGAAGGGTTACTAAAATGGTCCTACCCTCTGAGTCTCTGTGTCATTTTGATTCCCCTCTCTGGATCCCCCCGTTTCATTTTAAGTGATTGCCACCCTGATACCCCAGTGCTGTATTCTCTTCATGGAAACATAGACTCCCCCGAAAATAAGACAGGCATCTTGTGGGAGGGCAAAAATGTATATAAGACCACGGTCTTCTTTTTTCGGGAACACACAGTAGTTATGACAGGAGGTTGTGCAAGGAAAGTTAAACAGCTCCTAAGCTGCCCTACAGGGGTCTAATATCAATCGAGCGGGACTTGGTGACGGCACCATGCTGGGCTCGATCATTCATCGATTCTAATGGTGAATCGACAGGAATTAATCGAACAGGAACTTAACCAACATGTTGGTTCCATGTCGTAGACATTTCTGTGAGCTGATCTATTGACCTGAACAATTGCTGTGAACACACATGACGTTTGATCGTTAGGCAATCCGTACAAAAAATACGCCGTTGGATGCCATGTATAGGATCTAATTGGTGAGGATGTAAACACCCTGTGTAAAGCTATTAGCTGATTACATTATAGAGTGAATCTTCAGTCGTCTTCCACAAATGTACACATGTATGGCCACTTTAGCCTTCAGCAACAAGTTCCCTCAGTGACCAGGAGGTAAAGATACAGTGGAGAAATAATTATTTGACCCCTCACTGAGTTTTGTAAGTTTGTCCCAATGACAAAGAAATGAAAAGTCTCAGACAGTATCATTTCAATGTGTTTATTGTGTACAGTGGCAGATAGCAAATCAAAAAGGAAAATCGAAAAATCACTTAAATAAAAGATATCAACTGATTTTGCATTTTCTTTGAGTGAAATAATGTTTTTGAACCCTCTAACACAAAAGACTTTAATACCTTGGTGGAAACCCCTTGTTTTGCAGCTCCACAGAGTCAAACGTTTCTTGTAATTGATGACCAAGTTTGCGTAACATTTTATGAGGAATGTTGGTCCACTCCTCTTTGTCAGATCATCTCTAAATCCCTAAGGTTTTCGAGGCTGTCTCTGTGCAACTCTCAGCTTGAGCTCCCTCCATAGGTTTTTTTCTATTGATTAAGGTCCGAGACTGACTAGGCCACTCCATGACCTTAATGTGCTTCCTTCTTGAGCCACATCCTTTTTTGCCTTTGGGCTGTATGTTTTGGGTCATTGGTCGTGCTGACACCCATCCATGACCGCTTTTTCAGTTTCCTGGCAGATGGAAGGAGTTGTAGCTCAGGAGTTTCACGATACATTGCTCCCGTCCATTTTCCCGTTAATGCGATTAAGTTGTCCTGTGCCCTTAGCAGAAAACACCCCCCAAAGCAACATGTTTCCCCCCCCTGCTTGCCGTGGGACTGTGTTTTGGGGTCATAGGCAGGCATTTTCTTCCTCCAACACAGCGAGTTGGAAGTTAAATGCCAAAGAGGCTCTATTTTGGTCTCATCATACCACATCACCTTCTCCCATCACTCTCTGAATCTTCAGGTGTTGCATTGGCAAACTTCAGACGGCCTGCACATGTCCTTCTTTATCAGGGGGACCTTGCGAGCCCTGCAGGATTTTAATCCTTGGCGTGTAATGGTGTTTCCAATGGTTTCTTGTGACTGGGGTCCCCTGCTAATTTTGCGTCATTAACTACTCCTCCCATGTAGTTTGGATGCTTTTATCCCTTTCTCAGAACCATTGAACACCCCAACGAGGTGAGACTTGCTGAGCCCCAGAGCAAGGTCGATTATGGTCATTTTTGTGCTCCTTCCAGTTTCGAAATCGCACCAACAGGTTTGTCCACCTTGTTTTGTTTCCCCCGCTCCCAGCTTCTTGCTATGTTTTTTTGTAGCCCATTCCACCTTGTGCAGGTCTAGCAATTTTGTCCTCTGAACATCCTTGGACAGCTCTTTGGTCTTTCCCATGTTTTGGAGCGTTGGAGTCTTCTTGATTGATTTATCTGTGGCACTCATGTCTTTATACAGGTGATCTAGTTAAGACAGTTGTCCTTATGAGGGTGCACGAATTGAGTAGAAGTAGTCTAACCACTCGGTGGGAGCCCAGAACTCTTAATGGTTTGTAGGTGTTCAAATACCTTATTTTCACTCAATGAAATGCAAATCATTTGCTATCTTTTATTTAAAATTATTGTTTTCGATTTCTTTTGTTGCTATCTGCCACTGTTACATAAACCTACCATTGAAATGTACTGTTCTGATACTTTTTCATTTCTTGTGTCATTGGACAAAACTTACAAACAGTGAGGGTCAAAAAATAATTTCCTCCATCTGTAACCATGTTACACAATATTAATATGTATAAATAATTAGTTTTTGGCT
>CM070039.1:29593456-29611728 GCA_036250615.1 Ptychadena robeensis | reverse complement strand
ACCAGTGTCCTCCACACTGACCATCACCACAGTGTCCTCCATACTGACCATCACCACCAGAGTCCTCCATACTAACCATCACCACCAGTGTCCTTCACACTGTCCATCTCCACCAGTGTCCTCCATACTGACAATTACATTAATGTGTCTTTATGGGACAAGAGTGCCCATCATGGTATGTCAGGAGCCCCTGTTCCCAGAAGTGTGTTAGGTCTATTATGACCCCTGGACATCTCTCCAGAAGGTATAAATAATATAAACAAATATTTGGGACCCTGTTTCTACCCTTTATTTTCCGAATGGCCTCTATGAGGGGCTCCGGCTCTTTTTTTAGTTGTTCATGTTACTGAAAACACACCAGAAGGAGCTGAAACAGACAAAGGTGGGTGGAAACCCCCGAAGCTCTTTGTGCTGGAGTGTCCTTGACATATAAGGAGCCCAGAGCTGACTCAGCACACAAGAGTTGTTTGTCTGTCATTCTGATAATTTGGTAGCAATGCTTTTGGAGCTGCTAACATGAACCAAGATAAAAAGGTTTCTGGCATTTCTTTGGCACTCATTGGCAAAGCTGTTGCTTCTCAGAAGTACACAAGTACACAAAGCGAACAGCATTTTCGAAGGGTAATGGCAGACCTCATACCTCGAAGAAGCAAGCTTTCGGTATGTCTCAGATGCCTTCATCAGGCTAAAGTCATCACGAGAAAGCTCACATTTTAATGACTTTATATACAGAATAACAGCCTGTAAGGTGGATGGCCAACATCCCAAAATAATAGCAATTGTTTAGGGTGACAATATCACCAAAGAGATTCCCCTGGGTCCACCCCGTAGAGTCCACTCTACCCAAGTAGAATCCACGTCCATAACTTATCCATATATCATGCTGGATTGATTGTTTTTACCATAAATTGCTACTGATGCTGTAATACTGTATATTTATGTTTTAATCTGTAAATTGAATTATTAAATTTACGTTATACATACTTCTTATAACACATATTTTTGATTCATGTGGCCCTTAAAGTCCCCTTGCCCCTGATTAACTCAGGGGGAATCTCTTTGGTGATATTGTCACCCTAAACAATTGCTTTTAATGACTTTAGTTAACCAATAACTGATATCAATTAAACTTCTGTTTTCACCAATGGCCAACATGGTACAACACTCTTCTATAGCTTCGAATTGGTATGGAGATTTGAATTGTTAAATCAATGCTGGGACATGAGGGGTGTAGGCCTACGACACTCCAAGAATTGTTAGATGATAACTTGTATTGTTAGATGTTGTTGGTAAATACTACACTAATACTAAATACAGTGTACCCTTGACTTACAAGAGGCTTGGCAAAATTTTATATTTAACTTGCAACCAAAGATTTGACTTACAACCAGAATTATGGCAACGGTCAAAAGATTTTTCTGCTTGCATAGTGTCATTCATGTGACCTGATGTCATAATAAGTACAGCACGTCAACATGGACCATCTCACCAATCTATAACAGGCTACAAGGCCAGATTCCTGTTGGAAGGGGACTCTACTTCCCAACAATAACAACCTTCCCTTTCATCTTCTCTTCAAGTTGACAAAGATGTCAACTTGAATGGCCATGACAAATTTGTGTTCCTGGTAGGCTCGGCACGTTTTAATTTTTTGGTGAGAACGCAAGGAATATTATTGGTGGTTTTGGTAAGTTACACATATACAATGCTTTCTTATTATGAAAAGGTCAGGTAAGGGGGGCTATGGGGGTTCAGAACACATTATAGGTAATTTTATTATTTCTTATAGGAAACATAGCCTTGACTTACAACCAACCTTTGAGAACCAATTAGGTTCGTAAGTCACTGTAACAATAATTTTACATACAATAAAATTCTGTTTTGTGGAATTGTGTTTAACCTTGTATAGAATTTGCTTCTTACCCAGAGTCCTTTTGAAGTCTACTTCCACCACTACCCCACCTATTGGAATTCTTTAAGCCAAGGCATGCTTGCCGTTGACACAGCCACCTTCCCCCATCTTATCGTCACATCGGCACCATGCAGCGTCAATGTGACACCTGTTGGCATTAGCCGTCTTCTCAGCACAAAGCTCGGCCTGAGTGGCACTTCAGACAGAATTTGGTAAATTAAGCCATTGACCTGCAATTGTGATTATGACAAAACAAGGTGCCCCTTTCTTTCTCCCAGTAATGAATATGCTTCAAGCAGCAAGGGAAGCGGGCCGCTGTTTGATGCTGATGACATTGAAAATTTAGAAGAGAAATTCCATCATTTTTCATTTGTATGCAAATTTCCCTGTTCCAGAAATTAACCCCCCTGATCCTCTGTGTCAGTTCTCATCTGAAGGAATTCTCCTTGTCCTGCCTTCACAGCACTTGTGTTGTTATCTGGGGTCAGTAGGGGTTCCCTCTGTGTAAATAAATAAAGAACCAAGGGGGAATAGAAAGGGATGGAAAGTAAGCTTTGAAACTATTTCCCAGCCAATCTAATGAAAGTTTAGGTATTGCATGTAATGGTGTGAACATAGAAAGGGAAGGTTACAATTTTTTACCACCGGGATCATTTAATAGGATACACGTTGGATTTGATTTTAAAAAAAAAGAACCAAACTGTAGCCTAAATCTAAGGAAGCTGGAGTACACTTAAGGGGCAATGGCCGGTACTTGTGCTGGTGGATGGGTGGCCAACCGTAATCCAGGCAATCTGTATCTAGGAGGCAGTGGCGGTATTAGGAATGGGCAGTTACCCAAGGCAGCATCGTGATTAGTGTAGATCGAGAATATTCCAATCGGTAATTTTTATGTGAACATCAGCACTTTTGATTTCGAATATACTGCTATATCTTTGTAATCGCGAACATCCGAGATACATCAGTACATAGTGTCGATCACAAAAATATTTTGATCAAATATCTTTTTTGCAATGAAGGTTATAATGACCGGAGTTCACGAATTCTCCAATTTACAAATTTGTTGTGAATATTAGGTTAAAAAATCACAATATTTAGCAAATATGGATATTGCCTGTGCTGCTCATCACTAAGTGTGATGGGGGCAGCATCATAGGCATTGGAAATGCTGTCACCCCCGACATCATCCAGCAGGGAAGAGGAGCTCAGTTTAGGGGGTGGTGACTGATAAGTAGTGATGGCCGAACTGTCCGCAAGGTGCCATGGTGTTCGCATTCCTTCTAGCCAGCCAGCAGTACGGGTGTTCGACCCGGTGAGAAGGATCTGACTATTCTTCCACCAGCAGGATCAGGAGTGGTAAGATCCTGCCAGAGGAAGAATCTTTTCACTAGAGACCAAGTAGAGAACCCGGTCTTCTAGTGAAAAATTGACTACGAAAACTGGAAGTGAAGTAAGTGATGTCACTTCTGGCAATCTGAACCAGAAATCGGTTCCAGGTACTGGATGTGTCGTCACGGACGTCACTTTCAGTTTTCCAGATTCAAATTCCCCACCAACAGGAGTTTGAATCTGGCCGTGAATCTGGCCGCCTGTTCGCGAACGGACCTGGCCGATGTTCGGCCATCACTACTAAAGATTGGTGAGATGTGTCTTCGGGCAAAGCCCGGCAGAATTACAGCCTCCTGCAGCCTTACCAACATCCTCAGGTGCTGAAAAAACTCTGTCGAACCCCGTCTGACACTGCTACCAAAGGTCCCATCTCCTCCATAAAAGGGCCAGATCAAATAACTAAATGCATCCTAGTTTGCTGCATGTCTGGTATGGAGGCTCCACACAATATAAAAGTTCAGAGTTCTTCACTCATACATAACCAGATACAACAACATATTTACTCCCCTGGGGTCTCCTCCTCTCTGACACGTTTTACCCCAACTGGTGGGCTCATTCATAGAGATCTAACCCCCCAAAAATGGCTGTATTGTATTGTCACAAATATGTCTTTTGCCCATTCTAGCTTGACCAGGAAAATTCAACCCACCACCTACAATGGTTTCCCAACACCCCCATAACTGGGCAGATAGGGTGAAGCTTAAATTTGTAGGTACACCGGCCCCTCATTTACCTTCTCCTTCAATAAATAAATTGTTGAATTAAAAGACTGTTAATAAAAGGAATGCACATCTTCCAGGCACCACGCTGAGCCTCGAACTAAAAGCTTACTCACAGCCATTGACATGTTAAAGACAGTTCTACATCCTCGGGATTACGGCCACCACTAATCACTTGTCCTGGGTTTAAGGTGAACCCTCGGACAATACACAAATCCTATTTATTATGCTTTCACCTAAATCTTCTACTCATAGAAAGTCTTTTTTTTGTGGCAGTCACCTTAGACAAATGGAGTTATCTGCATCACAAGAGAGAGGAGGAGATAGGGGGAGCTGGTATTGATGCGGATTTAATTATGCTAATGTGGGCAGCTGTAAAGAGCTCCTTTTTATAGGGATGCACAATGGGCCTAGTAAATACAGTACAGGTGTCCCCTGCCTGAAGTGGCCTCAATGTGTTAGAGAGAGAATTTACTCTGTTAATGCTTTTTAAACTTTTTTTTTTATTAACCACCTGAAGTAAAAACTGGAGGAGGGGAGGCTGTTCAAGGAATAGGGGTATGCTTAGGTTTTAAAAACCATATGACCTCGGAAAGCACAAAGGGGACTCGGAGCATACGGTCACTGGGGGCAATGCCATAAAATGTAAATGAAGGGCAAATTAAGCACCTTAAATGCTTGGCATTTCTAGAAATAAATCACCTTTATGCTTGGTTACTTTGTGTGCCGAGCTACGCTGCAAAGCCGCCAATGGCTCTTTTAAAAGGTTTATTGTTCGTTTGGAAGCTGTGATCTATTTATTGCACATGGCATTGTTAGGAACATGAAAGCTTAAGATGATGCTCTACATAAATGGGCTTCTTTAAAGGACCAAGCTGTCTTTTTTTAATCTTTTTTTGATGACCACCATGGACCCCTTCAATAATTCATGGATTTCAAGGTATCCCCTACTAAAAATCATTATTTTGATGGAATATGAGCATTATCAGTAGTGTTGATTGTGAAAACTCTAATTGCAAATTTATATTGCAAATATTAGTACTTAGAGGAGTGGTTCCCAACCTTCCTTGCAGGGCCCCCCTTTTTTATTTAAGAACATTATCAAACCCCCCACTGCCTATTCAAACACAGGTTAAGAATGAGGGCTAGCGCCCCAATAGAATACCTTCGTGCCCCCAGTTTGGGAACCACTGACTTAGAGAATTTGGATTCCCCTTAGGGGAAACTATGGTTGTGGGTCTAAGGATTGTACACAATACCTTGTTATTAATGTACTGTTTATTAATCATTATGATTCATAATACCTCTTTAGGTGTACTGATGTACTGATCCCTCTTTGCCATTTCATTTGTACCATGGTGTGGAAGAAAAGAACCCCCCTAATGAGGCTGCCTGTTCATAAGGCCAAAATGCGTTGGGGGAACCTACCCACATATTTGAGGCCTATGCGGCTCATATGTATCTTCTAACACCGTGAACTGTGTGGTTTTAATTGTTATTTGTACCTGTTGGGTGTTGTTGCTTGTCCTTAACACCCCTGTTTTTGAGATGTTGTGGATGTTCAAATGCCCTTTTTTATGCTGATTAATAAAATGTGTTATCTTGACATAGTTTCCCGCTCTTTATTTTCACCAAAATCCTCGGAGGCTGGCCACTTCACAAAAAAAAAAAAACCTCAGTTACGGCTGGAATACACGGCTCAATATTTGAGCTGATAGAGAGATCTCAGCAGTAGCATGATGGCGCTACTGCCCGGCTTCCCTGATATCAGGAGCCAGCTGTCAGCCCGTCCTATACTTTGAATGGGGAACCACATGTCCCCCATTCAAAGTATAGAATATCGAACAAGGTTTACCAACATGTTGGTAACCTGCTCTGCCGTAGGAGATCTATTGATCTCGCTCGAAAAATGGCATACATGGGTAGATTTTTCCCCAGATTTCTGCACAGCTCAGTGCCATGAACGTGCACGGCGCTCAGCGGTGCAGAATTCTGGGAAAATCGACCCGTGTATTCTCAGTTTCCCAACCTCAAAGATGAAAGGATAATGTATTACAGTTACAGTTATGAATTAGTTTGGTCTCAGATCTTCAAAACATCATCAACGTGATCCAACTAAACCTAGCCAAACATGCTTTTTCAGTATAGCCAGTGGGGTGAGCATCTTGTACTCTTAGCACCCTGAAGGGGGCAGCAGAGAGTCACTGACTCCCCTCATTGCACTAATACAAGAGGGAGTATTTACAAACAAGGGGGTTGGGGGTCATCTTTAAGGGATCTAAAAAAACAGTTTTTCCAATAGCAATGAAATTATTCCTGATGTAATTGTAGAGAAATTTACAAAGTTTATAAAAAAAGTGTTAAACTGTTGCATCAGAATAAGCTTTTTAACTTTTTGGCTTTTCTGCAATCCATCCATGGTGTTGACTATCAGTATGTTTTACTGGTATAGATATGGCTATAAATATATTATACACAAGGACATGAATGTAAATCTGCTCTCTAGCGCCCCTGGCTAAAGGTAGTGGTAAAGGTGCTCAACACACCCAGCATACACTGTATATTCAGATGTTTTATTTGTTAAAAATATCTTATTATAGGCTAATGTTTCCCCGCAAAGAGACATGCTTAAATTACCCTGACCCTGACTAGCCAATCAGAGAAATTCTAATCAATCAGCTGATCATGAGCTTCTCCTCCTACGTCTTTACAATTCTTTACATTCGCTACAAGCCTATAACTAATGTAAATAATCAAAGTCAATATCAGACTTGAAATCTGGGCACTGTCCCTAGTGAGCCTGTAGTTACGTACGCAGTGGGAGGCAATGGAACCTCGATTAAATGGCTATAAAAGCAATTAGTAATCTGTAACAGTAAATTAATTCCCTTTTAGAAGAAGGGGACCTTGTAAGGCAGAGTTGGGTTGTTAAAGCATCGTGTATACAACTCACAACTTCCATTTCTGGAAAAATTCTAAAATATTACTTTACCCTTTTTTTTATATATATTTTGCTGCATCGCATTGCTTCAGATTCCCTATGTTGTCTATGCAGTCTGGTCATCCCTTAGTACATTTTAGTGTTGGGGGCTTGACCAACCATTAGAACCTTTTTTCCTTAAGGCCCCCCCCCCCCCCTTGTCTGTGTACAAGACAAGCCAAGCCTCCCAACCCCAACTCCTACCCGCATTAACCTCCCTGGTGGTTTGCTCAACCCAGTTGCTGGGATCGGGCATACTTACCTATGCGTGGTCACAGCGATTCTGTAGCGATAGCGGCCCCTGAGAGGTGGGGGTTTAGAGCCCTAGAATGGGTGCCTCTGCTTTAGATGGTAACAACAGTAGGAAATGGCCACTCTATTAAAAGTCTGGGTGACCAATGAGATAGACCAGGACAGAGTGTTGTCACCTTATTACAGGAAGTTCTATCATTGCAGGATCATGACGTTGAAAACGGCACGATATGGATGAACCGCCAGGGAGGTTAAACAAGATTTTCCTGTAAGTGACGTCACAACACTCCTACCCTGGGGTAACTTAGCCTGCTTCCTAACTTGCATACACAGAACTCTTCTTTATGCCTCCAGCAGTTGTGGGGATGATACTATGTTCTGACTCGCAAAGTCAGTTAGGGAAATTTAAAAAAAAAAATTGCATCCTCTCTAGTAGAAATGAGTAAAACGTCCACAAGATGGTGCTGCCGCTTATTAGATTTCAGTCCAGCTCCACTTTCAGCAAGTTTTTTGACCCCCAGATGGACTGTGCTTACAAAGAGAGGGCCAGCACACCGTGTGTTCCCCTTTCCGATGCCACTAATGGTGCACCCCCCTGCGATCTTTAGCGGCCCCTGAGTGGGGGGGGGGTTAGAACCCCAGAATGGGTGCCAATGCTTTAGATGGTAACAATAGTAGGAAATGGCCACTCCATTTAAAGTCTGGGTGACCAATGAGATGTCGTGGAAATCGGCACGATATGGATGAACCCCCAGGGAGGTTAAACAAGATTTTCCTGTAAGTGACGTCACAACACTCCTACCCTGGGGTAACTTGGCCTGCTTCCTAACTTGCATACACAGAACTCTTCTTTATGCCTCCAGCAGTTGTGGGGATGATACTATGTTCTGACTCGCAAAGTCAGTTAGGGAAATGTTTTTAAAAAATTGCATCCTCTCTAGTAGAAATGAGTAAAACGTCCACAAGATGGTGCTGCTGCTTGTTAGATATCAGTCCAGCTCCACTTTTAGCAAGGTTTTTTACCCCCAGCTGTGCTTACAAAGAGAGGGGGCGAGCACACAGTGTGTTCCCCTTTCCGATGCAACTAATGGTGCACCTGAGTGGGTGGGTTAGAACCCCAGAATGGGTGTCACTGCTTTAGATGGTAACAATAGTAGGACATGGCCACTTCATTAAAAGTCTGAGTGACCAATGAGATAGCCCAGGACAGAGCATTGTCACCTTATTACAAGAAGTTCCGTCATTGCAGGATTACAGGTATCATTTTATAAAAGAATCAAAATTAGAATGAAAAACATGAAGATGTCAGAGCTTATAGGACATATTAGTGACGGAGGCCCCGAAGGCCCTGAGCAAACACATAGGGGACACTAGGCAATAATTATACCAACAGGCCTCCTCTCCTCCCTACGCTGGCAGAAAATCCCTTTCAGCCGAATGCAAACAAAAAAAAAGCGCTCGGCGTGAATTCACCATTGTATTATCATAATATGAAAAATACCTTGACAGCAGTCTGTTGACAGTGTTAGCTTTACTCCAATTCCCGCTCCTGCTGCGGCCCGGAACGGAATCCAACACTCGCGGGCTCCCTGCCCAACATGCCAACTGATCTTCCGCCTATTCTCTGCAGCCGCAGCACCTGACTTTTTGGACGGGTTCCTTAAGGTCCTTTTTTTGGCCGTGCCCGTCGTTGGCTGTTGTGGCAGCTGCTGAATTGACGACTTTGGTGTTTGGTCAAATTTTCTGTTTGGACAACTTACTCATGTAAATGTCACTCTGCCTGAGTCACGCTTCTGCCGGTTTTTTTTTCTCTTCCTTCAGAAATGTGATATTTCAAATTATTGAGAGATTCTGGAATATTTTTTATTCAGGGAGAAGCTGCAATATTGAAGCCATTGTTATCTATCATGATAAATATGTAAGGTGGTTATGGTCCCCATACACGTAGCGAGCTGTGGCCATCGGTTGGTGGCAAAATCAGCCTCAGATCATGGGTGCCCATATGGGGCAACAGATCCGTATTGCCCCAAAGCTTGGTTGGCCAGAGAACGGACATGTCCGTAAATCTCTGGCCAATGCCATTAGTTTCAATGGGGACCGACGTCAAGGGGTGCACACATAGGGTGCCCGCCGTTGCACTCCACCACTCATCTGTTGCCCCCCCACTCGCTATGTGTAACATTTGACACCTTTTTAATAACTTTTTGCACACAGAGAACCTGATAAAATAAAAAGTAAACAGTTACATTTGTATCTACATAATATATAAAACATTTACATCTAGACAATTAACTACAAGTGGGGCTTCAGCCATTGTCATTATCTTGGAACTCCTGCCAGACAAATCAGTGGTCTCACTTTTTTGTGATATAGTTTGGTCACTTACCAGTCAAAGTCAGGATAAAGGCTGTCGGATTTATGAAAGATGTTGGTTCGATCGATCACACTGTGATCAAACTATCCCCCACATGGAGAAAACGATATTTGATAGATGTTGGTTCGATGGATAACACACCAAAAGTCTGCCACTGATG
Source organism: Ptychadena robeensis (assembly GCA_036250615.1). Lineage (NCBI taxonomy): Eukaryota > Metazoa > Chordata > Amphibia > Anura > Ptychadenidae > Ptychadena > Ptychadena robeensis. Next base: position 29,601,942 of record CM070039.1, on the reverse strand, counting down.
TATAAGTATGCCATAATTTAATTATTCTATAATTAAATGGAACCAAAATTGGTCCGGTACAAAAAAAAACAATTTACAGTCGACTTATATATAGATCCGTTCAGAACGATCGAACAGGAAAATGAAAACGCGTATGGGGTCTTTAGGCTCTACAGCTGGGGCCAGAAAACACATGGAAGAAAGCTGTATCCAATCCGCAGTGCGACTGAGGAGACGTGCCTGAGCCACTCCCAAAACCTCCCCAGTGGAGCCTCAGCCTTCAGTCAAAGAGATCTCTTTTCCTGATAGCAGGCCCCCTGTTAATATCAATTGAAAAAAAAATTCCAGGTTATGGGACTTGTTCATTGGACGTGTCTCAGCCAAATGATGGGATGAGTTGTGTCTGCACTAAAATCCCTGTCTGCCTTAGGGCTTGCCTCCACTGGCGAGGCTGGCCGGGAGGCAGCGCGGTCCCGCAGTGGCCACCAGCCGATTGCAGCTGAACAAAGTGCACAAGCGGTCGCGACGGCCACCAGAGCTAATATACATTTCAATGCAGCTGTTGGCGGCTGGCACTCTTACAGGTAATAATTAAGATTTATACTGAAGCTTACTTTCTGCAAACCCTCATAAAAGCATTAAACAATGGCCCATTCTGTCAAACCTGAAAGGGACACCCCGCCTGTGATTTATATTACTCAGTGGCTGCTGCTTGTATTTTATCCTTGGGGGCAAAACATAGGATCAAGAGGTGTACCTTGATGTTAGGCCACTCCTCTGAGGAACACTGGCAGTGAGTTTAAACAGCACATTGGAGGGGCACAGATTAGGGGCCAAGACTATGCATTTCCGGCTCAGCCTACCCTACCTGATTAGGTTAATGGACATTCTTAGGCCCAACTCCCACGGACAACTCTGATATAGATATATGATATAGAGATATTGATTTAAAACTAAGAAAATGTTTACTCATCACCTCCAGCCATGTGTGCTTACCTGGCAAGAGATCCTTTCTTGAACAGTCAACCAAATGGCCAAAACTGGAAGTTAAGATGGCCACACATCGGTAATTTTTTATTCAATTCCTGAACAATCGATTGCCGTGCATCTTCGCGCCAATCGTTCTGGAATGGAACATGGCTACCCTTTATCGAAAAAGAGATATTGATCAATCAGGGAACCAACATGTTGGTAAATCCCTGTACTAAAGTGGTTTGTCGATCGAACGGGTATGGCTAGCTTAAGAGTCAACAATGAGTCTATCATGATCTACAAACTGACTGTTGCCGGCTAACGCACCTAAGTTTTTTTTGGTTTACAGTACAACCCATTCATGTGCTCTGGGCCTTAAGTATATTCATGAATCTTTAAATACCCTCCACCACCCCCCATTAAACCCCCAAATGGGATTAATGTATTTTTCCTGGGGGGTTTTTGTATTCTTATTTTAAATAAAAATTTGGCTGTACACATCCTGTGCACTATGTATATATTTAATACCTAAGATGACAGAGCTGCAATGTTAAGACAGAAGGGATGTTCCTAGGAACATATGGCTTCGGAGTATTTTTACACGTTGGATTTATCACAGATTGAAGGCAGCGATCTCTCCTGAAGAATATTACAAGTTGTCTTGCGAGCAATGAGAAAATTGACATTCCCTGGAAATGGAAAGCGGACTGAAAAAAAAAGAAGATAATAATAATATATTTATTTATATAAATACACACCATATATACGGAAGGCTTGGGCATTGTGGACAATCACAATATGGCAGGTTAATCGGTGTTGTGGCAGCTCTCACCAACGGGGCGCTTGACAAGCTATATCTGACAGATATTATCTCCCCGTCACTACATGTTTTCTCGCTTGTAATGTACAAAGCGACAGACTGCTTTTGAAATACTGATAAATAAGATGACACTAGCAAAGAGTCAAGAAAGGAAAAGTAAGTACATGGAAGATAGCTTACTAGTTTACTGCATCTTGGATTGTCAAGGGCACCTGTTAAGGCAAGTCAATAGTCGTGCCGCCATGTTGTACCTTCTGGCTAGATAGGTTCTCAGGGTCAGCTTCAGAGCCAATCTGGGGGGGGGCACGTCTACATCTCAAAGGTCAGGTGGGTGCAGGGAGGGGCCCCAATTGAGCGGGCACACAGACCTGACTGCGAGGGCCTGGCCCCCCATGGCCTGCCCATGAACTGTGGGCCCCTCTCACTTACCACTCATGTACGTGGTAGACTAAATCCAGGCAATGGCAGGTTTGACACTCTTTGATCCTCCTGAATATTTGCATGTAGGTCTGATCCGTGGAGAGTCATGACTAGACTATAATAGATAGCTGTCCCTTTTGTCTGAATTGTTCAACAACATTCACTTACCAAAACCTAACTGGAATAATTGAGACAGATTAGGTGTTAAATGGCCCGCCAGCTTTTAATTACCAACATAACTAACAAAATATAATATATAACAATCATTACACAGACCATTATAGATTACAATAGAGGTCCCACGTCATCACACTGCACTCCGTTGCTCAGAGTATCAGTGGGCACCCTTTGTGTGCTGGCCGTTAATTTGAATGGGGACGCCGGTCCCCATTCAAAATAATGGCATGGGCCAGAGATTAACAGACATGTCCGTTCTCTGCCCAACCATTCTCTGGTACCTGTCGCCCCATGTGGGCACCCGCGTCCCACAGCCGATTTTGCAGCCGACCGACAGCTGCAAGCGCACACGCACATCGGTCGGCCAAAAAATCGCCAGCAGCTCGCTACATGTATGGGGGCCTTTAGGGTAGCCATGGGCAATCAAACTGCTTACTCTGATCATGCCGGAAGTTGAGTGGTGTCACTTCCGGTATTCGTAACACGAAAGTGCCGCTGTGGAGTGTCACTTCTGTGTTACAAGTGCCGGAAGTGACACCACTCAACTTATGGCATGATCAGGGTAAGCAGTATGATTGCCCATGGCTACCCTTAAGGCATCCAAATACTGGAAGTGACACAACTGAAATAGAAGGAAAGCCCATTTTATTTCTGGCAACAATTATTCTCCTCTAGTGTGTTCAATGGATAAAAGAGAAGGACTAGGCTTGAGATGTACGGAATATCATTAAAAAAATGTTTTACTTCTTCCTTGACATAAGTCAGTGGTCGCCAAACTTTCCATGCAGGGCCCCCTTTTCTATTTAGTAACATTATTGACCCCCCCCCCTCCCTATTCAAACACAGGTTAAGAATGAAGGCCAGAGCACCCCCCCGTATTTCCGAGGTATGGGTACATATTGAGAGGACACCTTGCTAATTACCTAATGAGCACCTTAAATATTTTTGGGTTTGGTGTGTTTGTGAAAATGTGGCCTCAGCTTAGTAGATTTCCCCTTTAAATCTCCGCTCCGGGTGTCACCACACTATATTACCACCGAGCGCCTTCAAGGCGGCGTCTAAATATGAACTGTGGCTTCATTAATTAAACACATTTATGTCCCATTCCTGTGGTTGTGGCACAGAAAACATGTACTTCTGCCATTGTGAGCGGTAAAGAAATAAGGTCTGCTCTGTTCTTTTATGTATCGCCATAAATCTCCCGCTCAGTAAAAACCTTCATTCTCCATCCTCGTGTAGTCCGGCTTTTCAGCAGCCCAGAGGGCACCATGAGCTGCCCGAGGAGGTGACCAGTCCTCCCAATGAGCACCATCCCCCCCTCCCCCATCCATCTATCTTCCCTCCCGGCCATGATAAACACCCCATGTAAATAAATACAGCGATATTGCTCTAAAAGGTGCATTTACGGGAAATAATCATTAGATTTCTGATGGTTACAAATGATTCCAGTTCCGGGAATCTCAGTCACTTCAATTTATCACAGATAAACAACGGAGGATCGGATTCTTGCTTAGCGGAGGACATGTCTGTAGGATGTAATGATTTTAGTTAATATTCCTGGGCAGGACACTAAATCATACACAGGGTCGGGTGTGACAGAGGATTGGAGACTGCTTCTAGGTTTAGGTGTACAAGGCCGAGCGCTATGGCTGTGTATTTGTATGGACTGTAATATTTATTTAAAGGGATATTTATTAATAAATGATCCACCTGTAGAGCCTATGAGTGTAGACCAGGGGTGGGCAAACTTTTTGACTCATGGGCCACATTGGCTTCTTAACCTCCTGGGCGTTATGAGCTTTTGCGCCATTTTTTTGGGCACAAAAAGCCGCTACCCGGGCAATTGTGGCGGAGTAGGCTGTACTCTGTCGTGATTGCCGGCTCTCCCCTGGCCCTCTACATATTGCCGGTTTCAGTAATGGCCAGACCACAGAGGGTGCCCGCCCGATTCTCTGCACGACCGGCCATGATGATGTCATCACACACAGTCGATCTGCAGCAGCATCGGGCAGAAAACTACACGTCTATGCCCAGCTTTAGTCATTCTATTAAGCTAGGCACACACGAGTAGATCTGTAAAAAGATCTGAGTACAATCAACGTGCGCGCTCTGTTTACAAACCTACCTGTGTATGCTTTCCTTTGAGCGGGATTAATAGAGCCAACTCAAAGAAACTCGATTGAACAGGGTTCCCACATGTTGGAAACCCCAGTTCGATCTTCATTACTTTGCATGGAGATGTGAATCTTCATGCAAAGTATTGGATGTCACCGGCTCCTGCCTCCTGCTCAGCCGCCCGCTGTCAGTGTGAAGGGGCGGAGCCAGCACTCCTCACTCGGAAGCTACTGCTGTGTGAGAGAGGCAGGCTGGATTTCTCCCCAGCTTGTAGCATTTTCTGATTCACACACTGCAAGCTGGGGAGAACGGGTCCCCATTACACAGGAATCAATGTGCCCATGTGGTGCACATTGATTTCCATTCAACTGAACTCTGATCAATCACAGCATGGTGACGTCACCACTCTGTGATTAATCAGGGGTCGATTGCACCGGAATCTACCCATGTGTGCCTAGCTTTAGAATGTTAGCCTGATTGGTCAGGGTCCTCAACTCCTCCTGTGTCATAGCCTGTACCTGTGTGTTATCTTGTCATCTCAGCTCTAATTTAATGTACAGGGCAGCGTAATATGTTGGGGCTATATAAATAAAAGTTAATAATAGATAATGGATTGACATTTAGATAACTTTAGAAACCTTTATAGGGTGAATGCCTCATGCCACATTCTCCGGGCGGCCATAGCTTTCACGCCTTTAACGTTGACAACCGCCAGTGTAAATGAACCCTTCACTCTCATGCCTTCCAATATTAAATTATGACATCAAGCGTGGCATTATCCTTTAAGAAGAACAGACCCTACGATAAATAACGGGGATGTATTCCTCTCTCTAATCCAAAGATTCTGTTGCTATGTGCTCACAAAGCCAAACCCTATCACGCAGGGTTAAGTGAAACCATCTGCGACCGTGTATTACAAACCACCTGAACGCAACTGGGCACACGAAAGAAATGAGTAATGCTCATAAAGAAATGTTTTTCTAACCATTATAGGGCAGAAAATAATTGGAAAGAAATCAGAGCTACGGCTTGTGCGCGTGTTTTTTTTTTCTTCCCTTCTGTCAACTGAACTTGGCGGGGAAACAGAGTAACAGGTAACCAGTCACAGGCGCAAACAAAGAGAATTATGTTAATTTTACAAATTAGAAGCAAATGTTTCTCAGTAATCAGGCTACAAGACAACACAATGCACATTACAGGCTTCTTAGATGCCTTAACAAAGGATAGGTTCCCCGTAAGGTGGGAGGGGGAGGGGAAGAGAACATACCCAGGTTGGTTCTATCCATCCTCTACAAATGCTAATTAATTTACCTTCCTCATTAAGACTTCGCTTCGTAAATTTTTTTACAACATTTTCCTTTTTTTTTTCTTGTAGAATTTTGACCTTTCAACCGACGGTTTTGTCTGAAACTTATTGCAGTTTTAATTCTGAAGAGGAGGAAGTATAGAGAGAATGTTCACGGTTAGCATAATTGGTGTTAGGTGATCCTCCGATGTATTACAGTTGCCCGCGACACTAGGCTCCAAATTGAAATTTGAAGGGAAATGATGGAAATGGCTGTAAGGAAAAAGTAGCCTTTATAAATCTAATTTGCTATGCACGGTAGTAGGCCGATGGAAGTCATACAAGAGCCTTTATTGAGTTCCAATGTCCGAAAGGTATTTAGATAGTGAAAAGGATGTTAAGTAGGCCCCCTGCGTCTGCCCTTTAAGCGAAGAGAGCTGAAAATAATGTAAAGGAACTCGTCTTAGTTCTACCTCCTCGAGAGATAAACCTATGAAGGCATACCTTAGGGGCAAACAAAGGTGGCATACATGGCTTCATCGTGACACCATGAAAGGGATGATGCTTGAATAGACGCAACACATTAACTTTTCCAGGTGGAGCTTTTCATATTTCAATTAAGCGGGGGACAACTGGAAACTAGGTAAGGATTTCACCAAATTCCACAACAAGGGACATCAAACGCTCGGGATTAATAAAAGGATTGTCAGGGGACCTCCAAGCCTCAGTTTTGATGGTGTTTCAAATGTTTACACAAAGGATCCCTCAAGTGAAACCTATGACAGGCCTACAGAAGGCATAAAAGTCTAATCTATTAAGAGGGTCTTGAAAGGGGATGTTAATGACTGAACGAATTCACTGTCTTAGAAGAATAGTAGTCAGCTATTAGCTAAATGACAATCATCACAACTTTAACATGAGCAAAACAACACTTCAACCCGTAGACTGCTAAAGGTAGGAATGCATGTAGATTTTTGCACAACAATCGGCTATAGATTCGATCAGGATGTTCGATATTTTGATCCAATATCGATTGTGCCTGTATGGAATGTATACACTGTATTTTCGTTCGACCGAATGAAATTTCGTTCGACTGTACTGGAAACCAAATTTTGTTCGATTTTTGAACAAGAAATAGCTGCATTCAAATGTATTAGATCGAACAAAAATATCGAAACGATGGTATGTTCGATTTACATAAATTTTTTAGATAGATGAAAATTTACCAACATGTCCGACCAGCTTTTAATAGATTTTTTGTTGTTTTAGATTTTCGTTCCAACAATAAAAAATCAATCTTTTTGAATCTATCGAACGAAAAAATCGACCCATGTATTCCCACCTTGTAACGTTTCATTTGGTTTACAATATATAATTTTGTTGTATTCATTTAAAAGGCATCTGAACCTTAAAACAAAATGAGACATCACATTGCTTGACTAATAGAAATCGCAGACTTGGGTAGCCTTTAATTACCCAAGAACCCCAAAACCCAGGGAACCTGGCCTCTCCAATTTTTAGGACTATCTACTGGCTGCTGAGACTACCATTCATAAGGCATGTAGCGAGCCGGGCCGACAGACGAGCTGCACTCTGTCGCTCACAGTATCGGCAGACGCCCTTTGTGTGCCGGGCGTTAGACTAACTTTTTGCATCGACCAGAGATTACGGACATGTCCGTTCTCTGGCCGACCGAGCTTTGGGGCATCAGGGATTTGCGATCAGCGGGCGATCAGACGGTTGCGAGCACGCATGGCCAAATAATCAGACACAGCTCGCTACTTGTATGGGGGCCTTAAGTTTATGTACTAATACCCTGTTTCCCTGAAAATAAGGCATCTTCCGAAAATAAGGCACCCTTACATTTTTGCCTCACGCTGAAATATAAGGCATCCCCCCCGAAAATAATGAACCCGAAGATACGGTACTGTAACTCTGGACAGGGGGATCAGAGGGGGCAATCAAAATTACACAGGAGGATCAGAAGGGGTTACTAAAAATGGTAATCCCCCCTCTGAGTCTCCTGTGTCATTTTGATTCCCCTCTCTGATCCCCCCGTGTCATTTTAAGTGATTTGCCCACCCTGATACCCCAGTGCTGTATTCTTCTTCATGGAAACATAAGACATCCCCCGAAAATAAGACAGGGCATCTTTGGGAGCAAAAATGTATATAAGACACTGTCTTATTTTTCGGGAAAACACAGTAGGTAGGAACAGGAGGTTGTGCAGGAAAGTTAAACAGCTCTAAGGCTGCCCATACAGGGGTCGAATTATCAATCGAGCGGGACTTGGTGACGGCACCATGCTGTGCTCGAGCATTCATCGATCTAATGGTGAATCGAACAGGAATTAATCGAACAGGAATTAACCAACATGTTGGTTCCATGTTCGATAGACATTTCTTTGAGCTGGATCTATTGACCCTGAACAATTGCTGTGAACACACATGACGTTTGATCGTTAGGCAATCGTACAAAAAATTTACCCGTGGATGGCCATGTATAATCTTAATTGGTGGAATGTAATACACCCAATGTGGTAAAGCTATTAATGCTGATTAAATTATAGAGTGAATCTTCAGTCGATCGTCCACAAATGTACACATGTATGGCCAACTTTAGCCTTCAGCAAACAAGTTCCCCTCAGTGACCAGGAGGTAAGATACAGTGGAGGAAATAATTATTTGACCCCTCACTGATTTTGTAAGTTTGTCCAAT
>CM070039.1:29580026-29591291 GCA_036250615.1 Ptychadena robeensis | reverse complement strand
CCCCCCCACCCTCCCTATTCAAACCCATTCAGGTTATGAATGAGGGCCCACGTCCTCCTGAAATACCTTCGCTCCCCCTAGTTTGGGAACGAAAACCCAAAACACATAATCCTCAAAAGTGAAGGAGCATCTATCTAGCATCTATATAGCACCTATAAGGGTCAGAAATCAGAGATATAAAAACGTGTTGAGCCCTCTTCTTTAATACCCCATGTTCCTCTACCGTGTGGTGAGGGTTCTGCCATGTGAAGAACTTATAAACCTGTTCTATTGAGAGAGAACATTGGAACTTGGTATTCTCTATTGTAATAACAATCAGGGCTGCTATGCCGAGTATGGGGCACCCAATGCTCTACCCCGCATGCATATTGTGCATGCCGATTACTACTGACAGCATGATCCGGATGCCCAGCATGATGTGCAGGAGTTGAGGGAAGCATCACTAGCACCTTGGGGGATGCACCACTAGCACTTCCCCCCCTCAACAACTCGGCCGGCCGAACGATAACACACAACCCCCCCCCCCCACCGCTCAACAACTCATCAGGGGAGCCCCATGCTATAACTTTGCATAGGGCCCCTGAAAAGCTAGAAACGGGCCAGATAACAATAACATGAACCCGTCATGGCAAAGTGTCGTTATATATTTGCAGAATGCAGGTTATTCACACACTTAACAAGATTATATTCCTGGGCTCCAGCTATCATCTTTTGTTTACACATAAGGAAGGTTAACTGTCAGGATATTCAAACTAACAACCAGAAAACCATTAAAGGTAAAGAAGGGCGGTTAATAAGAGGCAGAGGTTCGATACAGGTCAGTTAATAGCAGAAATGTAAAACTATATACAGTGTATATTATACCTTAAGAACTGTTCATCAAGATTAAAATAACTAAACAAAGAGCAGATGCTGGAACAACACATATATATGTTATTAAAAGCGCAAGCTTTGTATGTGGATATATTACACCCATGAAGATAAACACAATGTAAAGGAAAACTTGTTAATATTAAACGTAGAACTGTTACTTGAATATAGAGGTTTTATCTGGTGCATCTAGACTTGGAGGTTGTAGCTGGTGCTTCTGGATATGGAGGATTTACCTGGTGCTTCTGGACATGGAGGTTTTACCTGGTGCTTCTGGACATGGAGGTTGTAGCTGGTGCTGTTGGATATAGAGGTTATACCCAGTGCTTCTGGTTATAGAGGTTGTAGCTGGTGCTTCTTGTCATGGAGTATTAAGCTGGTTCTACTTGACATGAAGGTTTTGGAAGATGCACCTGAACATGGAGGTTGTAGCTGGTGCTTCTGGCTATGGAGGTTGTAGATGATGCTTCTGGCTATGGAGGTTGTAGGTGCTTCTGGCTATGAAGGTTGTAGCTGGTGCCTCTGGCTATGGAGGTTGTAGCTGATGCTTCTGGACATGGAGATTGTAGCTGGTGCTTCTTGACATTGAGGTTTTAGCTGATGCTTCTTGGCATGGAGGTTTTAGCTGGTGCTTCTTGACATTGAGGTTTTACCTGGTGCATCTAAACATGGAGGTTGTAGCTGATGCTTCTGGGTATGGAGATTGAAGCTAGTGATCTTGGGTAGGCAGATTGTAGCTGGTACTCTTAAATATGGAGTTTGCATCTGATACTTTTGGGCATGTTGTAGCTTTTGTTTCTGGGCATTGCGGTTGTACCTGATGCATCTAGATATGGAAGTGCTTCTAGTCATGGAGGTTTTAGCTACTACTTCTTGACATGGAGGTTTTAGCTGGTGCATCTGGACATGGAGATTGTTGCTGGTGCTTTTCAGTGGGGAGCTTGTAGTTGCAACTCTTGGTCATGGAGCTTGTAGCTGGTACTTTTTGACATGGATATTGGGAAGCTAATGGCTATGCATTGCAAAAATAAATACCACATGTGACCTTTCATTTTGAAGGTAATTATATTTCGTCAGTTCATGGTTATACACTTGAATTGCGAACATTCACAAATATCGAATTGAATATTAGTATAATTATTTGTAAAATATTGCGAATTGCCTATGCCGTTCATCAGTAACTAATTGACATGCTTCCTAGGCTCCAGCCTTGGTTGCCTTCTAAATAATCTGGTACTGGGAGTCTAAACACTCCATGATGCTTTTGTGGAAATGGTAGGGGGGACCCTAGGTTTTTCTTTAATTGCCACCATGAGTCACGAAAAAATCATGGCTGTTTCCGCTGCTGGGTATTACCCCCACATGGCGGTTCCCCCGACTGCGTCACTTCCGCCCTCCTATGATGCTCCTTTCCATCCCGTCCCAGTCAGGCACCCCTGTGCTACGGTGTCCTGGCTTGGGGTGGATCATTCCGCAGGACATGCTAAGAACAACCCGAACCTCCAGACAGAACAGTATGAATCTGCAAAACCGATTGCTTAAAAAACATTGTAATATTTCGACTACTCATTGAGGGACCTACACTTTCAATAAAATGTAAATTCTACTTTAAGTCTCTTAGGTTTTTTTTTTTAAACCATTACATTGAGTTTCTAAACTTTTATCCAGATACATTACTACAAGCCTCGTGCACCATATTGCAGCATATTTAAATAGAACAGAATGAGGACATAAGCTGGAAACTAAGATAATGAAAACAGCCTGTCTTGCGATAAATAATTCTTTATTTCGGCAGTATATTAAATTAATGGAGCGTTACACTGAAAGTTGACATGTTTAAAAAATAACTTGTTTTACAGATCTACATAGATTCAGCGATCCTTCAGTCCTACCTCTGGAGAGAAATCAGTATTGGAACGGACACTCGTTATAATAAAAACATTTTATATTAAACTCGTGTTATTTATGAAATGGGCTATGTCTTCACATGTAATACTATACAGCTGCTCCAAAGGTTAAGTAATACTTCATTGATATAAAAGAGAACTCCAGGCAAAAGCCAAAGACCCAGACGTAAACAATCCAAGCAGATATGTAACTATAACTGCATTTTGTTTTCCCAGATGACCTGGTTGAACATATAAAAATTCATCTTCTGTGATTTAAGATGTTAAATAATTTAATTATAAAAAATAGTATAGAGAATTTGGGATGGGCTAGTTTCAGCTGATTGGGGTGCTTAATGAACACCCTACACCATACCTTAGTCCAGGGGTGGGCAAACTAAGCCCTGGGGGGTGGATCCGGCCCGTTTAGTTTTTTATCCGGCCCTTTGTTACCTTGCTGAAGTAGAGATTGTCGAATTATTTTCAAAAATTCAAGCATTTCGGCGATTTCGAGTTAATTGCAAAGCCCCTGAACATGGTATCAACACCAAACATTCTGGAGATGTAGAAAAGGGTTAGGGGTATACTCCAAAACAGAAAGTATGTCTCTAACACAAACAGTTTTTGTACAAATGAGGTTCAAAATCAATTCAAAATTTCGAAAATCGGAATTTCGACTTTATGTTTTTAACTTAATTTATGCAAAACTCCATGTGATAGAGCAAAAAAATTTTTTTTTCCAAATGTTTCCACAACCCTTCTCTACATCTCCAGCAATTTTGGTGATGATACCATGTTCAGGGGCTTTGCAATCAGCTCACAAAGTTAGCAAGTCGAAAAATTGGACCATCTCTCCTGAAAAGATGCTCCCCTCCACTTGTTCTCTGCAATGATACCACAAATGGCCAAAAGGTGTCCAAACGTTGCCTTGGGAACGATGCAGTGGCATGATTATGGGTACATCCTCATTGCAATGAATTAGCATTTTTTTTAGTTTTGGAAATTTTAAAACCACTGGGTTTTTTTGGTGATGTGCAGTATTGTATAGTATAGTGGCAAGGCGAAAGCCTTTACTAACAATGAAAAACATCCAAGCCAGGTTGCATTTTGCAAAACACATCTGAAGTCTCCCAAAAGCATGTGGGAAAAGCTCATATGGTCTGACTGATATGGTCAAACCAAGGTTAAACTTTTTGGCCATAATTCCAAAAGATACGTCTGGCGCAAAAACAATACTGCGCAAGGTGGTGGCAGCATCATGCTTTGGGCCTTTTTTCTTCAGCTGGAACTGGGGCCGTTAAGATAGAGGCAATTATGAACAGTTCCAAATACCAGTCAATATTAGCACAAAACCTTCAAGCTTCTGCTAGAAAGCCGAACATGAAGAGGAACTGCATATTTCAGCATGACAACGACCCAAAGCATACATCCAAATCAACAAAGGAATGGCTTCACCAGAAGGAAATTCAAGTTTTTCAAAATCTGTGGGGTGAGATGCCCTTGCAATCACAGATTAGGAGTGTTTCTGCAAAGACGAGTGGGCAGATCATGCCCATGATGATAGACTCATCCCCAAAATGTGCCATGCTGACAAACTCATTCCCAAAAATGTAATAAAAATAAAAATGTGCTTCAACAAAGTATTAGTTTACACCACATTCATTTATTTTTTTCTTCCCTCCACCTAAAAGATTTCAGTTTGTTTTTGAATTGAATAGTACAATTTATAGGTCACATTACAGGTGGAAAAAGTCCTGAAAAGATTAACCTGACATTGTACCAGGGTTATTTAGACATTTTATATCCTCTATATATTTAGACATTTTATATCCTCTGTATATTAACATATTTTAAACAATGCTTACCTGTCTGGAGGGAGCTTTCAGCGTTCTTGTCATTATCCCTGCCGATCCTTCCGGGCTTTTAGGTGTCATTGAAGAGGCAGGAGGGATCCATTGACCCCATGTTATACAGGCAATGATACTTTTCCTCCTCATATCCCCAGCGTCATCGATGATGTTGGGGATGTAAAGGGGGGAGGAGGTAGGTCAGGTTATATATACTACATTGTAAACTGCCTTGATTGGCCGTTGTGCTTGGGCAAAGCCAAGGAGGTTAAGTAAGGGTTGAATCAGAAGAGCTATATATATATATATATATATACACAAGATTGCCTAGGCACAGAAAATGCACAAATACTGTATGTTTGGTCGACTTATCACCGTATCAAAACAGAAAAGTTCATTTTTAGACACAAACAACATTTTTCGATGTTCCCTTATAAGGCAAATATTCATTTTCCACAGAAACAGATATTTAACATAAACCCCCTTTAAGAAACACAAGATGGAGGCCACCACTACATCACTGCCGAGGAAAAAAATAATAATGAAGAGGCAGCCAATTGCTAAGCTTTTTACAAATGACTTGCAAATATATTTGTGGCATGTTTGACCAAAGCAGACTGAAAAGTACACACACTTCCCAATGCATCATACTTATAAACAGATGGTATTTGGCCTCCCTCCTATTCTCGACATTTGGAATTTCTAAACTATGTGAATTAAACAATAATATTTTATAAACATACAGGGAAGGATTTTTGCTCACTGCTTTGTTAACACAGAAATTATACAATACTGACATTTATTTAAATTTTATCAAATAAACAAATGTGTTGCATTAAAATAAAACAAACTGTAAAATCAACAGAGTTTGCGTTGTTACTAATGTTGCTGTCGTGTTTCGAGGAAGCCGGCTCAAAAGGTTTTTAGGATGGGCTGAGCAACTGTTGGGGAGATGGGGCTGGTTTAAAGGAGAATACGCTCTTATGTGTTTACATTAGTTTTAAAATTGGTCATGTATGGACAGCAGCTTTTTATTGTTTCTTATTAGAGCTGGCTCTAAAATTTTAATAAAATACAGATTTTGCCTAATTTGCTTCTATCCATCACTGTCTCATATATAATCTCTATTCATTCACTTTGCTGCAAATTCTCCTTTTGGTTTAATAATGTACAGCAATGGGGGTCAACTGAGTTGATATGGAGGGCCAAAAGTCTGGCCCTCTGCATTACTAAAGGGCCAAACATAACATTTTCAAACTATACTGACTTGTATAAGCATTTTATAATGAGAGCAGGCAGAGCTAGAAGACATTATTTTTCCTTTTAAAATAACAAAACTTGCTTTAAATGATACTTCAAGCATTAGGGAACACTGAAAAAGGTTATATGCCTCATATTTATCATCAAAGCCTTTATTGATATCTATGGGTCATACAACCTTTGATTCAAAGTTTATATGCCCCTATTATCAGGTAATGTTTCGCAATATATATTATACGACCCCCCCCCCCCTCAATGGTGGAACATTGGGAGCATAGGCACCTGTCTGCTGATCCCCACCAACATGAGAGTAGAAGAGGTGGAGAGGTGAGGGACATCCTCAGGCGCCATGTGGGTCGCTGATTGGCTTTTAAGTACACCTATCACATAAGTTTATCGCCTCTCCTCCTCTTTCCACTCTAAAAAGTTCCTAGGCGAGATCCTGTCAGCGGGGGATGGGACAGGTGAGTTCTTATGTCCTATGCAATAACAGTTAGGTTTCTGGTAGCCACAAGTGAAGGACTGAGGGGGGCCGCCGAAGAGCACCCAAAGGGCCGCAGGTTGGGAATCTGGCATTTACAGGTTCAGGGATCAACCAGCAACTGTCCTCCATAATTAATACAGTAACTTTCATGCCCTAGAGGAGAATGAGGATAGCCAGTTTCGTCCACAGGAAGATAATGCAGGTGATAATGCCACCTGTCCGGGCTCGGTGCCCATGGGTAACACCACCCCACCTGAGTTGGGTATCTGGGTAAATGCCTCGTACTGCAGGTAGGCATTCTGTGGGTCTTATCCACCGGCTGCCTGCACACCGGTATAAACTGTGGAGGGTTACAGTGGAGAGTAAGCTCACTAGCCCATGCTGTCTCATCAGTACCTGTTCCACTGGAGTATCATGGGGCACAGAGTTAAAGGAGACACCATGTGACCTTGTTTGTAGTTACACTAGTCGTTTGGCATACAGAAAGTGTAGTCATTAGCTAAAATCCCAACACTGAGGCTTTATGCCTTGAAATCAGCTTTCAAATTTGGAAAATTGGACTTAAACTTTTGGAAGGAACCTCCATTGAAGCATTGGGGCACCTGAAAGGTCAGCTTGAACTGAGAACTCCTCATAAAGAATTAAAGATCAATGGCAACCTCCATATTCACTCTGCACAAGTTTACAAAACTACTGTAGTTCTTGTTAAACAGGTCTTATAATTTGTTGTAGTAAGAATGCTGGACCAACAGGAAGCTTGGAATCTGAAAGAGAGCAGAGCCAAGAGACAACTTCTTAGAAATAAATGATAACTGAGGAAGGGGAACTGGGACCTACAGCTTTTGATTTAGGAATATGGCCAATGGTTAGATATGAAAGCTCTTTCACGCTAACCGCATTGGCCAGTATGAACGCTTCAACAGGCAAAAGTGGAACTGCAAACTCCTTGCAGCACTATGTGTAAGAGGGACAATGCATAAGCATATGGTTTGTTACTGGCAACAGACGATTGTTTTGTGTGAAAGGGCCCTACAGATACATGCCAGTCCAATTTATAAATATCATTTAATTCCTTCATTGCTTGGGTATACCAGCCTAACCAATAAGGTTAAATCCTCTATTGACTTAGCGACCTACAGTTCTGGGACCAACAAACCCAATGTCTGTGATACTGCAATCTCATAATTCTCAGCTTTCTCTCATCTATAAGACTGTAAGCCCGATTGGTCAGGGTTCTCTACTCCTCCTGTGTCATAGCCTGCACCTGTGTGATATCTTGTGTTACATCTCAACTCTAATTTACAGCGCTGCGTAATATATTGGCGATATATAAATAAAAGCTGATAGAAATTATTTCAGTCCTGATTGTATTCTTCATGATCCTGCCCCACCCCCCACTACAGCACCACGGGGTGGGCAACACAGGAGAGACTGGCTGGCAAATGTCTTCCTGAAAGTACTAGAACAACCCAAAATATAGTTCATTAGAAATGAGCCAGAAAGCTAAAAACATTTATCTGACATGAGAATAAATCAGAACAGATTTTTTTTTATTTGACCATTTCGAGTTAATTGCAAAGCCCCTGAGCTTTTATATTCATATCTGGCTTTCTATTTCTTTTTGTATAATGTATTGTGCCACATCCCATGTAACATTTTTAACAGAGAAAGGAGTTGAGGGGTGAGGGCCAGATGCTCTTCAAATCGGTCCTTAACCTCCCCAACAAAAGGCTAGGGACTTAAAAGGGGGACTTTAAAGGCACCAGTTGTATCATTCATAAAGTATAAGCTGTTTATTAGGTTGTAGTAGTAGTTCAATTCAAGACCAACATATACATTGTTATTCTTACAATATTATCGGTTACAATATTACATTACAAAGGCATTAGACAGAATAAAAACAATATCAATCATATATCATACACAAGGGTTCTCATTGTGCATAATACATTTGTGTAGAGTTAGAAACAACTTTATCTCGAAGCGTTTCACCGGTAGGCTTCCTCAGGAGATGTTTATTGTTTCCCATTGCTAACAATATCAGAAAAATAAACTTTAGTCAATTTCTTCGAAAGTATGGTTAAGAAAGAGGTATTTAAATGGATGTACGTACAACCTACATGAATGATGTAAGTCGATTACATAGGACTGACAGGCCCGCCACCCAGCCCATGTACGGCCCAGGGGGACATGAGCCACAAAATTATCACCAAACTTGCTGGAGATGTAGAGAAGGGTTGAGGGTATACTGCAAAAAAAGTATTGCTCTAACACAAATATTTTTTGCATACATTAAGTTCAAAGTCAAGACCAAATTTTGGCTTAATTTATGCAAAAACTACATGTGCTAGAGCAAAAAAAAAATTTGAATGTTCCTACAACACTTCTACATCTCCAGCAATTTTGGTGATGATATAATTTTCAAAAGGCTTTGCAATCAGCTCACAAAGTTAGCAAGTCAAAAATTTTTTTCCATCTCTAGTACCTATGCAAAGAAATAACTTCTCGTCTGATGACAACCCCAAAATGTTGGCTTTCCCATCAGTGTATGTCCAAACCACAATTGACAACATGACAACAAATAAAGAAGGTGACTCGGCCCAGCAGATACACTAATAAAAATGTCACCTACACCCTTCTATTTACTACGCAAGTCTTTTGACAATGTAAGGTTAACAACTTTGATTTTCTAGATTTACATTTCTTTATTGTCTATTAAATAAATAATACAAAAAAAACACATATATTCTCATACAGAAATAAATACACAAGTATTTACATTCACATTCACAAGGTACATTGCTTAAGTTCCATTTATTCCTATTTAAGGTATATATATAATTTTATTGTTGTTATTATTATGGTCTTCCTTGCCCTTCCCCTTATCCCCTAATATAGGCATCCCATTGGTCCCACACATCATAAAATTTCTCAATTCTATCATGTATCCTGGCCGTGAGATACTCCATCGTCCTAACATCTGTTATTTTGGCCAGTAGTTCTCAATAGGAGGGTGGTAGTATAGACTTCCAATTCCTTGCAATCAGGCTACGAGCGGCCATCAAAATGTATGGTGCCATCTTTTTCTGGTTCTTACTTAACTGGTGAATGGTGGCTCCCAATACATGAGTTTTAATGTCCAATCCAATTCCCCCTCCTACTACAGCTTCTATTGTTTTGTTAACACATATCCAGAATTCACCATCTTAGAACATGTCCAGAATACATGTTCCATTGTTCCTCTCTCTTACATCTCCAACATTCGTCCAATACCTGGGGATAGATCTTATGGAGCTTTTCAGGGGTATAATACCACTGGAATATAATTTTGTAAATATTTTCCTTATGGGTTACACACATTGATGTTTTACTCGCATTTTTCCATATCTCTCTCCAGTCAACACCTTCGATTTTCTGATCCTCACACCTTTAGGAGTCGGCCTCATGGTCTGTCATTGTGCTTTATAATACATAACCTACACAAAATATTTATGGCAGTGAACACTTTGACGTCTGTCTGCCATTTGTCTTTGCCATCGGATCAGATTGCGCTAGGGTACGCAAATTATGCAAAAGAACCGGTACAGCTATGCAGAGTCGCACACAATCCATTTTCTGGAAACGTGAGGTCTCCAGTGGCTCCGTAAAATCATTTACAAAAAAAAAGCGTTGACTTTGTTATTCTTCACCGGCCCCGAAGTAACATTTTGTTTCAGCTGCTGCGGCTCGGCAAGGAGTGATGTCCCATTATAATTGATAGATGCGGCAACGGCTACATGACGCGCCGTTTTCACGTTTGATTAATGGTCGCTGTAGATTTAAATATTATTTCTGAGGTTTACCAGAATTTTGACTGAAAATTAAACATTGAAGCACATACTTGAATTAGCTAATTATTTGTGAAGTCCAGTTTCTTTGTGTTTACTGAAACTCAAGCGGCTTCCAAAAACCGGCTGTCGCACACAACGCGGAGCCTGAATACACCCATCTTGGGAGGCTGAGGTTTTTTTTGTACAGCCTGACTGTGCAGCATTCCAACAAATATTCCCCTAGGAGGTGTTCCAGCCAATAGCATTGATCGTGCTGAAATGCACTAATGCCGATGATGAGTTTAAGTGCGATTGATTTTTTAGTAATTAAAAGGTAATGGTGATCATGTCAACCTGGATGAAGTTCAACTTTCTCTGATTTCCTGCGTATAGTTCCTGGTCCTAAATGTTTTACTGAACAGGCAAAAGTGGTGTTTGCACTTTGACCCTCCAGAACCAGGACTAGGATCTAACAAAATAGGTGGTTTCATCATTTTAAACTAAGAAAAGGTCATAAATAGCAGTGCATACACAGTTACAGTGATGTCAGTGGCCAAAAGGGCCCTCGGGAGGTGTATGTGGCCTGGGCAAAGATTACAGAGTAAAAAATTATCAGTATGAGGGTGGGTGATCAAGTTGTGTGTAGGTGTGCAGCTCCCAAAATAAAGGGAGAGTGTGGCACCCCTGTAACAGACAAATAGGAATGAGGTGTACAATCTAGTGCAACAAAGTAAAGTTCTGTAAATTATAAAATAATAGATAAAATGCTCACATTAAAGGAGGTAGTGTTCAGGCTTAGCAAGGAGTGATATATTCTGGGGACACCCATTAATGGTTGACAAAGAGCTGCCACTCGAAAAGTGTCCCATTGATCCTACCGAACTCTGCAGCATCTGCAACCAGAAAGTGATGTCATCCTGGTAACCACATGGCGGAAGAGATCACTCCTTGCTAAGCCTGCACTCTACCTCCTTTAATATGAGTATTTTAATTTTAATTTGATCATTTACTACGTTGTGTGCCTCATGTCCTTCTTTCTATTCATCATTTTAGCCTCCCTGGTGATACCATTAATTAAAATTAATTAATCAAAACATATTACATTATAA
>CM070039.1:29542677-29557386 GCA_036250615.1 Ptychadena robeensis | reverse complement strand
GGGTCCTCCCTGATAGAATACATAGTGATTGGAAGGATTAGAAAGGTCCACATATTACATAGTTTTGGTAGAACAAAAGTTGATTCTACAGAAATTGTATGGTTCGATTATAAGGTGTATAGGGGCTACGGTTTTGGTAGGTTGATTGCACAGAAACTGTATGTAAACATTGTCCTCCATACATGTCTAGATTTTCTGTTCAATCAACTTAAAAAGATAATTTTTTTGCCAACTGTAGTAACAGATATTTGATCAACTTTTTTGGGATCGACTAAAAGTGTCAACCGATTACAATTTACCAGCATTTCCAATAATTTTTTGATCAATCATTTTCCCAATTTTAATTGTTTTAGGTTGATCTTACCATGTGGACTGCCATAGATTTTCAACGACTCAACAAAACAAATGATTAAATTAAGTTGATTGAATGAAAAATCTAGACATGTATGGGGGCCTTTAGAGATCAATTTAAGCTCTGCCTTATATTTAAGTTCTGCTAATACTAACCAGACATAAAGCCCCCCATACACCTAAACATCGATCCATACAATCTCCATTAGATCTGCCAACAACTGTGTAGTATAGTGTCCTCCCTGATAGAATACATAGGGATTAGAAGGATTAGAAAGGTCCTCATATTACATGGTTTTGGTAGAACAAAAGTTGATTGTACAGAAATTGTATGGAAAGATTGTTAGGTGTATGGGGGCCTAATATAATACTAATAATCAGTATCATATAATTAACGTATTAAAATACTTCCAAACTTATACGCTCCACACAAAACTGAATCAAGTATTTAAGAAGGGTGGACCAGAACCCCCCTCCCCCAGGGCTGCAGCCAGGCAAGCCCAGATATGACGAGTGTATAGTAGACCCCACACTGTCCTTCACGGATCTGCTTGGTGTATAACACGCCGGAACACACACGCTGCAGCTGAGTGAGTGGAAGACCATAAGGCCTGAGGGTTCCACACATCATAAACCTGCCTGCCTTCTGGGTGGGTTCCGTTTTTTCCTCCCTTCCATCGCAGGTTAAAAACCGCCTTCAATTCTACTGACTTGCAAAGCGACGTGCAGCTTCGGAACTGTGCAGTCAGCATTTTAAACTATTACAAGCTACCTCCTGAACCATTGCCAAGTTAATAGACAATGAAAGATAATGAGCTTGAAATTGGGTGTTAAATTGCATTTTTTCCCGTTCCTAGCTCTATTTTTTTCCCCGCGCGTTAACCGTTTCCTACAGACGCGCCATGTTGTTCTGCGCCAGGCCCATCAAAATATCTTTAAAACATTTTTTATTCTATTGTCGCCGATGTGGTTAAACCTCTCTTGCTTCGTCATGACAGCTGTAATAAGCGCAATGTGTTTGGTTTAATCTAAAACACTCCGATTCCTTTTTGTTGCGAAGACAAAGGGCCCCCATACATGTCTAGATTTTCCATCCAATCAACTTAATTCAATCAATTTTTTTGTTGATTGAAAATCTATAGCAGTTACATGGTTAGATCGACTTAAAACAATTAAAATTGGGAACAAAAGTAACATCTAAAGGAAGGGCCCCCATACACCTTTATATTTCTCTGTCAGATTTCCTTTAGATCTCCTTTTGTTTTACCAAAACCATGTAATATGAGGGACTTTCTAAACACCTGTCTACCTGTATTCAATCGCAGAGGACCCGGCACTACATAGTTGTTGGTAGATCTAAAGGATATCTGACAGAGAGATCTAAAGGTGTATGGCCAGCTTTAGTTGCTGCATTTCCCTCCCTAGGCTTATACCGAGTATATCGAGTCATTCAGTTTTTCCAGATTTTTTTTTCAAAAATTGGGTAGGTCGGCTAATACTCGAGTATATACGGTATATAAAAAAGAGAGTAAACCCACACTTGTATATTATATTAAATATAATTCGCTACGCTTGTCTGAAATGTATTATTTTAATGACTAGGTCCTTCTAATGTTGAAGGGCATCAAAGGACGCACGCTTTTTTTTTTTTATTTCTATAGAAAGCGCTAAAAATAAATTTCATACCTGATAACAATCACCTGCTTCCCCCTCTCTCTTTTACGCTTAAATAATATCCTAATAGTCATGTGAGCTTATCTTCATTAGTCTAATTGTAAGGGATCCCTTTCAACTTTCCCCCTTCAAGCTAATGAGCTGCATTAATCCAGGTTCATTTTAAGAAGCCTCGTGGGTCCAAACGTACAGGACGGTCGTTTCGCGAAAGCGAGAAATTAAAAAAATGAAGGCAGGGAGCGCCTTAAGTGCAAGTCTACCATCAGACCTATGGTAATGTCAGAGCCGTGTAGTTTAATTAATCCTTGTTAGCATAACAACTAATATCCTGAAATAACATACGGCCTTTTCAAGGCCAGTCTGTTAATTATCTCTCATTTATTCTATTGTATTGTTTTTATTTACTTGTTGATTTTTTAAATAAATCTTTTTTTGAAGATGGGCGTACCTGGAACCGATGCCCCCGTACGAGGTGAGGCTTCTTGCAGAAATTCTGGAGCCTCTTGCAGAGATGTTCAGGTAAATCTCTAATCTTGGCTCTGTATTAAACTGAATGGAACATATTTTCCCATAGAAAGCCATTAGAAAATGCCCCCAGTGGCCACTCGCGATACAGCACCCGGAGTTAACCCCTGGAAGCCTGGCAAATAAATATGGAGATACATGTAAGGAGGAATTTAGCGTCCAGTGATTTCACGTCCAGATGAGGGGTGACACCAAACTTTCAAACCAAAGCTGTTTTTGTGTACAAGGACTCCACAGCTGCAATGTCAGTGTGACAGCTGCAGCACAAATTTTGCCTGCCCCCTGCCACTTTTGAATGGTACAGTCCTGAGTCCCAAGGCTTCTACACACAACATTGGCAGACATTTTGACACCCATTTTAGCCGCAACACATCATATATCCACCATGGGCTGACACCTGGTTACCAGTAGAGATGGTCGAATTTTTCGACTTGCTAACTTTGTGAGCTGATTGCAAAGCCCCTGAACCTGGTATTATCACCAAAATTGCTGGAGATGTAGAGAAGGGTTGTGGAAATATTTGGGAAAAAAAAAGTTTTGCTCTAGCACATGTAGTTTTTGAATAAATTTGGTACAAATACAAAGTCGAAATTCCTTGACTTCGAACTAAATTTGTGCAAAAACTATTTGTGTTAGAGACAAAATTTCTTTTTTTGTAGTATACCCCCAACCCTTCTGTATATCTCCAGCAAGTTTGGTGTGATACCATTTTCAGGGGCTTTGCAATGAACTCAAAATCGTCAAAATGGTTGAATTTGTGAAAAAAATTCGACCATCTCTAGTTACCAGAACTGGGTGACACCAAACCTAGTGCGTCCACTGCTCATACTTATGCAAGACTTAATGAAACAATTAACTCAACATAAATGAATGATAATTTTTTTTATAAATCTTTTTTTGGAAAAATAGGCGTACCTGGAAGCGATGCCCCCGTACGAGGTGAGGCCTCTTGCAGAAATTCTGGAGCCTCTTGCAGAGCTGTTCAGGTGTCGAATACAGATATTCCGCTGCAGGAAAAAAACAGATACATTTTTAATGAAACAAAAACCTCAAAGCACACACTCGCTATTAGTCACTTTACTAATTAAAAATGCATATTGCTCTGCGCCGGCTCATGTTTTACATTATTTAAGCCCGATCTTCTGCAGCTTACCTTTTTTTTCGCTGCCGATGATGTTTAATGTTAAATAAGAAAGCGCTCGTTCTGTTTAGACATCTCCTTGGGGGTGATTCAAATACATTATTCCGATGTAACACAATGTAACCGGGAAGATACTTAGTCAAAGTGCGCGGCAACTAAACTACTGCCGGTTGTGTTCTTTCATTTTGGTACAGTGACCTTGTCACTTAATATAGAGCTCGACACTCACCTAGGTTACTGTAGGTGGATGTCTCTTTATATGGGAATTAAGCTGGGTGTAGATGTTTCGTTTCTTCACCGATTCGCCGGCAGATCGACTGTGTGTGAAGACGCATGGCCGGTCATGCAGAGAATTGACTGGGCACCCTTTGTGTGCCAGTGTTCTGAAAAATGTTCCTAGCCTGAAATATTTTCCTATTCTTACAACTGCGCATGTGCAGACAGCCCGAGTTTTGGTGTTTTCAGGGTTATTCTTCTGATTTTCGGGTGTCAAGGTTAGGGGTTTGGGGGGTGGGGGTTAAGGTTAGGGGGAGTGGTGCTTGATTAGAGGGGTGAGTTTTGTGGATCGGGGTGAAGTTTAGGGGTTCGGGGAGTTAAAATGAAACCAACCTCCCCAATCCCCTAACCTTAACCCTCGGAACCCCCTAACCTTGAAACCCGAAAATCGGAAGAATAACCCTGAATACACCAAAACCCGTGCTATCTGCGCATGCGCGGTTGTAAGAATAGGAAAATATTTCAGCTAGGAAAATATCTCAGAACATCGGCACTTAGAACTTGTTTCCATTATACGTCGGGACGTATACGCTTAGCCGGGATCCTGACGTAGCCCACAGACATGATCTGTTTACACATCCGCTGCTGCAGAGGCTGAACGTACTCGACTTCGTTCAGCCTTACATCGGTGGAGCAGCTGAGCGCAATGAGTCTCAGCCGAGCAGGTTACTCTATCTGCTACGTTGGGACCTCTCGCTAAGTGTATACGCTTAGCGGAGGGGTCCGAACATAATGGAAACATAGCCTTACTTTTAATGGGGATGCTGGTCTAACTTTACAGACATGTCTGTAAATTCTATGACCGATTTCCTGGGCAAATTTTGCTTTTAGGCATTAGATTTGCGGCCGATTTCGAGGCAGGTCAACCGCGGCAGACGAAGGGTGGCAAAATCCGCCGCGAATCTAAACATCTATGCCCAGCTTTACACTTTATAAGGATAAAATTATAGAACACTTTACAAATACAATGGACCCTTGAGTTACTTTCCGCTTGACTTAAAGTGAACCTACCATTAAAAATCAATCATTTCATTAAAGCTAGAAGTGCTGATACACAAAAAAACTTACCTGTAAGGAGTAAATTAAGAAGAGTTACTACCTGCTTAACTTAAAGCGGACCTACCACCATTAATTAATAACTTCATAGATGGCACTAGAAATGCAGAAGAGTGCATAAAAAATGTACCTGTAAGGAGTAACTTAAGAAGATCTCTAGCAGCCGCTCCAAGGAAGTCAGTGCAGAGATAGATGGGTAAATCTCTAATCTTGGCTCTGTATTAAACTGAATGGAACTTATTTTCCCATAGAAAACCATTATCAACTCCCCCAGTGGCCACGTGTGACATTGCACCCAGTGTAAGGGTGACAGCTGCAACACAGTTTTGGCCTGCCCCCTCCCCCATTTGAATGGTACAGTCCTGAGGCTTCTACACACAACATTGTCACACATTTTGACACCCATTTTAGCCGCAGCACATCATATATCCACCATGGGCTGACACCTTGGGTTACCAGCACCAGGTGACACCAAACCTAGTGAGGCCACTGCTCATACTTATGCAAGATTTAATAAAACAATTAACTAAACCTATATGAATAGCAAATCATTGTCTGTTAAACACAAGTGATAAGAATTCAGGTCGAAGATCAGACATGAATAATGATAAAATGAAGATCTAGTTTACCCTTTCTCAGAATGCTCGTGTGAAGTGTAGAAATAAAGCCCCCCATACACGTATAGATTATGACCCGATGTTTTAGCGATCAATGTTTTGGCCGATCGACCATGCGTGATGACGTCATAACGCATGGTCAATCGGCCGAAACATCGGGTTACAAGCACCCTTTGCTTGCCAGTGCTGTCCGTTGGGTCGGCAGACCCAGCAGACAGCTGCCAGCTGTGCTGTGTGTCAGCACGAAGGGAGAGAAGCACCTCCCCTCCCCCCATTAAAGGGAGAGAAGCCGGAGGCAGCCTGTGCAGAGAGGCTGATTCCTCAGCCCGATATAACTGAGAACCCTTACAGCTGAGGAGAAATATATCCATACTTTAGACGGGGACACTGTGTCCCCATCTAAAGCCCAGGTGCCCAACCTGCGGCCGTTTAGGTGTTCTTTTCCCTTCCTACCTTACTATTAATGCATAGGGTATAGGAATTCACCTGAATGCCGAATTAAAAGGTTATGTGCCCCATCAATATAATCAATGGCTTTGAAGCACATAACCTTTGATTATATATATAAAAATATGCATTACCATACTACAGTGTTACCTCACGCTTGAAGTATCTTTTAAAACAAATTTTGTTATTTAACAAATGAAACATAATGTCTTCTAGCTCTGCCTGCTGTAATCTTTTTCATTATAAAATGCTCATACAAGTCAAGTACAAATGCTATGTGCGGCCCTTTAGTGATGCAGAGGGCCGCACTTGTGGCCCTCTATATCAACTTAGTTGCCCACCACTGGTCTAAAGCAGTGTTTTTCAACCTTTTTTGAGCAAAGGCAAACTTGGGCAAAGGTCCCCGCCGGAAGTACATCATCAGCAGGTGCCCCGCTGGAACGCAGATGCGTACCAGCAGAGCAAAAACACCGCCACTGGTCTGTGGGGACGCATGTTGCTTAGACTTATACAGCCGATCCGTGTTATACACGGACCGGCTCTGTGAGGATGCGGTTGCTTAGCCCGCCTATCTAGCTGCCTCTTAATAGTATAAGACTTATACTATAAGAGGCAGCTAGATAGGAGGGTCGAGGGTGGGGTCAAAACCCATGGCACACCAGGCAACAGTGGTTGAAAAACACTGGTCTAAAGTATCAGACAGATCTAAGAATTATGGTCGGCCATAAAAGCTAAGTGTGTATGGGGGGCTTAACATAGTTGTGAAAGTATTATTAATTTATAAGTAAACATGACCAATGTTATATACGTATATATTAAATCTATAAAACCATTCTCAGCTTGTGAAAGTTATATAAACGCCCCCCCCATCATAAATAGGGCCTAAACTCTCCAGACAATCCGAATGCCTCTCTCGTGTTCTATATATCATGTAGAATAAATATTTGCCTACATGTGTACTTAAAAACATGAATAAAAGCCGCGCACCATCTGCAGCTGTGTGCATAGTCTCAATAAGGTCCTTGTCAGCCTCTTTCACTGTATCGCAGCGCTCCCGTCCCACCCAAGCCTAATGTAAAAGAGATATTTTAAATATTTTGCTATTGTGGGGAACAGATGGTCGGGATAAACTCAGCCTAATACATTGTATCGCGTATATATATTTTTCGGCATTAACATGTCGGTTTCGCCAAATAAACACATTTTCTTGAGTAAATTTCCTGGCTTACATGTTGCTCCGGGATTAGAGCCGGGATGAAAGCAGAAGGGGCGTACCTACCTGGAAATATTTCGGGGTACACCAAAGACTTTGGGCACAGGGGGTAACAGCCACAGTGAACAGCTTCTAACCTGCAAATAAACAGACACGGGGTAATTCTTTCATCGGTTCACCATACATATCCACACAAAGCATAGCTGCATACACCACTGAAATACATGGATCTGAACTTTAGTATCGGCCAAAAGTATCGGGTCAAAAAATGAAAATCGTGGCATTTTGTTGGTGGACTATGAGTGAATTGCAAAGCTCCCGAACATGCTATCTTCACCAAATTTGCTGGAGATGCAGAGAAGACTTGTGGGAACATTTGGGGGAAAAAAAATGTAGATTTGCATACATTAGGTTCAAAGTCAAGTCAAATTTGAAAATTTTGTGCAAAAACCTGATATGCTAGAACAATACCTTTTTCTGTACAATGTTCCCACATCCCTTCTCCACATCTCCAGCACTACTAGTGATGATACAATGCTCAGGGGCTTTGTAATTAACTTACAAATCTGCTGAATTAAATAATTACACCTCAAAACAAAAGTACATTTGCTGTGTGTTTCTGTGCCTTAGTTGGTGCATTTCCCTCCCTAGGCTTATATTGGAGTCATTCAGATTTTCCAGATTTTCTTTCTAAAATTGGGTACCTCGGCTTATATTCGGGTCGGCTTATACTCGAGTATATACGGTAATATAAATAATAATTAATCATTTGAGTTTTCAAAACAAATAATTCAAAAAGTAATTCAAGAAAGTAAAAAAAATCGAGTAATAAAATGATAAATCTATTTTCACCACATACCCCGTAAAATCCCATTACCGGATTTGCCAAAATATCATCCAAATGTTCTCTGGATGCGTCTGAGGTTTAGCTATATAGAACAGAACACGTAGCATATGTTTGTTCGCCGAATAAATCACATCACAGGGAACGTTGCCGTTTTTTTTTTTTTTTGGTCCTTTAAATGCTGCTCAACACATTTTTTTAATCGGCAAATAAACAAAAACACAAAAAGTACAGACGGATTTTTTTTCTTCCCCCTCGATCGTTCTGCTGAAATCAAGAATGTTCATTTGCAACGTATGGCCGAACGCTACCAACGCAGATCCTTGACTGCTGCAATGCGTAGAATTCTCAGCAATGCTGTTCGCAGCTATTTGAATATAGTTTGTGAGTGGCGTCTTGATTTATTTTTTGCTTACGCTGGAAAAGACGTAAAAAGTCTTTTTTTTTTATTTTGTTTGTGCGTTATTGTTTTTCAGATGCATTAAGGTGCAAAAAAATGTTTATTGTGAAATTGGCTTAAACGCAAGATAGATACAGTTACCCCCTAAAATATAATGGAGGCATACCCCGCGAGCTTTGTCTCGCTGCATAATGACAACAAACTGACATGTACGAAACATGTAAAAATATACTTTTATTTTTGTTGGCCGGTAAAAACGTGAAAAAAGAAACTCAAAACAGGTCTTTAGCTGTGTTTATGTAAAATGGTTTTGAAACGCAGCCAAATGGGTTGACCATGGAAGGAATTGGTCTCTCGATATGCTTTTTTTCCCCTCTCTCTTGTTCTCTTCCAAAAGTATTTGAGGTCACGATGACTTTTTATTTTTTTGTGATTCTTGCTTGTTTTCAATGACACGGTGTATATACATGTGCTGCTTGTGGCTTTTTGTATTTTCTTGAACTGTCAAGTGTCGAAATAGGCAAGGTAAACAAGTACATCTCTCCGTGATAAGGTATAGGATTGTTTATTATTGTTGAAGAATATTACATTTTGCCCTACGGTTGGGGGGTTACCCTCTGTGGTTTAGTATTGACTTGTCAAAGAGTGCGTACGCAGGAGAATGGGTCAGCCATCTATACTATATATATCTATATATGTTCTCTGGCCGGCCAAGCTTTGTCCCTGTCGCCCCATGTGGTCAACTGCAAAATCGCTCACCGCCCATTGCGTGAGTGGGGGGCTTAACCCTCTGTCGTCTAGTATTGACTTGTCAAAGAGTGTGTATGCAGGAGAATGGGTCAGCCATCTATACTATATATATCTATATAAGTTCTCTGGCCGACCAAGCTTTGTCCCTGTGCCCCATGTGGTCAACTGCAAAATCGCTCGCCGCCCATTGCGTGAGTGGGGGGCTTAACCCTCTGTGGTTTAGTATTGACTTGTCAAAGAGTGTGTATGCAGGAGAATGGGTCAGCCATCTGTACTATATATGTCTATATATGTTCTCTGGCCGACCAAGCTTTGTCCCTGTCGCCCCATGTGGTCGACTGCAAAAACGCTTGCCGCCCGTTGCGTGTGTGGGGGCTTAACCCTCTGTGGTTAAGTATTAAATTGTCAAAGAGTGCGTACGCAGAAGAATGGGTCAGCCATCTATACAAAGGAATCTCATATATCGCTGATAGTGGCAATGGGAAAGCTCAGCCACTTTAAGGCCCCCACACATGTACCGAGTGGGGGCCGACAGATGAGCTGTGGAGAGCAGTGTGATGACGTCATCACGCTGCTCTCCATCGCTGACAGCATCGGCGGGCACCCTTTGTGTGCTGGCTGTTGTGCTGTGACAGCGGTCCCCATTGGAACTAACGGCATTAGATTGTAAGCCAGATCAGGCAGGGTCCTCTACTCCCCCTGTGTCATAACCTGTACCTGTGTGTTATCTTGTGTTTGTATCTCCACTTTAATGTATTGTACAGTGCTGCGTAATATGTTGACGCTATATAAATGAAAATAATAATAATAATCGGCCAGAGATTATCAGACATGTCCATTCTCTCAGCGGGCACCCATTGTGTGTCGGCCGTTAGTTTCAATGGGGACGCCGGTCCTCATTGGAACTAATGGCATCGGCCAGAGATTAATGGACATGTCCATTCTTTGGGTGCCTGCGCGCACATCGGTCAACGGCAAAATCACCCACCGCTCATTGTGTGTGGGGGGTTTAATCCTCTGTGGTTTAGTATTGACTTGTCAAAGAGTGTGTACGCAGGAGAATGGGTCAGCCATCTATACAAAGGAATCCCATATGTCGCTGGTAGTGGCAATGGGAAAGCTCAGCCATTTAAAAAAGGATTTTAACTTTAAACACAAAAACAATTAATACATTTACCGTATTCTTCGGACTAGAAGATGCACGTGACCACAAGACGCACCCAGGTTTTAGAGCAGAAAAAGAGAAAAAAAAGTATTTCATGTGTTTCAATGAATTAGTAAAAAAAATGCAGTACCAGTTTTAGCCACAGAAATGGTGTCACTAGAGAGCACACTTCAGCATCTCTTCTTCCTCATACACGGGGAAGGGAGGGGGGCTGTCTGGTGGGGGAATCAGCTCACTGATCTCCCTGTCTCCTCTACGCTGCATGTGTGAGCTCTGCAAATATAACCAATACAGTTCAGCTCCCCACAGCTCTCCTGGTAGATGGGAGATCTACACACAGCCGATCTCCTATCTGCCAGGAGAGCTAGCATGGAGCCAAGTTGCGATCAACGGGTGATTGCACATTCGGACTATATGACGCAGACACTCCCCCCCAATTTTGGGGATGAAAAAGTGCGTCTTATAGTCAGAAAAATATGGTACTTACCCAACATGGACAGGGGTGCACATATTTTTTTTAGTGCGTACCAGTAGATGGTGTTTGGTACTCACCCCATATGCCAAATTGATCTACGCCATTACAGACATGTCCGTAATTTTTAGATCATTTACATTACTTTGGACCCAAAGTAACTGCCGGCACACAAAGGGTGCCCGGCCGATTCTCAGCAGGACCGGTTGCGCGTGATGACGACATCTGCCGGGAGATCGGCAGAAAAATCTAAAGATGAGTGGGGGGCTTAAGTCCCTGGACAACTTTTCCCAAGAAGCTTGTTTATGCCCGTGCCAAAGTCTCCAGTGCTCCTTCATTGTACAAAGATGTAAAACAGAAGAGGGTCAGCTGCCCACACAAAGAGGAGTAACGTCATTATTCACCTCTGCAAACCCTCCAGACCCAACACAAATTAAAAGTTAATATAGGGGGATGTGCGGGGGGGGGGGGGGGGGGGGGGGGGGGGGGGGGGTGTACAAGCTAACCCAAAACTTTTTGGCTTAAAACCTTTGCCACTATGGAGGTAGAGGTTAGCTTCTTGATTGTCAGGAAACACACGTATAGATATAGGCCAGATCGATGGCTGCTTCAAGCGCCATGCGCACTCACGGCCATCTACCAGGCCCATATCATATGCTGCCATTCCTGTTTTCGAGCGGGATTGATTGGTCATTGGAAAACAGGGATATCGGACATGACTGTAAACCACGGTCGATGTTCATTGCTTTGCATGGAAACCGCGGGTATCCATGCAAAGCATTGGCTAAGCTGGAGACACAGCAGTGCTATGTCTGCAGCTCCTCTGATATCGGGCTATCATCGCGCTGCTGCCAGGAACCTCGAATGGCTCCTATGTCTAGCAGTGTGTTCCCTGCATATCAGTTACCCTGGCTTTATTTCCTTCTTAGTTGTTAATCCAAAAACATTATTCTATAAGTCACTGGTCACATACTTTCTGCAGGTCAGTGACCCATAAGGTTCTAAATCTGGATATTAGCAAAGGAAACCTATTTCACTCCATACAGATCTCAATGATGCTCTGTAACGATGGGCTATTCATTTTATCGAGATATTGCAAGTTGGAGATCCGCCTTAACTGTGATCCGCTGAAAATAATGTATATCATGAATGACGACTGGGTGTAGATTAACAGCCTTTGCCTCCCTCGTGCCAGCTTTCCTAACCGACCTACCTATATCTTACATTCTATTTATCTGAGAGCAATCAGTGCTGGACAAACTCCAGGAGACAGGTCTCCGAAAACGCTGCTACTGGCGCCTAATTCGTTTCTATTTATTCCCTGTACTGTAATTGTCTGTAATCAGGGAGAGTATATGACGCGCTGCGCTTAATCACAACGCTCCTGCAATCTACTGACATTTCTAAAGTGCAACTGCAACTCACCTTTGTATATTGAGAATATCTTCATGTATCTGTTATCTTGTTACTGAATGTATGTCAGCTATACCACACATATTGAAGCAATGCGGTCTGTGCAGCTTTACAGGGGACAGAAAGGAATAAATGAAGGGACTACATATACAGGGGTGCACATAACTTTTTTAGTGAGCTCCTCAGATGAGTACCAGGAGATTATACTGTGCTCTGCTTCAGCCTCCTGCATGCTAGATTCTGCTGCAGATGGACCTCCCTGTTCCTGATTGATCCTCCAATTAGCTGTCTCCATCCACAGGTCACCAGCTGGCTTTGGGTCAAATGTAACTCTCACAGTACAACATGTGTGAGCCCCCAGATCTCATACATCAGTAGTGTGACCCTGAAATTTTCTGGGTTAGTAACTAACCGCTGAAACTACCTGCAGTCCAAATGTCAACCTTTCATAGTCCTTTTCCAGAGTTTTTGCCACTCATTGAGTACCAGAGTACCTGGACCCCTCTGTAGAATTGCCAGGCCCCAATCATTATATTGTAATGTTAGCCATAGCAATCCCAACTGGTACATTTTTCGGACTATATGACCATATTTTTACCATAACAGGAAGGTGTTCCTGTGTCTTTTGGTCTGAAAATGTTAAAACTTAAGCAGTACCCACCAGTACCCATGGGTACTGCTAGTGTATAGACACATGGTAAAGTTCAAGCCCTGCAGGGAAGACCTCCCTGCTGCACCCTCGGCACCCCCTCTGATGCCCCCCCCCCCCGGCGATAACCCATGGGAGTGAGGTGAAACTTATGAAACTCTGGATCTCACAGTCTCATCTCCCCTCACCCGCGGAGGTGGGGGGGGGGGTTGGCGGGGGCAGGGATGGAGTTGCTCATACGGTCTATATCACCTCCTATTCATATACCCGCCTCCCCCCAGCAAACTCTCTCCCCAGGTGAGCACGTGTATAGGGTAGAGGACATTGCTGATGCCCACATGCCGCCCCCGACATGATGCTGCCCTGGGCAACTGCCCAGGTTGCCCATGCCTAAAACCTCCACTATCAGTACCCATTCCACTTGTTCCTATGGGGGCATTTAGGCTCCTCAACCGCGGGAGGGTCAACTGCTCCAAAGCTACCCTAAACAAGCCAGTCACTGGAGGGTTAACCGCTAAATAGAGTAACACTTCATCTGCGCAATAAACGGTCGGCAAATGACCTTCTCCATAGCAATTAACAAATCATCTGCTAAACCTATGAATCTTAATATTCAGATCTATTCTGTCCACTTCATACAATTTATCTGCAAATACTTATTGGACATTTGATTCTAAATATAATTAGCTGATAATTTTGCCCGGGTGAATTACTTTTGTGGAGAGCCTCCGCAGCCTCCGAGACACATTATCCTGTAATAATGAATGCGATAGGTGATTTTTTTTTTCATATATATTTTTTTACTGTAATGAGGATGAGACAGCCTTGTGACACCTGAATCCCGTAATAACAGGAGGCTGCTAATTATCGACAGGATTTTTTTTTTTTAAATGTGAACACAAGGAGTAAGAAAAAAAAAATCCCTCATTATTAAGAGAATTGAAAAAAAAAGTTGAAATTATACGTGACACCGGCGGAGAGTAAATAAAACGGAGTGATTAAAACATCCCGGCTTTAAGGGTGTTTTTAATTAAATGCAAATGCTAATGTTGTCATACTTAGCAGATGGGATTACAATTCGTTATTGTAGCCGGTATTTCATATTACATCTATTGCAGTTTCACAAGAGATCTGAATATTAAAAAAAAAGGTGATACATTCCTTGAGACATTAAAAGTAGCAATGAACCTAAACCACAACGTGGACCAACTAAGGACGTGCTCACGCTCCAGAACTTTTATGTTTTATGTATACTTTTACGACACCTAAAGAGCATGTTAAAGGACCACAAAACTTAAAAAGGTAAAAAAAAAAAAAAATACTGTACACATTATGTGAAAGACCTACATTCATAACTATGGAAGTTACACAGGGTTCATGCTTTTGCAGTGAAGCCTATTGTTTGGCGTTGGCCAACTTTCTGTTTTTTTTTTTACAAAAGGGTTAACGGTAATTTTCTACAGGGTGGGAAATTTATATATATATACACCTTGGTTGGTGATATTAACTTCCTGTTTGTGGCACATTAGTATATGGGAGGAGGAAACTTTTCAAGATGGGTGGTGACCATGGCGGCCATTTTGAATCCAACTTTTGTTTTTTCAATAGGAAAAGGGTCATGTGACACATCAACCTCATTGTGAATTTCACAAGAAAAATGGTGTGCTTGGTTTTAACGTAACTTTATTCTTTCATGAGTAATTTACAAGTTTCTGT
>CM070039.1:29507606-29517927 GCA_036250615.1 Ptychadena robeensis | reverse complement strand
TCATCACGCTGCTCTCCACAGCTCATCTGTCGGTCCCCACTCGATACGTGTGTGGGGACCCTTAAGGTGACCATTCATGGTTGGATCAACTTATAACGATAAATTTTTACATTGATTGAATAGAAATAGATTCCCCCACACCTGGTAGCATCAACCAAAGGGATTGAAATTGACCGTAAAATCAATTGATCGATTGAAAAAGGACCGGACATGTTGGTAAAAATTTTATAGATCATACAAGTATCTGACAGGTTTTCTAGGTATTTCAATCCATTTACAATCGTACTATGGAGCACATGTGTAATGTGACCATCTTGCGAACGTAAAACCATCATAATATGATCGCATTGCGAATGCTTTACGATCGTATTGAATGCGCTCCATTGTACGATCATAAATCAATCGCTAACAAATCGTTTACACTGTGTGGTAGTACGGTCGATCGATGTTCAGCGATCGATTGGCATTCGAATCACACAAGGCAATCAATCAAGCAAAAGTCAACCCGTGTATGGCTAGCTTTTGTTAGAATCTACTAGAGTTGGTAAAATGTTTTAGTTTATTGCAAAGCTCCTGAACATAGTATCATCACCAAGCTTGTTGGAGATCAGGAGAGGCTAGTCAGCTAGTTGAAAAATTGGACAATCCCTAGAGTGGAGTTCAGCACCATTATAGATGCCTACAGGTAAGAGTGTTTGTTCAGCTTTGTAAGCCCTCACATTTATATGTGACTTACCTGTAGAGTTCACATCTTTATTTTTTCATGCATGCCTCCTGGGTGTGTTTTTTATGCATGCACACCATCATGTTCCTATAACACCGGGTGCACAACAGTGAATCACGCAAAAAACATGAGTGTCTCAGATTGCTCTGCTCCTAAAGGAGCTAAGGGCTCGTTCACTGAAAAGAGTTTTCCGTACTGGGTCCAAAGAGCTAAAGACCCATGACCAAATGCCCATTCCCCAGGTGACCACAACCGGAGTCCAGTCTCCCGAGTACTAAGGTTGGAACGGGTACCCCGAAGAGGACCCCCATATGGAGGGACTAATGGGCCGAAGCCGTAGGCAGTCCCTCCCACCACTTTTCGAAGTTAAGCCCGCAAAGGCATAGCACCAGTATTGGTGAATAAAAACAAACAATAGGGTTTGGGGGGAGACAAAACATCTACATAAAAAAATTATAAAAAAGTTCTCCTTGCTCGAATGAATAGGGCAGGCCTGCTGGCCGGTTGTGTCCAGAAGGCCACCCCCTGTAGGCAGGTGCCCATTGAAGCTTTGTGCTACAGTGCAGTCAACTTAGTGCAATACTAGAAAGGCACCCCATGTCTACCCCACATAGGGGCACGGTACACTAAGAGCGCTTCATGACCCCTGTCCAGACCAGGGCAGCACAGCCCTATCAGCCCAGTACTTGGCTTTAGCCTTTTCCGGTTCAACTGGACTTATCGTACCAGCTATGCTTTTCCCACCAACAATACCATAACGTTCCGGCCAGACTGACAAAAACAGATACTACACAAAAGGCAAGAAGCGGCATCATATACTGGACAGTATCCATGCAATAAATATCTGACAATGCCATTATACTTATTATTAAATCTTGTGTATCTAACGTCATGTCATCTAATTCAGTGGTTTCCAAACTGGGGGGCTTGCAAAGGTATTCCAGGGGGGCACTGGCTCTCATTCTGAGCCTGTGCTTGAATGGGGAGGGGGGCTTGATAATGTTCCTAAATAGAAAAGGGGGGGGGGCCTGCAAGGAAAGTTTTGGAACCACTGATCTAATTCATGACCCCTGGCCAGATCAAGTGTAGTATCTGTTCGTAGTAGTGTAGTGTAGTGTAGTGTAGTGTAGTGTAGTGTAGTGTCTGTCCGAAATGTTATACCATCATCAGTGGGAATAGCATAGCTAGTACGATAAGTCCAGTTAAACCAGCAAAGGCTAAAGCAGAGTAGGTCGGTGCTGCCTTGGTCTAGCCAGGGGTCATGAAGCGCCCTCGCTGTACCGTGCCTCCATGATAAGTCAGGATACCTTCCAGGAAATCTAAGTGATTCAGCTCTTCAGTTCTCCTTACAATTCAAAGCTTTATATTGTATAAGCATTGCGCTAGATTACAGATAATTCTTGGTTTGGGTCATGCGAGAAGAATGAAGAGCCACAAGCGATGAGAAACGGGGTGAGCATCCGGGACTGCTGAGAGGTTCTTTTCACCTTGAGTGAAACGCACATCATCTAATTTTTTCCATACAGCTTTTATCCTGAACACGAGGATTCTGGAAGTACGGAGGGATTGTGTTTTTATCTGCTGTTATAACAGAGATGAAGAACAGTGTTGCAATAAGACCATGTGCATTAGGACCAAATGTGTCTTCTATTAGCTATTAATGTACTCCTTGGCGGTGTGCGAAAGTCATGTGGGGACAAGGAACAGCCACACACCACCTGTTTACAGCGCCCTCTTTGCGTATTTTATTCAGATGTACAGTATACAGGACACTCTTTTATTCACCTTGATCGCTAATATCTATATAATATTTATATAATTGACTTGATTGTGTTGTGATATGAGCGAAGTTTCTCAATCATGAGGTCCAGGAACATTACAATAGCGAGTGCACTTCAGGTAGGCATTGGGCCATGTTAGTTTTTCCATGGTAATTAAATGGAAGATCCTTGTTATAGCGTTGTTTTATAGCAATTTGTACTCCAACAAATTTTTATTATTTAAAATCAAATAAAAAACTTTTTTTAAGACATACAGCGGCCTCCACAAGGGCCTCCTTTTTCTAGTGGGACCCTCTAATTAAAAAGAAGGTCCTTGTTCTAGGCCAGAAATTCTTAAATATAAATATTCTTGGTCCGTAGCAGATATGGAAGATCTGCTTTCACGACAGCCCCTCTACCAGCTGCACTCACTGCCCTCCATCCTTCCACTCTGGGATTAGAGAACTACTAATCCTGGCTGCTCAGTGGTGTTTTCCAGTGACATCATATTGAGTGCCTGCTGCCCAGAGTATGACGGAATCTGGCCTG
Organism: Ptychadena robeensis; assembly: GCA_036250615.1. NCBI lineage: Eukaryota > Metazoa > Chordata > Amphibia > Anura > Ptychadenidae > Ptychadena > Ptychadena robeensis. The sequence continues at coordinate 29,514,894 of CM070039.1, read as the reverse complement.
TTGTCCTCTGTTTGGCCCCACTGGGTATTTGAGTTTGACACCCCTGTTATAGAAGAGGAAGAGACAATTCATGTCTTCAAACTCTTTAGGACACTTCTCAGAGGGGCTCATCTATGCTTTGTTAGGTGGAATTGCACACATACACCTCCTAAGCAGCTCTTTACATGAGGGTCCTTACCTCATTATACCCCAATATAGCATGCTATCAATCTTCTGGTTGTACCAAGCTCTAGATGGGTTAACCCCTTCCCCTATATTTTCTTCAAGCCTCATAACAAGCCTTTATCTCTTTTTTGCCTGTATATAATAAATCATACATGATTCCGACAAGAATGTAATATATGGTATGTAATAATGGTAGCTTAGAGATTTATTTACCGTATGTTTCTGACATTATAAGACGCACTGTCGCCCTCCCAAAATCAAAGAAAAAAAAATGTGTGCACCTTATACTGCAAATGCGTGATCATCTGCCACTGTATCCACCTTTGCATTAACCTCGCAGCTAAACACTGAGTTTAGCTGAGGTGTGCAAGCTGTCATGTTTCTGTCCATGTTTTCACGGAAGAGCAGTTGTTAAAGGAGGTAGGGAAGCTGTTGGAATCTACCTCTGACAGCTTTTCTCCGATGCAGCTCAGCAGAGCCAGTGTAAGAGAGCGAGCAGCCTGTACCCGCTCATACCACACCATACATCATACCCACGCCAAGGACAGATGCTTCCTCAGCAGAGCCGTGTATGAGAGCGAGCAGCTTTAACCCTAACCCCGCTCATAAACCACACATACATCATATCCCACAGCCGGAACAGATTTTCCTCTTCCTCAGCAGACACAAGTGTCTGAGAGCGAGCATCTGTAACCCCGCTCATCACCACACATACATCATACTCACACCCAGGGACAGATGCTTCCTCAGCAAGCAGTGTATGAGAGCGACAGCTGTAACCGCGCTCATCCACAAAAACATACATCATACCACAGCCATGACGATTCTTTTCTGTCTCACATAGCCAGTGTAGTGAGAGCGAACGCTGTTACCCACCACCCCCCCCCCGCTCTACACACACATACATCATAACCTCAGCCGGGACAGATCTTCCTCAGCAGAGCCAGTGTATGAGAGTGAGCACTGTAGAACCCCACTCATACACACACATACATCATACCCACAGGCAGGGACAGAATCCTCTGCAGAAAGAAGTCTATATGAGCTAAGAAGAAACAGACTAAGGTCCAAATTTGTTGGGACCTCTCCCTATAGGCTAAAAATGCTTTTTTGCTTTTATCAACAAATTTAATAAAGAAAAAGATTTTTCATTCAACTTGACTGTTTATATAGTCAAATTTCCACAACGTGCCTCTAAAGCCCATGTTGCCCGATACTGTATTTATTTCTACTGTATTTATTTGTATTTATTTGAGCTAAGCTCATGCTGCCCATTCACATAAACTTGCTCTGCTGACCCAGATCACAAGGTGGGGAAGCTGTTAGAGGCAGCCTCTAACAGCTTCCCTGCCTCCTTTTTTTCCTGTTGGGGAATAGAGCTTTCACACTGTATTTTTCTGGAATTAAACACTCTGCTGTATAGGGTGTAGTGATGGCCGAACTGTCTGCAAGGCGCATTCCTTCTAGCCGACGAACAGTACGAGTGTTCGACTTGCCCTGTTCACCGGCGAGAAGAAGCTTCTTCCACCGGCAGGATCAGAAGCAGAAAGATCCTGTTGGAGGAAAAATCGTATCACTGGAGAACAGGTACAGGTACAGGAGCTGGTCTTCTAGTGAAAAATCGGAAGTGGCGTCAGGTCCGGAAATCTGAACAAGGAACTATGCGTTCCATTTACCAGAAGTGACGTCACTTCCAATCCGCCTGTTTGTGAATGGACATGGCCGATGTTCGGCCATCACTAATAGGGTGCCTCCTATACAGGGGAGCGTCTAATAGTGTGCAAAATACGGTAAATTTATCAAGTATGTCATGAGTGATATGAGATGCTGAAATTTCAAAAAGAGCATGCAAATTTTATCTGGACTGAAACTGAGCCACTCACGCTCGCATTTCATTGACCATCTCTGAGTAATAATTCCAAAAATTCTAGTAAAGGCATTATTATATTAACTTTTTTACGATTTAATCATATCATCAAACCATAACAATCAGTGAACTATAGGTGCTTCTTAAATCCACAGTGTGAGCAGTGGTGGGCAACTGAGTTAATATGGAGGGCCACAAGTGCGGCCCTCGGCATCACTAAAGCACAAAACATCGATCATCAGAACCCGACAGCACCCACCCCCCTCCTGCCCCTGGGTGCAGCGGTCATATGTAGACATTGACAATTTTACTGATGTAGGACCACTAAAGTTAATTAGGAAAGCTGGGTCAGCGTGTGACCACTTAACAGGTGAGTTTCTATGCTCTATGCATTAAAAGTTAGGTTTTGGGGGCCGCATATGGAGGACCAAGGGGGGCCGCCAATCAATGCTCAAAGGGCCGCAGGTTGGGCACCTAGGCTGTAGAGAGAGTAGCCCTTGTACTTCATATATAAAAGCAGCGCTCTCTATGATCAGATAGAATTAGTAAAGGACATCAGCTGAGCTGTATGAATCTGCAGAATACATTGGACTCTCCGGAGAGATCACTGTGCTTACAGTGTGGTGAGGGGCTTTTCTACCCAAACTGTGGCTTACATATAAGAAAAACTATATATGTTCCCACATAGGCGATTAATTGCTTCACGCTCGTGTTTTTAATCACGTACAGAAATTGTCAACTCAACTGATGGCCGTGATCACGCACACCCGCGATTAGACCTGTGATCAAAATCGTAGCTCCCCTGTTACGATTGTGGGTGGCCGCGATTTTGTTTTTCTGATCGCACCCATAGACTTGAATAGACGTGATTTTTGATCGTGTCCATTCAATCTCTATGGACACGATTTTTTATTTTATAATGGGGACAATCTTTTCTTTAAAATCGCTGATGAAGACCGCCTGGTCAATCGCGCGCTATCGCCTGCCTGCAATTAAAATTGTGTCTGTCCCGCGGCTGATCGCCAAGGCTATGTCCCCGCACGCGGCGCAATTAAATGGCCACAGTTAAAAACTGTGTCCCAATAATTGGGCAGCGACGCCCCATGGTCAAAAACACGGTGAGTTTTTAGGTCATTGGTTGTGCCTCGGACGCCCTGGATCGCTCCCTGATTCTGGCTGGGAAGAGCTCCATTGAATAACATTGGTGCTTTTAGAATTGCCCCGTGGATGGTCGCACATCTGGGGACATAGAGATAGGAATACTTTTGATGTCATCTATTTAACCTCCCTAGCGCACTATTTTTAACAGTGTGGTACAGGCAATGGCAGCAGTGTACGAGGTACACTGCCTGCCATTTCCTCCCTCCCCCCTCCCCTCTCCCCTCAGCCAGTGTCATTCATGACACCAGCTGGGAGGTCTGGAAAGCAGAGGCCCCTCCATTAACATGGAGGTCTATGGCACTGCTCACCCTCGCCCCCTTCCGCGTCATCGCGACGCGATCAGTGAAGCCGCAGAAATGCTGCGGCTGGAAGCAGCATCGCCGTAGCTTTCCGGGGATATGCGGCTTTCATGGGAGCCCAGCTCATCCAGAGTTTGTTCTTCACACAAACTCTGGACGAGATGGGATCGTCATGAACACTAAGAAGGTTAAAATATGTTGAGGTGACACATTTTTGGAAAAGGATTTTGGAAACTTGGATTTTATCACTGGAAAAAAAAGCAACGTCCTCTTCCACTTGGTTATACCAATCCATACTGTAGAGGTGCTCTTTAAAGCCTTGCTATGGCCTCCAAGCTCTGGACAATTTTTCGACTAGCTGACTATGTGAGCTGAATGCAAAGCCCCGGAGCATGGCATACACCAAAATTGCTGGAAATGTAGAGAAGGGTTGTGGGAACAAAAAAATTAAGTTTTGCTCTAGCAAATCTAGTTTTTGCATAAATTAAGTTCAAAGTCAAAATGTCTTCGAAATTTTGACTTGACTTTGAACTTAATTTATGCAAATACTATTTGTGTCATTCGATTCCCAATCCGATCAATCCAGACGATCGTGGAATCGGTGATTGATCGGATCGGGAATGGAAGGAACACCACCTTGGGAATCCGATTTGTGGTCGATTTGGACATGAGCCGATCTCCAAAATCTATCGAGCTTAAAGGCTGCTGCATAGGGAGCTATGGGTCCACCAACACACTTCGATTTCCAAACCATCAACCAAAAAAAAAACCAACATGCCCATTCAATGTCCGATCCGATTTCTAGTCAATTACGATTTTGTTTGGTTGATCGTTTAGGGTGGGCAGAACTCAAATGATCTTGTAAATGCACACGGTGAACGATCGGTCAAAAATAGAGTGAAATATCGACCCGTGTTTTGGAGCCTTTAGAGCCATACTTTTTTTTTTGTAGTATACCCCAACCCTTCTACATCTCCAGCAAGTTTGGTGATGATACCATGCTAAGGGGCTTTGCAATGAACTTGAAATGGTCAAAATTTTTAAATAAAATTCGACCATCTCTATTGGACATCAGCGACAATAAAGCTGGCACACAAATGGCCAACACTTCCAATTTCTCATCCTGCTTGGCATGAATTCATAATTTATTTAATTAGTATCTAATAAGAAAAGAAGGCTATTTTGTGTAATACAGCATGCATACTTCATTAGTTTTCTCCATCTCAAAGCCATTCGCATCCTATTTGAATATCCTTTCATTTCGCTGGGAAAAAGTACAAGTGTTTTGAAGTTTATTGAAAACATGATGCCTTTAAGATGTATCCGTAGAGAGCTTTTGTAGTATTCACTAAAGAAAATCCACTTTGTTCTCCGAGATCCACACATTACATTACCAGATGAATTTTTAAAGCCATTTTGCATATTGATAAAAACAGTGACAGACTAGATATAGGATTCGGAACGTGAACATTTCACTTACAGCGAGCGAAACGGGCGGCGCAACTCTGACATGAGCCGAGAAGAATGAAATAAAATAATGATTAGTTGACTTGCATTTCAAGTCGTTTCCTTTTTTTTTTTTACTCCAACTTTTTTTCCTGTTTGCTATAATACATTAAAACCTAAAACCGGTGATCGTTCCACGAATGATCTTCAAGAATCGAACGCAGCCCACCCTGATAAATCGATCTCGCTTCATAGAAAAAACGATCAAACAGGGATCTGACAAGTTGGTAAATCAATTTTATCGACCCCCATGACTTTAGATGGGGACCACTTGGTCAGGGCCAGGGATCGATTGCCAAGGGTGGTGCACATCGGCGATCTGACTTTAGTTGCGTCACCATGTTGCGATCCATTGTTCATCAATCATGTGGGAATTGACCCGTGTATGGCCAGCTTAACTCAAAAATGCTCAGATAAAACTAGAAATTGACTTAATTTAGGAGCGTAAACACTCCAAAACATTAATTGGTGGAACATCAATTCAACAGTAAGTTGCCTGAGCAAGAAGGTCTTCCATGTCTTTGCCTCCAGGTTCCTTGGTTATTGATTATTTGACTTCCCGGTTTCATATTAAGGATTATTCCCATCACCTAATGGCATTTTGACTGGGTACCCTGTCAACTACCAACTTGCATGAGTGTGTCTGGGGATAGTCTGCAGCTGAGCCCATAGCTCCTGGCAGGGTACTCTGGTGAACACCAGGTGGTCCCTTAGAGCCCCCATACACCTTTAGATCTCTCTGTCAGATTTCCTTTAGATCTCCTTTTGTTTTACCAAAACCATGTAATTTGAGGGACTTTCTAAACCATCAAGTCTACCTGTGTTCAATCACAGAGGACCCAGCACTACATAGTTGTTGGTACATCTAAAGGATATCTCACAGAGAAATCTATAGGTGTATGGGGACCCTAAAGCTAGCCATACACGTGTCGGATTCCATGGCCAATTGATCACTCACCCGATCGATTCCGGCGATTCTGCCGGGAATCGCAGGTGTGATCAATCGGCCAATTAAGAGAATCCATCGCTGCATACCACCTTGTCCAACGGATTCCGGGACGATTCAGTGTCCGATTGTCCACCTCACAAATGGCAATTCCCCCTGATCTGGGCAGAATCAATCTGATGGAACCAACATGTTGGTTCTCTGTCGGATCCGATTCTGGGCCCTTGAACGATCGGACCTGATCGATTGGACAAGGTGGGCTGCATGCGATTCCGGCACGATCGTTTCGCGTGCACGCGCCCTGAATCGATCGTGCCGGAATCCGGTGCGAATCCGACACGTGTATGGGGGCCTTTTGACTCTGCACCACAGATTGCTCCTTTGCCAATTGTGCAAGTTGGTTTAGTGGGTCTACATCTATGTATCAAAGCTGTCACCAGGTGTGTCACCCTGTCTCTGGTGGCACCCGCCATCACCGTATTTGTTAAAGGAGCACACTACTTGATCTGCGTGTTGCTGGAAGCTTTAAACACACAATGCCATTTTAGCAATACATACAAAAACACTTCCTTGCATTATACAGAACAAAGAGGGTTAGAGACAATATTTTATCCATTTAACATTGTAAAGAAACAGAATAATCATATTAGTAAACCTCCCCATGGCTTTTGCCCTGGTGCATTATTGGTATGTTTTCTAGGCACTAATTGAGTACATTCCTATCAATGTCATAAAGTTTTAGTAGATCCACAATCCAGGAAAACACACTGCTAATGGTTGCAATCAATGTAATGTACGTGACCTCTATAACTTCCTGACCTCTTCCAATCCTCTTTGTGTTGCTAGGAAACAGGATGTAAATACTAGATGTAAACATTCCAGCAATCAGCCAATGATGGGAACTCCCACCATTACGGGGATGATGTGACAAGCAGGCAAAGTTTTAGGATGCTATGTCTATAGAGCCTGGCATGAGATATTTGGTCCATGGGACATGGCCTCACTATAATTACCGGCCTCGGGCATGGCCTATGTTGCCACTGAAAACCGGGGTAGTGGTGCAGCTCCCAGTGGGTCTTCTTGATAGTGACCTACAATATAGAATGGCATTGGTCTGAATTATAAAGGGCAGCAACACAGTGTAGCCAGCTGACTAGGAGCTTTAAGTCTATTAGAAAATCAAATTAAAGATATAAATCATGAAGGGATAACATTGTAAAAGCATTGGGTACTGAACAACTGTGTTTTTAAAAAACATCAAATATTGATTTATCCATTTTGTTACCTACCTGTCTTTTTGTCAACCATTCTCATCCACTTCCGGTCTGTAAAGCCCCCCCCCCC
>CM070039.1:29411123-29461666 GCA_036250615.1 Ptychadena robeensis | reverse complement strand
AATAAAATTATTCCTCAAAAATACCACTTGCCTAATAATTCTGCACTCCCTGTAGGTGCCACCATCTTTAAACCATCTTTCTTCCCAGATTTGTTATCTGAATGATGGACACTCAGCATCTTCTAGAGCAGTGGTTCTCAAATTTTTTAGATCCGCGACCCCGGAAGTGACGCCACGTCTGACACAATCAGGTAAGTGTTATGTCCCCTCCCTTGCATGCCACTTGTGCAAATGATGTGAACTGTGGTTAGGGGTTTGAATAGTGGTGCAGTGCCCGTGGGAGATCACTAGTGCCCAGTGATCTCCTGCCGTCTCCTGTGATTCAAACTGCGGCACGAACATGCAGGCAGGAAGTGGGGGGGGGGGGCAAGATGTCCTGCCCCACCCCCGGAACTTCCTGCCTGATCGCTGCCATAGACAGTGAATGGGCACGGTTAAGAATCCATGGATGAAGACGCGATTTTTAACGACGGCCATAGAGGTGAATGGACGCAGTTAAAAATCAGAGACAATTGGCCGCATGCGACCTGCACCCGCTCACGGTCCGTGAAACAAAACACGGTGAGCTGAAGCGAGGTCCGTGAAGGTGACCCATTCAAATAAATGAGCACGATTGTTCGTGATGACTGTGCCACGGTTAAAACGGGTGATCGCCACTGATCACTCAAGTGGAACCAAACCCTAAGTAATGAGGGAGCATAACACACCATCCCTTCTAAGTTAGGAGGGAGATCTCTTATGCAAATAGATCTAGGTAAGCTTGTCCCTAGCTTCTGCAATGTCACAAGATTTATTTCCATCCAATTGTTCACCAAGATCTTGCATTGATGATGGTAGAGTCTGACCGCTAAGCAAAGCCTTCTCCAGCACATCCCACAGATTCTCAATGGGGTTAAGGTCTGGACTCTGTGGTGGACAATCCATGTGTGACAATGATGTCTCATGCTACATGAACCACTCTTTCACAATTTTAGCATTGTCATTGTGGAATATGCCCGTGCCATCAGGGAATAAACAATCGATTGATGGAATAACCTGGTCACTCAGTATATTCAGGAAGTCAGCTGACCTCATTCTTGGAGCACATACTGTTGATGAACCTAGACCTGACCAACTGCAGCAACCCCAGATGTATCCATTAGGAGGCTCGTACCGATTTAGTTAAATCCAGGTGGCAACTTTTTTGGGGGGTCGGGCAGTGTTTTATTTTCCTATTTCTATTAGACGAACTCGAGTCTATTGGTTGTTCATTTTGGCAAACTAGAAAGAATTGAGAAAGTAAACCATTGAATGGTAAAATCTGCAGCTTTTATTGCTGGACCGTTACAAGGATGTTGAGTGAATGTCACAGGGAGCCGTACATGCACACGGCTAGGCCAATAATAAACACGGGCTTTGAGCGTTAAGGTATCTAAACAGCTGTTTTCATTATTTTGTGTAAATGTGCTGCCAGTGTATCTATCTGATTAGTGACTAAAGTACTCTTCTGTGTCACACGCCATGGGCTCCGCTATGAGAACGCCATCAAGGGCCTGGGAAATGAGTTTACATTGTTGTCTGTTGATGTGCACAAATGTCACAGTGACAGCACATCAAAGCTCAAGACGAGGGATCTGTCAGGCGCGGCCGTCCCCTCCCTCCGCAACAGTGCAATCTCCGAAGAGAAAGTTATTGAAATCTGGATCGGAGTGACACTGAAGATGGTGAGAAGCGCAGCAATGCCATGCAAATTCCTGGCATTTCATTACAGGGAAATGTAAATTCTGACACGCACTTCGAAAACACAAACTATTGATAACAAAAAAACTTCGGCCAATAGAAAGGCAAGTGATTCAAAGAAAGCCTTCATTTTTGTTAAGAAACATAATTGATACATACGCCATTTTGGAAAGTTTCTAACATTATACAATAAGCCCAAAATTCATGTTTCTTGCATTGTATTGTCTGGTACTATCAAATCGAATTACCATATACACTCACCGGGTTGGACCCCCTTTTGCCTTCAGAACTGCCTTCATGCTTCATGGCATAGATCCAACAAGGTCCTGGAAACATTCCTCAGAGACATTGGTCCATATTGACATTAGAGCATCTCGCGGTTGCTGCAGATTTGTCCGCTGCACATCCATGATGCGAATCTCCTGTTCCACCACATCCCAAAGGTGCTCTATTGGATGAGATCTAGTGACTGTGGAGGCCATTTGAGTACAGTGACCTTATTGTCATGTTCAAGAAACCAGTGTGACATGGTGCATTATCCTGCTGGAAGTCGCCATCAGAAGATGGGTATACTGTGGTCATAAAGGGATGGACATGGTCAGCAACAATACTCAGGTCCCCCACACCATTACACCACCAGCCTGAACCAGTAATACAAGGCAGGATGGATCCATGCTTTCATGTTGTTGACGCCAGATTCTGACCCTACCATCCGAATGTCGCAGCAGAAGTCGAGACTCATCAGACCAGGCAACATTTTTCCAATCCTCTTCCAATCCCCTGTGCATATTGTAGCCTCAGTTTCCTGTTCTTAGCTGACAGGAGTGGCACCCGGGGTGGTCTTTTGCTGCTGTAGCCCATCTGCCTCAAGGTTCGAGGTGTTGTGCGCTCAGAGATGCTCTTCTGCATACCTTGGTTGTAACAAGTGGTTATTTGAGGTGCCTTTCTATCAGCTCAAACCCCTCTGACCATTCTCCTCTGACCTCTGGCATCAACAAGGCATTTGCGCCCACAGAACTGCCGCTCACTGGAGGTTTTCCCTTTTTCGGACCATTCTCTGTAAATCCTAGAAATGGTTGTGCGTGACAATCCCAGAAGATCACCAACAACCATGCCACGTTCAATCACTTAAATCACCTTTTTGCCCCATTCTGAAGCTTGGTTTGAACTGCAGCTGTTGGTCTTGACCATGTCAACATTTCTAAATAAACCCCCATGTTTCCACATTGCGCTGGCCCTTATTCTGAACCTGTGTAGTTTGAATGGGGGGCTTGATAATGTTCCTGTATAGAAAAGGGGAGCCGATCCCCAAAATGGCCGATTCCACAAAATCCATTGATCAGAAAGGCTGCTGCATAGGGAGCTATGGGTCCACCAATGTACTTTTTGGCAAACGTTCGAGCCCAAAAAAATGACATGTCAGTTCAATGTCAGATCCGATTTTTGGTTGATTACGATTTTGTTTGGTCGACCGTTCAGGGTGGGCAGAACTCAATTGATCACTGTGAACATGCACGGTGATCGATCGGTCAAAAATCGCCCCGTGTATGGGGGGCCTTTAGAAACCCCACCTTGATAATGCCTTGTAGGAGTCACCAGAGTGCATGAAGATTGAACGGGACTGTAACGTGGTTGTTGGAGACCAAAAGTCATGAGATGTAAGATTGAGAAAAACAAATCCTTTTATTGAAATTACAACTAGCAGTCAGTTATCAAACTGTGCGCCTCAGCAGTCAGGTTTTACAATATCGTTTCTACTTTTCCTCCATATTTGGCTTCTACAACAAAAACAGAAGGTGGTGTTTTCGTAAATTCCAGTCAGACCACAGATCAGCCCTGCCTGACAGATATTCAAACTGCAATTTTTATTAAATGAAACGCTTTCTATTACAATACCCCATAAAAAGGCCTTGAAGCACACCTCCTTGTTCATTTTGGACTACCCCCAGCGGCACATACAACTCCAGTTTAAGTAATTCCATATGATTGATATCCATGTTTTACTGTTTGTTTCCTGTTACAAGTTCTAGAGCAGCCAGTTCGAAAAACGCCAGAAAGGACTGTCAGAATTTCTCAAAACATTCCTACAATTTACAAAGTGTTGAAAACCATGAACTGAGCACCTTTGGCTTCGGAAGAGGACCTCCAGCAAAAAAACCATGGCATTGCTGGATTAACACGTTCTCAAATAGCTGCCACGGAGCCTGATTTACTGCAAAATAACATGGCATGGAAGGTCGGCATAAACACGCCGTCCGAAAACACCCCGACGTCAATTTTACTGGGGAGGGGGGCGCCTCTCTGGATTATGTCACACTATGCCCTGACATCTTACATTATTAAATGTTAGATTGCAATAAAACGCAGCCTCAAGAGGTCCAAAACCTAATAGCGGTCCATCTTGAGGTAAGAGTTGGGTTTAAGGTGGAATTCTATGGGTTTTCAAAGGCTTCAAGCTAAAGGCTCCCATACACGGGTCGTTTTTTTACTAGATTTTTGACCGATGACTGCACACGTTCACAAGATCGATCGGTGATCCATCGGCAAACAATCAAGTTCTGCCCACCCTGAACGATCGACTTAACAAAAAATCGGAATCGACTAAAAATCGGTCGATCGTTTGGCAATCGGAGTACGTTGGTGGACCCATAGCTCCCTATGCAGCAGCTTTTCTGATCGATGGATTTTGTGAAATCGTCCATTTTGGAGATCGGCTCATGTCCAAATCAGCCACAAATCAGATTCCCAATGTGGTGTTCCATCGATTCCAAAACGATCAATCGCCGATTCCACAAACACCTGGGAATGATCAGATCGGGAATCTATCCCAATGACAAATCGACCCGTGTATGGCTACCTTAAGATAGGAAGTATAAAACATTAAAGCTGGGAACACACGGGTCAATACCCATTCAATAGACCTGCGATCAACCGCAGCGTGGTGGTCATTGCGACATCACCACACTGCTCTCCAGCATTCCTTGATTGAGCAACGTATCAATGTGCACCACTTTGCATATCGATTCCCGTTCGATACTTTGCATGCAACCAAAGTAATGGTGATCAACCGGGATTTACAAGCATGTCCTTTTTTGTTCGACTATAGAAAGAAATACAATCTGTCTGGAATCTAATACTGACCACCCAGTTCCCTCTTGGGAGCCTCCCTGGGGGTCTCGAAGGAATTACAGGGGGGCCCTCATTTTTTAGCTGTGTTTGAATAGGGAGGGGGGTTGATTATGTTCCTAGATAGAAAAGGGGGGCCCTGCAAGAAAAGTTTGGGAACCACTGCCTTAAATCTTTATGGACACATGTCTGCTATATTAAGGGGTGAGCAGTCAGTTGTGATGTACCATTAGGGTGGTCAACTCCAAGGATCTGAGAAAATGCACATAACATACAGGTATGAGTTTATCTCTTGGTTTTAATCCCAATTCATTTACTGTAATCTCCATCATCCATGTAAAATTTGTACCATTTTATGGGCAATCAGAAAGCTTCAGAGGAACTAAGTTCTACTAGCCCGCCACGGCCTATAGAGACATGTCATTCTTCAAAATCTGTCAGGATGTCGACTGTCAAACCCTACATTGAAGTATTTTAATAACTCGTGTGCTTTACAGGAACAGTTAACGTGTCCTCCTGGGAGTAGCTGCGGGCCTTCTGCCACAAGCCCTCGCCCTCTGTGGCTTCTCACATCACAGTCTAAGAAAACATGAGCAGGATTATTGGGAAAGCTAAGAAGCCCAGCAGAGACCCTCGGTGACAAATGAGTTAGCATCGTATGTCAACGGGACTTCCTCTCCGCTGGATCAGTTAACGTAAAATTTCACTGTGTCAATGTCCAGCTCTCCGATTAATAAATCTTTCTGACAGTGCTCACAATGATATCTCTGTGTTGCGCATTGATAGGTTGAGACCTGAACTAATGTTACAATGAAAAACGATTGCATATTAACCCACAAAAGCAGCCTTAGACGTAACATGGTGGTCAACCATTCTGACTGCCAAATCAATAACATTTGCATACTCCCCTCACTCACGTTTAGCGAGGAGAAGAGAGAGCTTACCCACGGACATGGAGCTTCCAATCACAAAATAAAGTAACGGCCACCAAAAACACATGCAAACTCAGCCACCAACCAGGGCAACAGATCCCTGACCCACCAAAGCTCAGCCGGTCAGAGAACGGACATGTCTGTAACTCTCTGGCCGATGCCATTAGTTTCAATGGGAACCAGCGTCCCCATTGAAACTAACGGCCGGCACACAAAGGGTTTTGCCATGCTGTCAGAGATGGAGAGCACCGTAATGGCGTCATCGCACTGCACTCCACCGCTCATCTGTCGGCCCCCACTCGGTACTTGGTACATGTGTGGGGGCCTTCAATCTACTTTTGGTTGTATTAAAAAGACCAAACCAAACTAGAATCTTCCACTTCAATCATCAATATGTCGAATCTAGTAAACATATTCTATATGATCCACTTTTTATAGTCGAAGCTCACAACCATTGTATCAGCAAGAAAGTGGGTTGACCAACGTTTGGGTTGTCCAATTACACCAAACAAATCCAGAAGGTTTTGTTTTGTAAGCCTTGTATATAGACAACAAGTCTAATCTAGTAAAAGTGTTCTTCACACTCCCCTTAAAGGCCCCCATACACGTCGTTGAACAAATTATTAGGCCGATCAACCACGTGTGATGACGTCATCACGGGTGGTCAATTGGCGAAAAAAATCGGGTAAAAAAATCGGCCGGGCATCCTTTGTGTGCCAGCACTTATGTCTCCTCTGTGTTCTCAGCTTCGTCGGGTCCCCGTCAAAGGAATGCTGATCCACCAGCAGAAGAACACGAGAACAGCCGCGGCTCTGTCGGCCCCCCTGCGCTAAATGCATTCCTTTGGCGGGAACACAGAGGAGACATGTCCTTACTTTGGATGGGGATGCTTGTCCCCACCCAAAGTAATTGAATCGATCTAGGAATTGCGGACATACCCGTTATGGCTTAGGTCGATTTGGTGGCTGATTTTTGGCACAAATTACACTTTTAAGCTTTAGATTTCCACCAGATTTACTCGGCTGATCAGACGAAAAATTGTGTATAGGATTGCTAGATTCCACTAACAAACCCAGAAAGCTACAGAATAAAATGCCTTATGTTCTCTGGTTGAACACACTCCAAATTAGAACTTTGAAATCAGTGAAGAGCATAAGCTTTGCTCATTTTACTGCCTATGCGATATTCGGAGTGTGGGTCAGGGATGTTTAGAGCAGAAAGGAGTAACCCCAAACCATACTTAGGGTAGCTTACCTGTTCATTGCAATTCCATGGCATCCACCAATGACGCCGGCCAGAGATCATCCGTCACTGGGGACAGCGACAAAATACAGACATAGACATAGGCAGCCCCGATATCATCAGTGATACCGGTGACATGGGCCGGCTTCCCCACGTCTATGCCTGCATTACCTGTTACAGACGACACCAGGGATGTGTAGATGCATGGCAAAATGGCAGAAACCTAAACAGAGTACTCTACATTTGGAACTGAAAAATCCAAAAGAATGGGACAGCACGGGGGGTTTAAAATAAGATTCCTCAGAACCAAAAAACGGCGTGTTTAATCTCTGCAGAGAGACTGCTGCTTTCACATAGAGCACACGCATTATGCTGATTTAAGCTTTTCTAGGAAGACTATAGCTAAGACGTAGCCACTACGACCCGCAAGCAACATCCAGTTCCTTTTGAGTTTTAATCAAGATGTTCTTGCTCCCCTCTGCTTGTTCCCTGCAATAAGTGGAGATAATACCTTCTTCTGATTGTTATGGTCTCCGTTTGTCCATATCTGCAATAGAATTGTCTACGTTTACTATCCAAAGCCTCTTTTTTGTTATACATTCATTTTTAAATATTTTTTTCTGTTTATACCCTATATGGTGGATATGGAAAGTTTATCAGTTTATCAATGGAATCTGTTTTACTTCCTGGAAGTTATGCATGTGGTGCACTTAAAAAAAAAAAATTTAAGTGCCCCAATATAAATCTTAAAAGTATATTGTATATCGTTCTCCAGTGCTATTTCCTGCCGCCCGGAGTTTCCATGCACAACTCCAGCATCACCAGAGACGCCGGAGTTGTGCTGGGAAAAGGCAATGTCCCCTCCATTACACGGAGGTCTACCACTGGTGACGCGATCGGGGGAAGACTGGGACGCAATGCACAGAATCGCTGGGGGGAATCCGGCGGACAGGTAAATTTCTCCTGAGTAAGGCTTTGTTTTCATTACATTGGGTCCCAACGTACCAGATAGACTTACCTGCTCGGCGGAGACTCTGTCTTCATTGCGCCGAGCTGAAACGCTAGTGTAAGGCTGAACGTAGTCGAGTACATTCAACCTCCGCACCGGTGGATGTGTAAACAGACCATCCGCCGAGCAGGCAATGTCTATGGGATACGTCGGGGCCCCTGCTAAAGCCCCCCATACACGTCTAGATTTTCTGTTCAATCAACTTAAAAAGATACATTTTGGGGGTCAGGGAAATTGGTGATTCATTGTATGTTTGAAAACTGTAGTAACAGATATTTGATCAACTTTTTGGGGATTGACTGAAAGTGTAATCAATTTCAATACAACCAATTAAAATTTACCAGCATTTCCAATAATTTTTTGATCAATTATTTTCCCAATTTTATTTGTTTTAGGTTGATCTAACCATGTGGGCTGCCATAGATTTTCAATGAATCAACCAAAAAAATTGATTGAAATTAGTTGATTGGATGAAAAATCTAGACGTGTATGGGGGCCTTTAGCCTATATGCTTAGCGGAGGGGTCCCGACGTATAATGGAAACAAGCCCTTTAATTGGGGTGAGTTTCAAAATGGAAACCCCCAGGAGGTTAAATTTGGGACCGATCTGCCCTACTGTAAAATTTAAAGCCCATTGTAGCCCACAAGTCAAAAAGTTTGCCCACCCCTGCTATAGCTACTCTTTAAAGAAAGCAAAACGTAATCTACACATATCAAATAAGTGTAGATTAGAGATGGCCAATGTGATTCCAAAATTTAGACATTAGCATGCAAATTGTATGCAGCATAAAACTGAGCCAACCAAGCATAGGAACGCTTGTACTTGATTAGCTCAGTTTCAGTCTGCATACAATCTGCATGCTAATGTCGAAATGTTGGCATCTCTAGAGTAGATGATATGAACTGAATGTTCAGCTGGACTTGAAAACAAAGTTTAGCCCAACCATAGCAAAAAAAGAAAAAAAAAGGGAGAATGGCAAAGCCAGTTCTATCAGTTGTAGGTGAACTAACTGGCCTTGAAGTTTATTTCAGTCGTCGCTCCATGCCAAAACAAACCTTGCCTTGATTTAGTGATATGCATGGATCCAAGTTTCACATTTCATCAAATGCCGGTAATCTGTCCTATCAATACAAACTGCATTTTAATGAAAAAATTATTTTCTCCACTCCACTTCTCTTCCAATGCTCTGGAGTTTAATAATTCGTTCATGCTGCAGAGCAAGAATGTTTTACAAGACATTTATCCTCCAGAGAAATTTCAGCACAAACACAATATACAAGCTGTGTGGGAATGCTGCGAACGCAACATGAGTAAGGCTCGGCGTATTCATCGGACCACGTCACAAATTGAAACGTACATGTGAGCCAAAGCTGACCCTTTTTTCGTATTATTTCTTAGTTATGGTCAATATAATAATAGAAACTGCTAGGGCTTCCTACTGCGAGGTTAGGATATAGAACTATAAGAAGAGAAACGACGGCTGTAATAAAATTTAATGAATTATATAAAATAATGAGTTGAGTAGCCACTGTCAACCTCTCTTTGTATAATGGTAGCTGCCTGGCAGACATCCTTGGCTTAAACAGATCTCCGACACAAATCAAGCATGTAGCAACTAAAGTTAGAACTCCGGATTGGTTGAGTTCTTGACCAAGTGACAGGTAAGTTGAATTTAAAGCACAACTGTACCACTCTGTTTAGGGTCGGGAGTTTGTGTGGGTGTCAGGCTGTCAATCACCCACCAGCCACCCCCATTATTTCTACGGAGTAGTGTTGAGCGAGACTATTCAAATATAAATCGATCAATATCTGACATTCGAAAATTCGCAAAATTTAGCGAATGTGCGCTCGGATATTCGCAATGGCAGATATTCATTACATGATGCTTCAACATTGTTTTCCGGCATACATTGCACATATTTGTGCACATTGTGAATGGATACGTGCAATACGCACAGTGCTTACAGAATGAAGAAGAGAAGCTGGAAAGCTGGTTTGCGAATCTTTGAGAATCATTGCGCACAGCTACGTATGATGTAAAGCAATAGAATACAGTTTACAGAATATGTGCCCGTCCAAAGTATTGGTATGTTTTCTCCCTTGGGGATCTGATGGGGCTGAGAACACTAAACCAGCACTCTCTCCCTCAGAAGCTGTTGAGAAGGGGGGGGGGGGGCTAGCAGCTCTTCCCTCTCCCTTCATGCTGCTACAGTGAGCAGAGAGGCTGATAGCCTCAGTGACCTGGTAGCCTCTTCTCACGGCTGGGGTCCCTAGATGCTGTCCACCGGGTCCCCCTAGCTGCTTGGGCCCTGTGTTGGTACACAAAGGGTGCTTGGCCGCTTGTAACCTGATTTTTCAATCGATTGACTGAGCATGATGATGTTATTAGGCATGGTCGATCGGCTAAAACATTGGGTCACAATCTAAACGTGTATGGGGGCTTTACAGGTGCATTTTTACTTTTTAATATGATGCCGCGTAGGCTATTGTGATGTATTTGATTTGATAAGGTCTGCTTTAACACAACTAACACATCCCAAACCATTAGGTGGGTAGGACCCTAGCAGGGCCTGGAAGTAAGGTGCTAGACTTGTCATATCTGTATTTATATGTATATACAATATGTGTGTATAAGTAACAATTTAACTTGTGAATTTGCTTTCCTTTAAAAAAAAATATATATAATGTTGTATTAATGATCACAGAGTCACAGAGTATTTATTTTGCTCTTTGATATTTCTCTGGAGTTCAGCTTTAACAAGCAATGATAACAGATACAACCACACGTACAGTGTGAACTATACAGAACTCGGTTTCCAACATCTATAAGGCCAATGTTTATCCAGAGTTTCCAGTCGCTGCAGAATGTCTCGGGCGCGGGGCCCAGCTTTAATTCCCAGCTATGAAGATCTTGTAGTGTAATTTAACAATTTGCGCTGGGATCCTTACATTACTCTAATGTTATTATGCTACAGAGACCAGAAAAAATTCTGTAGGTTCTATGAGAAGCGGAATGGAGGAATTTTCCCAAGGAAGAACTTATTACATCCTCTCTCATGAGAAAAATTACACAATAAAAAAGTTGGTTCTCTTTGAAGAACAGGAAAAAAAATATTGTCTTAGCTGTTTGCAAATATAAGCAGAACGCGCTTTCCTGCAGAATTTTCAACACCGTATCTAACCGTGAGAGGGCTACAGCTTTGTGTACCCGTACCCAACACAAGATGGGTTGACCGGACTTCCAATGGGGGATTGGTTAGACAGGAAGTCCCCACTTCCCTGAGGATCTGTTCAGGTTTGTAGACCTTTATGGTGCCACTCCAGGTTGTGCTTTCATGTTCACATTTGTAGTTAAAAACTCTAGGAAATTCACAAATAGCAATTCTACTTGTATTTCCAGGAGTTTGCAGGAGGTTTTCATGTGGATTTTTACCAAACACTCCCCACCTGCTATAAAAAAGGCAAGCATCATTCCATCCACACATGATATGTTAATAAGTCATCCAATCATCATCTTTTCCATCTTTTTGATCCGAAACTCATTGGAGGTGTCTGATATCACAATTCCTGGATGTGTCTTATGTTGAAGATTGGACAGTAATGGATTTTATTGACCATCCTGGATTGGCATTGTGATTGAATTTGTGATTATGGACCATGATAGGTTGGATGTTGGACATGCAGCACAGGCTTAGCAGGGGTTGTTCACCTACAAGACCATGTGTGTTCGGCCGTGTGGATACCAGGATGACATCACTTCCTGGTTACAGATGATTTCACTTCCTAATTATGGGTGCTGTAGAGTTCAGAAGGATCAATGGGACGCGTTTCAAGGAACAGCCCTCTGTCAACCGTTGCAGTTACATATCAAGATGGCTTTTTAATTAGATAGCCATTGCTCAAATATATACAAAATTCTTGGTAAACAGACTGCTGCTCCCATCATTGCAAGGGGATCACAATTAATATGAGGTAGTCATTTTTATTACACTGACCTAGGGTATTAGGGATTAAAACATAAAAAATCAGTTATTGTCAAAGAAGCACAGGCTATACTTTTATAAATATATAGAGGAAGCAGAACAGAAAGTAGAGGTTATGCTTCTCCAAATGTGTTGTAGGGCAAGGATGTGGGTTGCATTAGGGCAGTGGTTCCCAAACTTTCCTTACAGGACCCCCTGATTGAGGGCCCACGCCCCCCTGAAATACTTTTGCGCCCATCAGGGGGGCATTCCCCCCAGATTGGGAACCACTGTCTAAGGGGTACCTGGAGATTAACTCAAATTAATTAAAATGTAGGTCAAATGAATTCGAAAATCTTTAGTAGGTAAAGCAGACTGTACAGAAATTGTTTCTATTCAGTACAACAATAATGTGAGTAGAAAGCTTCAGAGTGATCGCGGAGTGATTATGGGCCTATTGGCAAGCTGTGCTCTGCTCCTCAACTGTCCAACAACAAGCTTGTAACTTGAGATGGTCATAAAAAGTTCATGAAATCTCAGCTTGCTGGATTTGCGAATAAAGGTAGGATTTTGCGTGTTCACAGCACTGTGCTGTGCAGAAATCTGGGGCAAAATCGACCCGTGTATGCCGTTTTCTGAGCGAGATCAATAGATCTCACTTGGCCGAACAGGTTACCAACATGTTGGAGAACCTTGTTCGATAGCCTATACTTTGAATATAGACTTTGAACAGCTGGCTCCCGATATCGGGGAAGCCGGGCAGTAGCGTGATGACGTCATCATGCTGCTGCCGAGCTCTCTCTGTCGGCTCAAATATCAAGCCGTGTATCCCAGCCTTTAATTGCAAATCCCTTGAACAAGGTATCATCACCAAAATTGAGACTTTGAACTTAATTTTTGCAACAACTACTTTTTTGGAATGTTCCCACAAACTTTCTCTACATCTCCAGGGCAATTCTGAAATAAACTAGTCGAATTTACTGACTCTCTAAAAGGGACAGGAACTGACAAAGCTGTATAGCTACAAATGTAGAACAGGAAAGTCAAGTCACGAAGGCCATATTCACACGGGAGCCTGAAGATGCTGCATCTCCTTTGCCCGGGTGTCTCCTGGCTGTTGTTTTTTTAGCGCTTGCCCATTAGGGATCACATGGGGGCAATTATGAACACATAGACGTCAGCTGCTCGTGCCTAAGGCTGGCCATATACAGGTCAAAACCTGTTCAATTGATGCTGCCGCCCCATGCTTCGTCGATTGAACGGTGGATCGATGCGCAGCAGATCCCGTTCGATAACTTGGATGGGAACCCTCTGGAACCATTACCTGTTCGATCGTGCTTTCTTTGAGCAAATGATCCCGCTGGAAGAAAGGGTGAGCACAATTGATTCGAGAACAATCAATCGCCATTAATGTGTGCAGTGATCGTTTGTGCTCAAGTCGCTTAAAAAAAATCGACCTGTGTATGGCCACCTTGACATGATTGTGTCTTCTGCTAGTACTGTATAAATATCCGGACTGTATCGCTAGAGATGTAAACCCTTCAGACCACGTACGGTATAAATAAAAAAGAAGCTAAACTTTAAGGTGCCCATACACGGGTCAATACCAATGCAATTGACTCGCAATCGATCACAGCATAGTGACTTCACCACGCTGCGCTAAATTGCGGGTCAATTAAAGGGGAATCGATGCGCACCACTTTGTAAACTGATTCCCCTTTGATGGCGTCCCTGATTTGGTGTTGTGACCTATTTTCCTACCGAACAACACTGGCTGGGTGCTGCGGGGAGAGCCGGACAGAGGAGGAGGGGGCCTTGTCTGTGTAGTTTACATAGCTGTGCCAGGCTCCGCCCCCTTTTCCCAGCCGGGAGCTGATCCCAGGCTGTGTACTGTGTGGGGGTGGGGGGTCCAGCTCGCCCCGCTGCTTGTCAGATCGACTGGGATTAAGGTCATGTCGATTTTGATCGTAGAAAGACTAAAGCTAGCCACACATGGTTCAATTTTAGTGTTCAATCGACGTTTTTTGATGAAAAAGTTGATCGATTGAAAGATAATAGTTTTTTTGCCCACATAGTACAATTGACGATTATTTATAGATTTTTGTCAAATCGTCGATTGAATCGTGATCGGACAGGTTGGAAAATTTTAGTGGATTGTAAATTCATCGAACTACATTCCTTGCAGGTTTATTTTGGTCGAGTCAATGATACTCGATGTGTGTGGCTACTTCCCTTCAACACATCACTTCCGATTATATCTAAAATCGTAAGAGGAATTCAATTGGCGATTTTTGATAACTTCGATGAACTTTACAGTCAAAATTTAACAACAATCGTACTCCCCATCTGCTGTACATCGATTACATTAAAATCGATTTTTTCATCAAACTTCAAAATCTAATCTAACCTCAATTAATGCTAAAATTGAACCACGCGTGGCTAGCTATACACGGCTGGATTTTATAATAGATTTGAGCACAATCAAACAGTATGCACGTTGCTCAATTGTGCTTATATCTATTACAAAATCGAGCAGTGTATGGTCACCCTTAGGGTCCCCACACATGTAACGTGCGAGGACTGACGAATGAGCTGTGGAAAGCAACGTGATGACATCATCACGCTGCTCTCCATCGCTCAGAGTATCGGCGGGCACCCTTTGTGTCCTTTCTCTGGCCGACCAAGCTTTGGGGCAACAGGGATCTGTCGCCCCATGTGGGTACCCGCGATCTGCGAGCACAAATGCACATCGGTCAGCGGCAAAATCAGCTTGTTACGTGTGTGGGGACCCTTAAGCAGGGTACAGACCTGCACATAAGGGCCAGATCAATGGCCACTTTGAGCACTGTGCACCTATCACTGTTTTCGAGTGGGACAAATCAATCCCGCTCGAAAACAGCCATATCGGACATGACCATAAATATGGCCGATGTCTGATGCTTTGCCTGGAGACCAGCGGCGGAGCTGGAGAGAGCAGAGCTGTCTCCCCAGCCTGCCGAGATCTGACAGCAGCATTATGACGTAATTACTAAATGGGCACCTATAATGTGATCCTTCACAACAAGGACCAGAGATATAGCGATAAGTAAAGATTTAACAAGGCCACTTCCACCAGGCCTCCAGAATGGCTGCGATGTATGATTTCAAGTACCTCCTTGTAAACAGTTAAGTGCCACATCTACTCAGTGTGCTACTTAAGCCTTTAAATAATACAAACTCCATCACTATTGTGCGGCAATACAGGCGGATTACTTCTCTATTCCAGGCTGCAGAGAATGAGGTTAGCATGTCTTTCTTTTTCACATATCTCCATCGAGGTGTTTTCAGAAAAAAAATCTCCTTTCTGCTGCGTTTTACTCAAACACGGTTTTTCCATTACCCAAGCGTAGATTAAAGGACGCCAGAGGAGACAAGCGTTTGTGGTCGTATTGTTCTCCGGCTTCTAAAAAATGCAAAAGGTGTATTGTAAAATAGCAGATCAGTAACTGGAACAATTTTCCGAGCCCATTAAATATTCACAATAACTCTCTGCCTAGCCACCAAACGGCTGCAGCGATATTATGTTCCAGGATGGATCCGGATGATGGATGGAATTTGATGCGCTTTTTTACGCTGGATGCCTGCACACAACGGGCACTTTGGTCGGTGCTGTCCGAACGGAAAACTTTAGTTGCCATATCAACAAAGGCATTTTCCTTGTTGGCGTTTTCACAGCATCACAACGCATTAATCTCTTCCTGCTCATTGTACCTGTTTCGTCTGCGTAAGCCGCGATGCCTGCTCGACGGTTTATCTTTATCAAGGCTTTCCAAGTCTGAAGAGACTACATATGCGGTAACTCAACAGGAATTCAACAAGATGACGACGAGGCTCAGAGATTGTCATTTAGGGGAGCAAGTCGGCAAACTAATGAAAGTGTGGAGAACATGCAGCTACCCCTTAACCTCCATGCCATACTCCATGACAGTGTATTCTGCTGGGATTCTCCGTCCTCCACTCTACACGATTTGTCACATGTGTTATAGTAAGGGGTGCACATAACTTTCTTAGTCAGCCTTCTGCATGGTAGATTCTGCTGCAGATGGACCTCCCTGTTGCTAATTGAGCTTCCGATTAGTCTCCATCCACAGGTCACCAGCTGGCTTTGGGTCAAATGTAACTCTCACAACACCCCCAGATTTGAACCCCCAGATCTCATACCTCAGTAGTGCAACCCTTACATTTCCTGGGTTAGTAACTAACACCTGAGACTACCAGCAGTCCAAATGTCAACCTTTCATAGTCATATTGCAGCTGTCACACAGTGCTTTTCTCTTGTCAGATTTTACCCTTACATATGCCTACTCTGACTTTCATCCCCCTGATCTCCAACATACTTAGAAGTCAAATCTTATTTTTTTTTGATTAGTAATTTACATTCCCAGTTTCACACCCCAACCTGTCATAGTTATTCATGTTTCCCTGCAGTTATCCAAGTGACATAAATTGTATACATGTAACATTTAGCTGTGGCCGCCCAGATACGGAGCGCCTCCAAGTTGTTAGTACGCATATGAGCTGTGTAACAATAATGCAGGTACGCATAGCTAGTCCCCTTTTGAGTACCACTTATGTGCACGCTTGGTTATAGTATTACACTTGTTTGTTTAATGTTTATGCAAAACTTATGTAGAATTTTTTGGGGGGGAACATGGCTTTAAAGCAGATCTAAACTCAGCTAATAAAAAAAAAAAACATGTACATATAACTCACCTTTATGTAGTCTTCATCCAGGGATAGTGACCCCTAAAGATAAAAAATACTCGCCTTTCCTGCCTGCTTGCTCCCGCTCTGCCATGCCTGGAGTGTCCTGCCGTCCAGGCTGCAAGATGGAGGAGTAAGACTGTTCTGGTTTTGCTCCCTTCACCAATACGGATCTCAATCCGTTGATGCTCCTCCCCCTCCAACATCACCGGTTTCAGATGGGGCTGGCTGCCGGGTGCAAGGGGACTTGCGAAGATAGCAGACAGCAGTGATGTCTACCTTACCAAGTGCCCTTGTGCCCAAAGCCAGTCTCGGCATGACATCTCTGGGGGGGTGGAGAATCGCTGGATTTTGACACTTTTAACCAGCTCCGAGGCAGTAGGTCTGCTTTAAAGCGGTTGTAAACTCAAAAAAAAATCCCCCACATACATTACATGGACATATTACACACCTGTCAGCAGTATACATCTGTGAAAACTGCTAAACAGAGAAAAAAGGCACCATCTTAAGTACTGACACCTGAAGCCACTTCCGCCCATTCTGTTGGACATTACTAAGTTGCCCCTCCCCTGCAGACATATTTACCAATCCCAAAGGGTTTGGTATGGGAGGACAGTTCTGGTCCTTCCAGAGATCCATGTGCTGCATATGTGTGTTGCAGTTTAGTTGCAGCATATGAGACAGGAGTGAAGCTGAAGGATGACACTGTAGGAGATTTGGAGCACTGCACTCCCCAGAACACCTCCCATGTGACTGCCATTGTTTACTTCTCTGCCCTCACAGCTCCCGTGTTCTCTAGCCTCCTGCTCTTATCAGGAACACACTTGACAGCTGGCAATACAAGAATGCCGAACTCCGAGACAGAGAAGGGGGAGGGAGGGGGGATTTTCTGCTGACAGAGAGGAGACAGAAGACAGGAGCTGCACAGTGAATTAGCTGTGACAATGACGTCACAGACGACAGGCAGAGCATTATGGGGCTGCAGACACAGCTGGCATGATTTCCCGGGAGCCCTTTCAGCTATGACAAGCGCCCGAGGCACAACGTCACAGCATGGGAGGGGCTACCTCAGAAAAACTCGCCTCTCCTGCTTTAAGATTTTTTTTTTATGGGTCATATAGATGGTCGTGAGCGTGCATGGCGCTCAAAGCGGCCATCGATCTGGCCCATATCAACACTTGTTCCCTGCTTTACACTTACCCGGAAACAACCTGTCTCCTGCTTTGATAAGGGCCCTATAACAGGTCCGAAAACCAACCGGGGGACGCCTCTTGTTGCATCTGGCAGTTAGTTTCCGCTTGCTGCTCATGTACTGGGTGGTTAACAAACGCCTGTGTAAACATGCCCTATATATGGCCGCCATGCTTTCACTTCCTTTATCTTTGCCATACATGCTATGGTCAACCCAATTCCACAGCTACCAAAACAGTAAATACCTTCAAAAGCTAGGCGTGTATTTTATTTGACATTTTATGTCAAGGGCTCAAGGAACCCACAGCAAGCTCTGGTGGAAACTTTATTAAGAATCGCTTTTTACTGACCAGTAAAGTCACTGGCCTAAGATAGGTGTGGCAATACCTCGGACATAAAATTGAATTTGCACCAAATTTGTTAAAATATGTCAACCTGTACAACACTAATGGCACAAACAAAGTTAGACTAGATTTACACTAACCCGGAAACGACCTGTCTCCTGTTTTGATAACGACCCTATGACAGGTCTATCGGGCTAAAGTCTGAAAACCAACCAGAGGACTCCTCTTATTGCATGCGCCGGTCGGTTAGGCTTGTTGCTCGCCTACTGGGTGGTTAACAATCATCTCCAGCTCCGACGTTGTTATGTATGGAGACCCGCGGTCTCCATGCAAAGCAATGGCCATAGACTGTGGTTTACGGTCATGTCCGATATCCCTGTTTTTGAGTGGGATTGATTGGTCCCGCTCAGAAACAGGAATGGCCACATTAGATATGGGCCAGATAGATGGTCGGGAGCATGCACAGCGCTCGAAGCGGCCATCGATCTGGCCCATATCTACATGTGGGTTCCCTGCTTTACACTTGCTGGGAAACGACATGTCTCTTGCTTTAATAAGGACCCTATGACTATTGCGCGAAAGTACGAAAACCAATCGTGGGACGCCTCTTGTTACATCTGCCAGTTGCGCTTGCTGCTCGTTTACTGGGTGGTTAACAACCGCCTGTGTAAACATGCCCTTAATATGGCTGCCATGCTTTCATTTCCTTTATCAGGAATGAACTTTTGCCATACATGCCATGGTCAGACTCAACCCAATTCCACAGCTACTGAAACAGTAAATCCCTTCAAAAGCTTTAAACGTAAAAATATCAGCTGGTAGCTTTATCAAGTACAAAAAAGGGTTAAGGAAAAAACGAGAAATAAAAATTAGAGGTCAGACATAACACAAAATAAATCACCTAACTTCTTTTAGCCTTGAGAATTTTTTTTCCCTATTTTATTTTGCATCTCTGCAAAATTATGCATTTTTAAAAGACTGCAGGCAGGGAAATGATTGTCAGTCATGCAAATAATCACTTACTTACACTATATGCGTTTGGTTTGGATAAAGCAAATTACCATTTGAAAATAACTCAAAAACACTCAGGGCTAAGAGCTGGCTTTATAAATCTCTGTTTGGCCACAGCAATCCTTAACCTTTCTCGTCTCCATTTCCACTCAGCTAGTTACAGAGGCACGGTGCAATCCGTTAACTAAATGAACTCAGGGGCTATTCACATAGCGTGCACAGTCATTAAAGTACGTGCAGAGAACAAGGTCATTACAATTCTCTTACATTTACCTTTTTTTCTGGGGCAAAACTTTGGTATTTTAAATTACATTTAATAATTGATCCCAGTTGTTCATGACTTGTCATTAGTTTTGGTAATCTGTACACAGAGACTCCCTTAGGTCCTATTGACCCAACTGCAGCTCAAATCCCAATGCTAGCAAATTGACCCAATGCCCCCAATGCAAATGTAATAAAAACCCAGGTGCAATATTTATCTTTCCACCACAAAAGGGGAAGTCCCACACCCCAAAAATGTCCAAAGATGTCTTTATAAACCGAGGGCCACACGGGGACTCCCCAGCCACACACTGGACCTGACATTGCATCCAGGGCTTGGCTCCTCATTCCCTAGGGTGGCCAGCTCTAAACGCGCTTTGGGGTGGATTCTACGCTATTGGAATCCTTGTCCATACAATAGTTGTATCATCAAGTCTAGCTTTTTATACTATACTATAAATATAAATATATATATATAAATATATACTATAAATACCGGTGATGCTTATTTGAAACGTGGCCCTAAAAGTCCCTGTTCATGCAGGGGGAGTCCTGGGTGTACCTCACCTAATCTTATTTGAATTTATTTGGGATGTTGGCCACCCCACACAGTAGAGTGCAGCTATATTTGTGATATCTTTATAAACCCCAAAAACTCACCAGCACATCAAGCTACTCCACAGGCTTTACTCCATCTGCTGACGCGTTTCAGTGGACACATGGCTTATTTGGACAGAACGCATCAGTATGGTTGGACTTTTCTGGGTGGAGAACTGGTTCTTTTTTGTTTTTAATGCTCTACAAGGCTGAGAATGTGTTTTTTTTTTTTTGTATGCACTATAGGGGAGTTTATTATAGTGGAAAAACCCTCAACAGCGAAGGTTCATGCTCTTAATGTGGAGGACAGAAAAGCCCTGTATTGGTTTTGACACTTATCTTTTGTACCTCACAGTACTTTGAGTTATTTAATAGAAGCCCAATGAACTTGAAAATATAGAACATTGTACGAGTGTAGGAAGTCATGGGCCAACTCTTGGGACCCGAGGGAGTGGTGCTGGTATTTCTATGGCAGCAATGCTCTCTGCATTTTTTAGAGTCATGTGTTGGGCTGCAAGACTATACCAGATAATGACATAGACGATATGACAATATATATTAGAACATGTATTAAAAACAGCAGAAAATACTATGGTGGGACCTTATTGGTGAAGGGTGGGGGGGGGGGCCATCAGAGCCTCGGATCCGCTGGCCCTGCCTCCGTCAGGCTATTATCGAGGAGCCTGGGGCTTAAATGCACACTATAGCAACTGCAGGATATAAGTGACGCACTTAGGGAAGCTTGATTTTACTTTTTAAACATGTCACCCAAAGAAAAGTTGTGGACTTGAGTTACAACTGGGTTGACTTTACTGAGAGACAAATATGTCACCTTGAATGGTGATCATAACATTTTGTTTCTGGTAGGATTGGCTCATTTTTACTTTTTGGTGAGAACACCTCTAAAACTATTGGTGTTTCTGGTAAATTACACATATTATGTATACAATGCTTTTTTATTATGAAAATGTGAGGTAAGCAGAGCTTTGGGGGGTTCAGAACACATTATGGCCATTTTCATTATTTCCTATGGGAAATATAGTCTTGACTTACAACCAACTGGACTTACAACCAATCCTTGGGAACCAATTAAATTTGTACGTCAAGGGTCCGCTGTATTCAAATATCAGTATATACAATCCACACATATGATTCAACCAATCATGTAGCTTATGGGAAATTTGGGGCTGTTTTCTTTTCTCCTGACTTGTCTCTTAATCTTATCGTACAGTAGAGGTGTATAAATTTTATTTTATCTTAAGGGATAGGAAAATAGAGAAATAACACCTAGAGTCTAACACCTACACAAAATAGGTCAAAGAGAGGAAATACATTACCTGCTGACATCGGGAAACTGGATTGGAAAGTGAATGACGCGACATTTGGGCCTAATAATCTGCTCCAGGTCTCGTGGGCGATGGTCTGGTATCATCTTTAGGAAGGTGGAGACTGAGGTAAGGAAAGACTCCATGTTGAAGGACGAGTTAAACACCACGGTATCAGCAACTAAACTGCAAGGGAAAAAAATTAATGTGGACAACCAAACTGTAAAAACCTGATGTGATGTTGAGTCACCATTCTCTATAATTGTTTATTTGAATTTACATAATGTGCTCATCTCCTGAGCCTTATAGGATTTTTTTCAAGTTACAGGTGTTATAAGAGGGTTGGGGGGAATTTTTGTCTCTATGTAGAAAAGCTTTAGCTACCACTCATAATCCAGTCAATTGTGAGTTCACTGAAGGTCTATCAGTTAGGCTCAATTTACACGACACGTTAAAACAGCCGACCAGCACACGCGACATTAGACGCCTGCCGGTCGCTTTTCTTGCTTTAGCCCCATAGACCTGTCATAGGGTCGTTATCTTTCGAACATCTGCAAAAGTTCAGGCAGCAGAAACAACAGTGTAAATCTAGCTTAAGGAAAGTTATGGAGAAGCACATGATCAATTTGATCAGCTGATCAGGTTTAGCAACACTGATTCGCTGAGCAGGATCATCTGCTCATGTCTCATGTCTATTTCTTGTGTAAGATAAAAAAGGCTAAGCCAATAAGAACAGTACTACTTAATCAAATGATTAAATTGATTATGTGACTCTCCATGACCTTCTGTGAAAATATGTCATCTCTTACCATGGCCAGAATCTGGATACCTGCCTCCTAACCATTAACGAGCCCACATGTGATATATGAGAACCTCCCGGACCCACTAAAGGAATTTTATGGGCCGTCCACCCCAGGATACTCCTCTTCCTAATGCCACCCAATGTTTGTTTGGTAAGCAAACCTACCCTGAGCTACACTCAGGGTACCATCATGGAGGTTAATGAGATACCGAAACCTCAACATACACATGCAAATTGCATGTAGACTGAATGTAAGCCAATGAAAACCTGTAGCTGCTGTTAATGAGCGCCTCAGTTTCATTCTGAAAGCCATTTGCATGCCTATGTTGGCAATTCGACATCTTATTGACCATCTATATAACATTCTCAAGAAAATCTAACGTATAGAAAGTCATAGTATTTAAAGCTAGTCCTAAACTAGCGCTACGATTTAAAGCTGCATTGGTCTGTGTCTTTGCTAAGAAATAGTTGACAAAGGGCTGCCCACCAAAAAGCAACCCATTGATCCTAAAGAACCCTACAGAATCTGCAACCAGGAAGTGAGGTCCTCCTGGTATCCATGTGGCTGAAAAAACACATGACCTTGAAGGAGAACAGCCTGCTTTTGTGAGTTACTAGGTTGTGCACCTCATGATCCTATTTGTCTGTCTTTGCCCCTCCCACAAGGCAGTAGAGGGGTAACTCACTCGCGGTTAAACACCTTTAGCTTTTCATTGAGCATTATGAAGACTACAAATGCTGCTGCAGAGAAAGAAGCTCCCTGGAGACAAAAGCAGCCCAATACAGGACTCAAGCCCCCGGGAAAGCACACAGTATATACATAAAGTATATGTTGTGTATGGCATTGACCTTTGAGTCACCACTTGTGTACCGTATAGCTCTATGAACAGACTTTAAACTGCTAACACTGCTGTTTAATATTCATACTTAAGCTCTTTAATTCACAGAGCTCTCTTTAGCCTGGCCGCGTAGCATATCCATTTTATTTACCATAAAGCATAACAATACAAGCCATAAGACAAACGTATGGAGATGATTACATCAAAGACTAAACTTCCTCTCAGCTCCCATACTGTCATGTGCTTGTTATACTAAATAATACAAGATGGCAGTAATGAAGAATTTATCATGGAATATGTAGTAACAGGCGAGGACCACTCAGGCCCTCTCCTGGGAAGAGCGGGAGCACAGTAAAGATCACCTAAGCACAGCTTAAAAGACCAGAAGGAGAACGACGTCAGCTTCCTCTCAGTTAAAAAGCTACGCGAAGACTTAAACATAGATGCAGAAATAAATTCCTTGTGCAGAACCTAAAATCTTTGTCATTGTATTACTGTGGCTATTACCGTAGATGGAACAGTATAACCGTAAAATAAATAATGAAATAAGTTTGGAATAACAAAGTAAATCAAAACCCAGGAAGAAATATGTAAGGCCAAGGCTCCATCCAAACACTGGCCATTATATTAAATGGGCCAGTACACACAGACGCAACGTGCTTGCGAGGTGTTGTGCTCTGTTTTTAAAACCTCCTTACTACATTTTTGGAGGCGCAGTACGTCTCAAGCACTCAGACGCACCCATAGAGAATGCATAGGTGCATCTAAAAAACGTTTAATGGTAGCCATACACGGATGGATTCCGGATCTGATCAATCCAGACAATCATGGAATCTGCGATTGATCAGATTGGAAATTGATGGAATTCCACCTTGGGAATCCGATCTGTGGCCCATTTGGACATGAGTCGATCTCCAAAATAACCGATTCCACAAAATCCATTGTTCAGAAAGACTGCTGCATAGGGAGCTAGGAGTCCACCAATGTACTTCGACTGCCAAACAATCGACCAAAAAAAAAACAAAACATGTTGGTTCAATGTCCGATCCGACATTGGGCAGAGCTCGAACTCAACAAGCTTTATTCATTTAGACTGGATCTACACGATGTCCATGCGGCAAATGCAATGCATTCACAACGTTTTGGCAGGTGTTGTGGGTTTACTTTTGTCACGCAGACACAAGCCAGTATTTAATGATGTATGTTCGGTCGAATACCACACCCTAAACTGACAAACTGACATGGGCAAACCATGGGCAGAGATCATGGACACATGACCTTGATGTGTCCATAATGCCACCGGCAGTTAGATGGGTAAGACCTAGCCTTAGGCTACATTCATTTCACTGTATAACTGGAGCATAAATGTAACCACTTTGGACAGCAGAATTATGGAAAAGTTAGAGGTAGACAGACTTTACGCAGATAAAGGACACTATTGTGCAGTAGTGGGGCCCCATTGGGGTGCTAGAGAACCCAGTAGAACCTCCATCTTGGTTGGCATGTGTAACCTAATTAGTGATAGCTACTTAGGCCCTGGATGTGCCCCAGGCATAAGCAATTTTTCCACTCCTTTGGCACTTGTTATCGAGGCAGTCCAGGGGGAGCTGGTAAGGCTCAACTACTGGCTACCACAAAGTCCCTTGCTCCAAGTTACGTCTTACAAGTGACTTCCCATTCCACTCGCTTCCACACTGATTCTTATACCTTACCTTAGGTTATACACAGGCCTCTGTGTGAGTTAATACTAATACAAATATACAGTACAATCCGAGCACTGCCGCTGAGCCTATTCAGCAGGGTGCATTCTTTAAGGTACCCATATATGGGTCGACTTTTCGCTCGATTCCCGAACGATCAATTGCTGTGCGCCTTTGTGGTCATCATTAGGTGAATGTAGAATGTAGAAATGTCGATTGAACAGGCAACCAACATGTTCGAACTGCATTTCTTTGGATGGGGACCCTGGTATCATTGCGTGGTCACGCCACGATCGATCTTTTGTAGATCGAACAGGTATCCACATATGTATGGGCACCTTTAGTGTCCAGTCTCCACTGCAACCTCCCTCTGGGACTGACCTTTGCCCTACCCTATGCTTGGGTAGGGGATCTCCAACATATACATGTTGCTGGCTAGTGCTAGTAGTCCCAAAGGTATTCTAGTATATATGTCCAGAAAAAAAAGGTGCCTCATATATAGGCTTTATATACAGCTTTATATGCAGCACTGTCTGCATTGGAAATACCAAATAAAATTGCAAAGGCAACGTTTATCATATTTTCCTCTGATTACAGCTGCACTCACTCCAATATACCTACAGGTAGCCAAGTCAGGTTATGGATTTCTAACTAATTGCTAAGAACATCAACATACCTGCTTGTTGCAGCCTTTTTGTTCCAAAACCCTTGCAACATGCAAGATATGCAGCTACTGATGGCAAGTACATTGCCATTGCTATTAGTAGCCTCCATTAGAACTGTGTGTGGCAATGCAATCAGCAAAGGTTTTATAACAGTTTAGCCATTGGGTTGACATATATTGTAATCTAAAAAGACTTTCAGGAAGTAAATAGGAACACCAAGATTTAATGCAGAGACAGAAGGTACACTAAGTCAGTGTAAATTAAATTTTTTATTGTCTGATATGTTAATTAAATATTAATATCAGACAGATAAATACAATATCATCCAATTACATATTCCTTAAAAATGTTTTACTCATTTGTAAATACATTGGTCTTGGTATCATGAGACATTATTTCACCTTACAATAAGCAGGACACACAGCAGAGAGAGGGTCTAGAATCTAAACCACTCAGGGCTATATAGCTTACTTATACTCTACGAATAAGCCCGGGTGATGAGTGAAACACGTCAGAGGGAGTTGCAGCATCAGCAGGGTCCTTTTGCATGTACTTGTATTCTGGATAATAAAGATTTTGGTACGGGACAGTTTTGAGATGTTTTGTGACTATGGCATACCTGTCAACATGAATGCCCCAGAATAAGGGACAAACACAGGAAGTCATCCCTGACGTCACCTTTGGTATTTGGATCGTGGCTCTTCCACGTTCCGAATGCAGGAAGGGACATCATTGACGTCACTTCTGGTTACGGGAGGCCTCCCCTACATTTAGCTGTGGGATGATTTAGGAGGGAGAGGGCCTTACCCACCCCGCACATTATCACCACGAGTGGGGTGGGAACTTTGGAGGCAGAGTAACGTTCCCTCACTCCTAAATTTCTCAGATTTCAAAATCTGCGATTTAGTAAAATCGTGATGTGGCCGGAAAAGCCACATTAAAAAATGTGACTTTCCTGTCCAAAACGGGAGGATTGACAGGTATGGCCTATGGCTCAGTACACACCAATTTTCACTTCCAATCCAAAATAACAGGTTTAGTTTATAGGATTTATAAATCCTTAAGAAGCAAAGAGGGTTCACACCTACAATTTAAACTCATCAAAGATCTTGTATGCAAATACAACATACAAATGGGTTATCAACAGACATCTCCAAACATTTCCATAATCTAACACACATGCACAGTCCCATTACTGTGTAAGCCTCATTGAGGGTCTTCGGTAATAGACGAGATCACTGCCGCCGCATCTAACGGTACTTTGCAACATGGCCGAATTATCATATTTGAGCTCAAACATGACTTACGTAAAGTAAAGCCTTGTGAGTGATGGCCTAGTCGATCATGAAAATGGCGAGCCTTCCTTGTTAAAGGTCTACAACATTACTTAACTCAGCGTGAAGTGATCACCGTTAAAGTGATGCTGATTTGCTTCATTGGGCATAATGGAGCAAAAGAGACATTGTATGTTGCGGAAATTTATCAAACTGCTTGCTCACACTCCATTATACAAGACAAAGCAAGCTGACCTCTAATTTCCTCTATTCCAGGGAGTGAAGTCACAGCTATCTGCCCACTGATCCACACCGCAGTACAGCAGATTTATAAGATTTACACAAAACATGTAAAACAAAGAAAATAAAAGAATGTGAGATACAGGCGATGGAAAGATGGGGATCCAACTCTAATTCCAAACTTTCTGTTAAAATATTTAATGGCCCAAAATAACAGATTCAAATAACAGATCAAATGTAACCTCTGCAACTGCCAAACTGCTTTAAAGGAACATTAAAAAAAAATGATCTTCCTATGTTATATTACACTCTCTGTGACAACTCACCGTGGTTCCAAAACTTTCCTTGCAGGGCCCACCTTTTCTATTTAGGAACATTATCGAGCCCCACTCAATCCCTATTCAAACACATGTTAAAAATGAGGGCCAGCGCCACCCCCCCCCCCCCAAAAAAAAAATACATCCACACCCACTGCCTTAAGCAATACCTATTACTCCAAATGACTTTTCATCCGGGGGGGGGGGGGTTACAGCCTTTGCAGGTTATGACTGGTGTGTTAGAAGAGGAAGATAGTATAGGCATTTAGGTGGATGTTGTGGGCAAATAGCATTCCTTTAGAGATGGTGAGCTTTTGGGAAAGATCTAATAAAAGAACGGTCCAGGTAGGAAGGTACAACATACAAGAAACACTTTAGCAACAGGTCCAATCTCATTCTGGATCAAGAGGTGGCTCAGGTGGTTAGCACTCTGACCATGCAGCGCTGGAGTACTAGGTTCAGATCCCGGCCTGGGCACTATCTGCAAGGAGTTTGTATGTTCTCCCCATGTCTGCAGGAGTTTCCTCCGGGTGCCCTGGTTTCCTTCCACACTCCAAAGACATGCAGTAGAATAACTGGCTTCCCAAATAAAGTTTCTCCTATGTAAAGCCCTCCATACACATTCCGATTTTTCGTATGAATTTTGCCCGATCGACCGGGAGATCGGTCGGGGTGATTGATCGGGAGAATAATCAGATGCAGAATTATGTATCCCCTTAGGGCCTGTCCGTAAATTTTGGTCGATCTGCTGTTAATAAAATAGTGTCGGGCCTATCGATCGATGACAATTCGAATTCCGATTTTTCTTGCCAGCCAGCCATAACATTTTAAGTGAAAATCGGGTAACACGATCGGATGAAAAATCGGCTGGGAGAAAAATCTGAATGTGTATGGGGGGCTTTAGTTATGACTGTGTTAGTTACATATACATGACTATGTTAGGGACATTAGATTGTGAGCTCCTCTGAGAAACAGCTAGTGATATGACTATATATGCTCTGTAAAGTACTGTGTTTTACAGTATGTTGGCGCTATATAAACACAAGATAATAATAAGAAGGCAAATAGATAACTAATCTTCTACAAACATTTCTACAAGTAATTGAAAAGTGTATTATACCTATAGTTGTCTTCAAATAAATAGATTGTAATTATCTTACCACCCAATGGATGACTTTGTTCCAGTCTGTAATATTTTAGGCCTTTCATAGACCATAAGGGTTTAGCTATTAAACCTTAATGATTATGCTACTTTTTCAATATGAAGCTCACTTTTCAATTCATAATCAGCACAAAATGTCTGTCCACTGTGCCATGACTCTGCTTCATAATTGTTTTTGAGGATATTTTATTTAACTATAATAAATTTGTAAAAGATTTGATACTCCTGTGTGTGCACTATGTCTTACCCAATGTCCTCAATGTCCCCAATGTCCTCAAATACTGAGTGGGTATTCAAGGAGGTGTATGGAATTGGGATGTTCATGGTAGCTGAGCAATAGATGAAGTGATAGACCAGTGTGAACTACGCACAAAAATTTTAACAAACGGTTGATGGTCTCCCGTCACTTCCCATTCTGTCAAATTGACTTGGTAAGAAAAAATGGAGACAGAACACAACAATAAAAAGTTTGGGAGCTTCTATAACTTTGTACTGTTTTGAAAAGATACAGTGCTTTTGTATGGAACTCATTATTATAAGCCCTGGTGAAGGAGGACTTATGAGCCCCTGAGATGTTGAACTATTAAATTACAGTCTAAGGTGCCAAAATAGTACATTGTGACTTATTGTAATATTTCACTATTACAAATGTCAGGTACATACTTGTACATACCATGAAAGGATTTGGTTATAGCCATACTGGAAGTCTCTGTCTTGGCTTTTTCTCACAGGGTAGACTAACTGGTTTTCATGGAAATACAGAACCTTCTTGAGCTTTGCCAGATCCGGCCGGAGGGCTACCAGTTCAGCCAGGTTGAGCACAGAGCTTGTGAAGAGGACCCTGAAAAAAAAGCCACAAGGATGTCACACTAAACATAAAAATACTTTCATCCGGACCGATAACAAAAGGGACATAAAGGTTGTCCTAAGGTTCAAACATTGTTCCCTGTGCTGGACGCTCTGCCCCCCAAACCTCAAAATATAAACCCTTCTTGTCCCTCGAACACTAATATGGTTATTTATAAAGTGGTATATATATTGTACACCAGACAAATGGTGTTTGACCTATATTCAGTGGCGATTTTAGGAATCGGCAACATGGGAGGTTGCCCAGAGCCTTCCCCCCACCGTGCCTACCTATCAATTGTGTGGCCGCCCGGGAGAGAGAAGATTGCTTGGAGGAGGTCTGTGACTCAGCAGCACCCCACCCCCCAAACCAACTCCCGAGAGATATCCGTCAGTGACCAGAGCTGCTTTTGTCAGAGTGCCAGGGTCGTTTTGGGGGGGCGACCCTGGTGCAAGCCTGTAACCATAGTCCAAACCAACACCCACCCTTATCCACCCTCTCTCCATTAATCCTAACACTAACTTTCCTTCATACTATCCATTGCATACTCACCTGTGCTTGAATCCTTTGCATTCCATCCAGCTCTACAAAGCACCTGAGTCTAACATTCTCTGTCCATAACATATGTACCTTTATTCAGCATCCCTGTAGCAATAGCCCAAACCAAACAATAACCCTCTAACCCCTAAAACTTACACACAGCTGTTTAGTAAAACTAACACTCTAATAAACCCTCTCTCCATCAACCCTAACCTTCCTTTTTACCAGGGGTGGGCACATCTTTTGACTAGTGGGCCACATTGGGTTCTTAAATTTGACTGAAGAGCCACTGTCCTAAAGCAAGTAAGTCAGTTTGCCCAATCACTTAAATAGGCTTACCTTTCATGTTGTATTTCTGTTTACTGTTGAATGCGAATATTCTAATTGCGAATTTTTGTGAATATTGGCACTTTGAGAATTTTTGAAGACCTTGAATATAGTGCTATATCTTCGTAGTTGAGCGGATTTGAGACTTTTTACAGCAGTACCCAGCATTGCCGATTTGCATAATGAAGGTAATAATGACTGGAGATCATAAATTCTCAAATTTACTGCAAATATTAGGCCAAAAATTTGCAATATTTTGCAAATACGAATCGGACTGGCCCTCGACATGCAGATGTGGCCTCAGCATCATCACATGATTATGCCACTGCGTCGCCCTCATGGCGACATTAAGGCACCTCTCGGCATTATCTACCATCAATGTAGGGAATGAGCAGAGGGGAGCTAGAGCATCTTGTCATCAAGGTGACAGCAGGCCGAATCAAAGGCCGGATTTGGGACACGGGCCGTAGTTTGCCCGTGTCTATCCAATACAACTCTTTGCATACTCACCTGTGCTAGAATCCTATCCTATGAACACCGAAATCCAACATTCCTTGTCCGTAACATATTTTGCACTGTTCATCTCAGAACCCCTAAACAATTGACCTGGAACATGCACAATGCAAGTGAAGAAAGAACTCAGGATTTACATAATTTAAATCAGAGAGATTGTAGAACCAATGATCATAAGAGCCAGACAACCGGCACTTTCAGATGAAGAGGTAGACTAAAGTAGGCCTGCCTTATGTTTTGGCACAGGGCACCAATTTATTTTTTATGTAGTCTGTCCCCCCACTTGCCCTGCACATTTCTTTTGTGCACCGGTACGGGTGGTAGCCCTCAGGGACTTTAACCCTGAAAAGTAGGGAGAGACTGCTTATGGTTTCGGCCCAGCAGTCTCTCCAAGTTTGGGACCCTTTTCCGAGGGGCGCCCACCCACCTAGTACTCAGGAGACCTGGCTCTGGTCGAGGTATCCTGAAGGACGGGACACTCAAGGGTCAACTGGCTTTGGCTGCCTGACTCACTAGTCACCCCTCTTTAGGGGACGAGTCCTTAGACCCTTTCGGGTGGGACAATCGAGTACACCCATGCAGTTTGGTGTGGTTGTTTCACTACTGTGTGCAACTTTTTTTTTGCAATGGGTGTTAGAGAGTTTCACGTTTTGTGTGTTTTGCACACACCAAGGTAAATTAAATCTGCCAACCTGTCTCTTTCAGCATATTACATTTTAACAGAAGCAAAGAGACTCTGGGAGACTCTGGATCCAAGCTGCTGGGAGACTCTGGATTCAAGCTGCTGGGAGACTAGATTCAATCACTCACTACAAGTTTTATCATGTAACAAAGACCAAAAAGCAAATGTCGTTTTTTTTTTCTCTAATTCATGATCTGTGGGATCTAGAGACTATTAAACACTTCCACTCTACACCTATCCACGCGGACAAGCAAAATTCCGCTTTTTTTCCCCCTAATGCAAGGCAAAGCAGAAATGTATGTCAGTTGTTATTGTGTTTGACATCAACATTAATTTCTTCCCTCCGGCCACTATTTAAGCAATTGGAACAAGGTGAGGTTTATGAAGCCACTGGGCTTATCTGCAAAGAAAGGACCTGAAGTAATATGCAGAAATAAGGCAGAGGGTGATAGCTTGTGACAGCTTCTGTATCAGCACTTCCTTCCAGGAGAGCTCCGTCTCTGTGTTCACAATTATGTAAAACGCAGACAAGAAAAACCTTAAGGTCAACTTAAACACAGTGGGCTTAATGTGAGACTAAAGCGTATTATATATAAATATAAAAAAGAACTTCTCGTACAATCTAAAAAGAAAAGGATATATCAAAAAGTCACACATCAGCTGCTTTTGTACAATTAAAATATGGAATCCAGATAGTTACCGACAACATCTCTCGCATGACTTGTATACTTTGCTCTGAGGTTCAGTAATGCAGAGAATCCTGTTTACATTTTATTTGTAATATCCAGGTCAGTACACCCATCAATCCCCACAAAATATGGATACCCCAAACTAGGAATCTCCATCTCCAAATTTGACAATGATGAAACATGGAGAACACTTCCTTCACCTCCTTGGTCGTCTCTTTACTTACGGAATTGGGTGCCAAAAGAGGTACATCGCAATCCGTAAAATGTTCTGGTCACCCAGCCTGGTGCGGTACGGGTCATTGCAACAGAGTACACAGTACTCTGTTTGATTGTCCCACCCTCCCCTGTCCACATCGCATTAACATGGAGGTCTATGTCGCGGTCCCCCCCCCCCCCTGCCCCTTTGGTGTTAGAGTCGAATGGAGGGTGCCGATCGACGCAGAATGGTCGCCGCTTTCAAGAGCAAGGAGCAGAGGTAAGTGTTGACGATCCCAGCTCATCTAGAGTTTGTTTTATTGCAACAAAATTGAGCTTCTTAATGGCATTAATAGCACCAGGGACATGGGGGGGGGGGATTTATGAGGCCTATGCCTGTCAAACAATTCAGGCCAAGCATCTCTGTCAAAATCCAGAGATTTGACCCCATCTGAATCTGGTGATGCTGGAGTGGAGGATTCAGATCTGGATTGGTAGAGGTGCTGAGACTGAAAGTCTTGCTCCTCCATCTAACATGCTGGAGGAAAAGACACTCTAGACATGGCGGCCTGGGAGGGAGAAAGAAGGAAAGTTAACTATATCTTTTTGGGTCACTGTCCCTAAATGAAATCTACATGCAAGTTATGTGTATATTATATGTACAACTCCTTGCTTTTCTATCTATACACTGCCTGTCCAAAGAAAAAAGGTCACTAAAGGTCAATATTTTGTTGGACCACCTTCGCCACACATTCGCTGTGGCATTGTTTCGATAAGCTTCTGCAATGTCACAAGACTTATTTCCATCCAATGTTTTATATATTTTTCACCAAGATCTTGCATTGACGATGGCTGAACTCTGCACAAAGCCTTCTCCAGCACATCCCACAGATTCTCAATGGGGTTAAGGTCTGGACTCTGTGTTGGCCAATCCATGTGTGATAATGATGTCTACTGCTCCCTGAACCACTCTTTCACAATGTGAGCCTGATGAATCCGTGCATTGCCATCTTGGAATATGCCCATGCCATCAGGGAAGAAAAAATCCATTGATGGAATAACCTGGTCATTCAGTATATTCAGGTAGTCAGCTGACCTTATTCTTGGAGCACATACTGGTGCTGAACCTAGACCTGACCAACTGCAGCAAGCCCAAATCTATCCAATAGGAGGCTCATACTATATTTAGTTAAATCCAGGTGGTGACTTTTTTTGGCCAGGCAGTGTATTTAGCGCTGTGTATGGCCACCATTAGGCACTACAACCCTTCTAGATGCATAAGTACATAGAGAGTAATTTCTTCTTGACTCCAAATAGAAGAAATTGCTGTTTAATTCTTCTTCTCAAAATACAGTGAATGCTCAGGGGGGGTCATTCTGCAGGTGCTATGTATTTGATTTGTGACGTGCCCCTCGTTGGCAGTTAAGACTTCCTCGCTGGAGAGCAGGATGTGCAAGAGGGATGAAGCACTGCCAAAAGGTAGCTTCCTACATGTCTTGGATACCATAACAGTAAGGTTTCCTGGCCATAACTCATAACTCGGTTCCTGTTCACCTGGGATCTCATGTACCTTTGTTTGTCCCAGATGGAACTCCTCATTATGGTTCCAACAGGTGTGCAAGCCCCGGAGCATGAGCACAGACATCTCTACATTAAAATTCATGGGGATGAGAAAAATTCAAAATGTAACTCTTAACCATTGAAAAAAAGGAAGTATCAAGGATGAAACCTATTCTATCTTTTATATTAAAGTCTAATATTCCTCCATGTTTCCTGTGAGTTCTCAGTGCGAAGTGAAGAGCCAAGACATTAGTAATCAGTCACAGCCAGAGAATTCTACGTCCCGTCCCGGAGCAGCTGCATGAAGTACAGGAAATATTCACTCTTCTGTGTATAGAAAGACATTTTCTATACGAAGGGTTCACATCTATGGTTTTTAGCAGCACTGTATGCTCAGTAGTGACCACTCTTATGTTATACTCTTATATTCCCACCAAACATTGTTCTCTCCGAAGTGTGCGAACTCTCTCTCCATACTCTTCTGTACAATATGCTGTATTTTTTGGACCATAAGACACACTTTTTAACCATTAAAATCAATTGGAAAATGTTCCTGTGTCTTATGGTCTGAATATGTAAATATATATAAATATATATGCCAAGAAGGAGATATTAGCTGCATTAGAACTAGCAGTAACCATTCTCTGAACACACTGACCAACTTATGGAGAGACACATTTCACAATTACCTCAGCATGAGTTATGTATTTACATTTACATTCTGCATTGCAATAAATACATTTTGTGACACAGACTTATCTCTCTTCCCATATGTAAATAGCTGCTCATGGGTAAGTTGTTAGTGCCAGATTGTAAAATGTGTCTCTCCATAAGTTAATCAGCGAGTTCAGATAATGAGTACTGCTAGTGTATGGACACATGCTAAGGTTTTAGCCGTGCACCCTCTGCTGGAACTAAGACCTCCCTCCTGTCACTGGCATTTTGACATTGCTGGAGGAATATAGAGTGAATACTACATGATCCAGTCCTGCCTACTTTGCTGGAGTAAGCTACGGTAACTATTGTCATAGCCATCTAAACAAATGCCAACACTGCCTACTGCACTTCTATATTACATGGTGTTGGGTCAGAGGAGTATAACAGGTTTTTGACTGTATCATGATACAGGGTGACTTCATTTGAATGACATGGACTTCAATCCTAAAGCATGGCTGCCTTTTTTCTTAGACAGTATCATCAGTTCATCGGTGGCTTCTGCACGAAGGCTCTTTTGTTGTGTTTTCCTTTATAATTTCCACGTGCAAATATACGTTGTCAGCTGTTTCAGATGCCAAGCGTTATCATTAGCGACTTTCTAGTTTCTTCTCACTGGGAGTTAAACTGGCAGTAGGCTCGCCCTCCAGAGACGGCATCCCTAACTATCTCAGCAGACCTTTGAAGAAGAGCCAGACAAGACATTTCACCTTCACAAAAAAACACACAGATATCCTATTTCTGGAGCAGGCCAGGAAACGGTTCCAGGTTCAAACAGCTTGTGCCGTATTATCACCGGAGACAGAGTGTTGTTAATAAAGAAGGGGGGAAAAAAAGAAAGACAAGGTTTCTATTTTGAATGGGACTGGTAGTCTACAAGCTTTTGAAGCTCTCACATACTTTGTAAGTTAAGCTCATCTGGTCTTTAAATGTACGCTTTCATGTGGTCAGCCCACGAGCCATACGTACTGCTACACAATCATGCCACTGTACATCATCAGGACGAGGATGCTTCACGTTTCCTCCGCTTTTTCAGCTTCAATGAGTTCTGAGCAGCACATCTGAAAGAAACCACCGCCAGAGCCAGGCGAGCATTCTGACTCAAACCAGATGAGGCTCTATTATAGGTTAGGCTGCAAATAATGACAATGGTAATACAAAGAGACCCCAGGATATCCTGCAAAGGAGCGGATTTATCTGCACAATCTCTGAAATGGATAGCGGTAATTACCGATGCGGCTCCATGCTTGAAGACTACACACCGTACTCCACACTGACAGATTGTCACAACTGTGGGGTTTTTTTTTCCTTTTGTTTTTGTGGCGGAGAAAGTTTTTCAGCAGTGTTAAACTGGAACGTAGGGCGGCAATGCCTGATCTGTAAAGCTTGTGTGGGAAAGACACAACAACTATCAAAGTGGTTATTCGGGGGAGATGGGGAAATTGCCTTCTTGGACCTATGCAGTAGGTTTTTATTAGTAACTTGTATTTATATATATCGCAATAAATTACGAACGATCTCTCAGAGGAGCTCACAATCTAACCTCCATATCCAAGGCATATGTGTACAGCTTACAAAGCCCAAGTCATATGTAAAGGTAGCCATACACAGGCCGATTTTGACCCTGCAGTCACTCAGCCGAAAATCAGGTGTGCCCACCTGACAAGATTGACCAGGAATCTCTCGCATGTCGGATCACATGGTGATCAGACATGTTGGTGATGTCCCGGTATCCCCATCCAATGTAATGTCCGCACACAAAGGGTGCCCGGCGATCCTCTGAGGGGCCGGCCGATCCCTCATCTATTCAGGGATAATCTAAATGTGTATAGGCTCCCATACACCTTACAATCTTTCCATACCATTTCTGTACAATCAACTTTTCTTTTACCAAAACCATGTAATATGAAGACCTTTCTAAAACTTTCAATCACTATGTATTATAGCAGGGAGGCCACTATACTACATAGTTGTTGGTAGATCTAATGGAAATTGTATGGAGCGATCTAAAGGTGTATGGAGGGCTTTAGGCTACCTTAACACAATGGACAATATTGGGTGGAAGTCAATCAACCTACCAGGGAGGAAACGGGAGTACCCAGAGGATCAGGGCAAACATAGGCACTTGATCACCTCATCCCTTCAATTAATTATTGATTA
This sequence comes from Ptychadena robeensis, assembly GCA_036250615.1. Lineage (NCBI taxonomy): Eukaryota > Metazoa > Chordata > Amphibia > Anura > Ptychadenidae > Ptychadena > Ptychadena robeensis. The sequence goes on along the minus strand of CM070039.1, from coordinate 29,424,977 downwards.
ATATATAATTAATTATGGGTCCCATACACCTTTAGATTTCTCTGTCAGATTTCCTTTAGATCTCCTTTTGTTTTTTACCAAAACAATGTAATATGAGGAACTAAACCATCAAGTCTACCTATGTTCAATCGCAGAGGACCCGGCACTATATAGTTGTTGGTAGATCTAAAGGATATCTGACAGAGAGATCTAAAGGTGTATGGCCAATATATATATATGTATATATATATGTATATGTATATATATATATATATATATATATATATATATATATATAGCCCAAGTCATATGTAAAAGTAGCCATGCACGGGACGATTTTCACCCGATCAACCATCATGCGTGTTCCCGCTCGGCTGAGAACCAGATGCGCCCACCTAGCAAGATAGACCAAGAATCTCCCACATGTCAGATCGCAAGGTGATCTGACATGTTGGTGAATTCCCGGCCGATCCTGTTACTTTGAATGGGGACCCTGTGTTTTTCAGACATGTCCACTCTACTTGCTAACAATATGCTGTTACATGGAGGTCTGCACCAAGCCCTGGTGGTACACAATATCCCTGTGCAGTACGGATTTAGGGTGGTTTTATGGGATTTTGTTCACATCAGACAAGTTTTACCTTCCTATACGATTCAGTAGGAATGTAGATCAAATCCAAGTCAGAAGCAGACCAACCACCCCTGTCAATGAATTCAAACTGAATCAAGGCCAATGCTCCTCAACATAACTTGAGGGGTTCCTTATGAGAATGGAACATTGAGGGAATAGGATTGTATCCAGATAAACATGCGTTGCATTTATTTTAAAGGAAATGTATGGTGAGAAAATACTTTCATCCTGAATGACTTCTGCATGTTTTGCTTAACAATTGTTGAGATGTAAAATTGGACATATACAGTAGAGTACTAACATAGGGCAAGAACAAATATGTGGGGTGTCCTGGGATCTATTCATTGTGTTAAAAACATGATTCCTATTGTTGTAGATGGGTTTTGCTTCCTTATGTCGGAAATGTCTGATGGGGTATATTTAAGAAGCAGCATGATATGTGCATAAACAACAAATCTGCATAATGGATGAAACAGAAGCAGGGAGAGTCTTCCACTGCAGATCCTCAAGTGCAGTTTCCTCTTCAGCAAAGAGAACAGTAAAGGTCCCCCAATGGGTCAATACCCATTCAATCGATGGCCCATGTGATGAATTATGTCACGTTTTTTCCTTTCCAGGTAGCTTCTGTGGAAAGCAGGGGTGGTTTGAATTTTTACAGGGGTGTAAGGGCTTGTTTCCACTTGAAGCGGAAGCCCGCGGTTGTGCACGGCGCGGATACATCCGCGCCCATTATGTTCAATGTTCAATAGTCCCCGGCTGCGGAATCGCGCAGTTCAGCTGCCTAAAAACTCGGTGACCAATAGAGGTCAATGGGCACCGCTAAAAACTGCATGAGATGCGGTTCTTAGCGGCAGCGGTTCTTAGCGGCGGCAATCGCGCCGCCGGCTTCCACACAAGTGGAAACAAAGCCTTAGACTCAAAACACGCAGTAGGACAAAATTGAAATCCTGAACAATGTTGTGGGTCATCTACATGCTAGACCAGGGGTGGGCAAAGTTTTTGACTAGTGGACCACTTTGAGTTCTTAAATTTGACAGAAGGGCCAGACAAAGAACAGACGGAGTGTTTGTCAATGCTCATGTGTGCATTAAACAGTAAGCACCATATGCATTAGTGGTAGCGTTGTGTTAGCTCTTCCATATAAATCTATATAAATCTATAAGAAAATTTTAATGTTCAGGAGTATAAAAAATTATTTAATAAGTGGTTATACAAAATGATCACAATCTTACCTGCTCCACTCTGCTCTTTCTTGCGTTTTATTTATTTTTTTTGCTCAGAGGGGCCGCCCATATGTTGCCTGCCCTGTATGGTCACCTTTTACCACTGCTCATACAGCTTTTTAATCTGGCCCGGATTAAAAGGGACGGATATGGCCAACGGGGCATAGTTTGCCCATGACTGTGCTAGACAATGGACATGTACACACAGGATCATTAGCATTGGTCTATTACATGTCAGCACTCAACGCAGTTAGCACTGTTGGCATAAGCAGTCCCATGTTAACGCGTATGCTGCTTTTTGGACATGTTTTTAAAACATTTGTTCCATTGGACTCAATGGTCCTTCTCAACCTCCTGGCGGTTGAGACGAACTCAGTGTTAAAAACCAACTCCGAATGAACCAGGATCGTAAATATCAACCATACCACCGAAAAGCTGTGGCGATTCTCTATCCAACCACAGCTATTCTGGGGTTCTCGGAACTGCCCCTTCGTCGCCGGGGGGCACCATAGACCTCCATTATAATGGAGGGGCATTGGTTTCCAAGCCTGCATTGCCAAGTGAAGCAAGTAAGGTGTGGAATAAAGTTGTTGAATATCTTGTAATGTAACTCTTGGAATGATGGGGAATGTTATCTTGTGACACGACCACATCCATCACATGATATCAAGGTTATAAAGTACACCCACCTTTTCCTCCATTTTATGTATACTGATCATGTAGGCACAGGCGTTATTTTTCTCCTGTCTCTGTCGCACTTGAGCGTAACATCAAAAATCTTCCCGTGGTATTATCTAGTCACTGCCAGTCATTAGCGATTTAGTTTAGCACTTCATGCCAGCTCAGCTGATTACACCCTACCAGCTAATCAGCGTCCATCACTTGTGCCCTACGGCAGTCTTAAAGATACTTTGCTAAGGACATTCAAGGCCACAGGTACGTGCTGAGTAAATTATTGTATAATTATGCTAACACTGGGATTACATCCACATCTGACGGTTTCGGCGAGAAAAAGAGTTTTACAGAAAAAAAAACATATAAAAGAGCCGGGATCTGCACGTAGATTAATTTCTCCCAGGAACGAAGTTCTCAGTGGGAGGCAGCACATTATGGTGGAACCTGAAGTTAAAAGGAAGGGGGGGAGGGAAAGGACTTGCCTCACCTGTTCACCGAGCCAAGAGGTACTGTATCTCTATCAAGGAAGTGCCTTGCAGAAAGGCGGCCATTTTGTATTATTCTGTATTTCCTATTATTTACCCCGGGGCATTTCAATCTAAGATAGTCAGGGCTTTTTTCCATTTACCTCTGGACCTCTCTTATAATATTGCTTGGCGGGGATCCCAAAGTAGCACATAGACATTGCCTGCCAGCGGACCCTCTGTTTACAGACCTGCCAAAGCAGAGGCTGAACGTACTCGACTACATTCAGCCTTACATCGACGAAGTGGCTCGGCACAGTGAAGACCGAGCATCCGCCGAGCAGGTAAGTCTATGTGCTATGTCGGGACCTCCTGCCAAGCAATACGATGATGGAAACATAGCCTAAGTCTGAAATGAAGCAAACCGTATGTACACTGTTAATGATTTTACTACATTGTTCATTCATGTACAATAATATGTTTAATGTGCACTCGAATACAGATAGGGAGACTGGAACAAATCCTGGTTACCTACCCTGTTTCCCCAAAAATAAGGAACCCTTACATTTTTGCCTCATGCTGAAATACAAGGCACCCCTGAAGACACAATACTATAACTCTGGACAGGGGGGGTCAGAGGGGGCAATCAAAATGACACAGGAGGATCAGAAGGGGTAACTAAAATGTTAACCCCCCACCCCCTCAGAGTCTCCTGTTTCCCTGTGACTTTAGCTTTGATTACGGCATGCATTCGCTGTGCAATTGTTTCGATAAGCTTCTGCAATGTCACAAGATTTATTTCCATCCAATTTTTTACCAAGACAGTGTTCTCCCCAGAGCAGATTGGCCGGGCGGCCCGCCCGGGAGATTTTAGTCCCCGCCCGGCAGTTCCGTCCCGCTATACCAGCGGTCGGCAACCCCCGGCTCCAGAGCCCCATGTGGCTCTTCTTCATCCTCGGTGCGGCTCACCTCTGATAGGCTGCCGGCCAGCGGCAGCACACAAGTCCTCCGCGGTAAGCAGCCTGACAGGCGGCGCCTCCCATTCTTCAGGAGCGCGCCACAGCCTCTGAAAGACTCCGGCCCGCGGCACGCTACCGGAGCCGCAGAGGACTTGTGTGCTGCCGCTGGCCGGCAGCCTATCAGAGGTGCAGGCGGCGCGATGACGTCATCGCGCCGCCCGGCTGAAAAAAAATTCTGGGGAGAACACTGCAAGATCTTGCATTGATGATGGTAGAGTCTGACCTCTGAGCAAAGCCCTTCCAAGAACATCCCACAGATTCTCAATGGGGTTAAGGTCTGGATCCTGTGGTGGCCAATACATGTGTGACAATGATGTCTTTTTCACAATCTGAGCCTGATGAATCCTGACATTGTCATCTTGGAATATGCCCGTGCCATCAGGGAAGAAACAATCCATTGATGGAATAACCTGGGCATTCAGTATAGTCAGGTAGTCAGCTGACCTCTTTCTTGGAGCACATACTGTTGCTGAACCTAGACCTGACCAACTGCAGCAACCCCAGCTTTATCCAATAGGAGGCTCGCACCTATTTGCGGTTAGGCCAGGCAGTGTATTTTGTCTGCACTTCCTGTTAAATCATTACTTCCAATCATGATGATCCAGACTATCTTAAGGTCGATTCCTAATTGTAACAACAAAAACCTGTCCAGTCAGAAGCCTGTGTGACCACATGGGAACACAAAAGGGAAACATGGACAGTGTTGTCACTGTAACATAACATAAAAAGTGCCTACAATAGGCCATCATGCCCAGATCACCTCTTTTTAATGAGTGTCATGGTAAAATTTAGCAACATCTGTCCCAAGTGCCCTTTCAGCTGTAGGAAGTCACACCTCCCAGTCCCATGGGATTGTGACGTCAGTATCACATCTGCAAGACTTTGTGATTGGTGATGCGAGGTGAAGAGCGTCTCGCTCTCCCCTGGATGCATACACCTCATCACTGCAGCCGCCTCCCCCCACAGGAGAGGAGAGAGAGGCTCGCCGCTGTAGGAGTTCTGGTTTGGAGCAGCGGGGGCATGGGGTTGATGTCGGCTGCAGTGACGAGAGGTGTGCATCCGGAAGTGGCATCAGTTCGCCAGTACTTAAGATGCTGGCGCCAAGAATAAAAACAGGAGGAAGTTAAATATGTTTTTTTGGTGTAGCATTTTTTCAAGATGTGAACTGCTGACCTAATAATAAAGAACAGGTAGCAGGAAGGACAAGTCCCTACTCCACTGAGCTAGACTGAAGGGGCTAAAGAGCCGCACTTTGCCTACCCTTTGAGTAGAACTATTTGGAAGGGAGTTTTATTTAAGACTTTTGTTGTAACGGCACCATAAACCACATCACCAACCTACCTACGTATATGCTACAACGTAATTCATAAAATGCATACAAGGAAATTGAAGAAGCTTTATGGCTGCTCACGGCTGAACAAAGTGCCGCATTTCATATCACAAGTGGGGACAAGCTCATTGAAATTCATTGAAGTGGCCACCACGTGTGACTCAGAACCACAACGCCGTGCGCCCAGCTTCGCCAGTGGGGATAAGCCTTTATGTCTTCTTGTTCTTGACACCAAAAGTGCCATATTCTCCCCAGTACCGCGGTTCCCCGCGCCCAGAACTACTGCACAGCTATAGTAAGACGCATTCTATTCACTAGGATGTGTTTAATACAAGCTGAGGCAATGCTCTCCTTCAGACTGCGTTGGTGATATGAGATTTATCATCTTTGCATAACAAGCACTCCGTTTTGTCACAGAAAGCTGCGCTCGCCAGTCACAGTAAGTCAGAATATGCCACAGACACTCGCCATGTATATACAGCGCCGCTGAAGCATAATTCAAAACACCTGCATTCCTATGCAATTTAATTACATTATTGCTGTAGAATATCAAGAAAACAGACATTCCTCAAAGAAACAGACAGAAACCATTACAAAACTGATAGCGCTAATATTTCCTGAAAGTGACACCTGCTTTTTGTCACCCGTGAACAAATGGGCGAGCCGCTATTACAAGCGCGGGATATTACCGCGCTGAGGGAAGACATGTTTGAAGCACTTTGTCACAGCCGTCAGGATGAAACCATTTCCTGATTTCTTTGTTGTCTGTTTCTATAAAAAGAGGTTTCTGGTGACGACGTGATCCGCAGATCCAGGGTTATTATTCTATTATCTCGGCAGAGAGCGGTGACAGAACTACTTACTACACAACTCTGTTCTGAGGAAACGGATGAAGGCCGAGAAATCTACAACCTAAAGCCCCATTACTAGTATTCTGGGGGTTTTTTTAAACTCCTTGGCGAACCCAGTCGGGATCGGACATACGCTACGCTCATCGAGTCTGCGACGATTCTGCATTGCTGTGGGTCCGCTGATCGCTTCTGGCACTGGGTCTTCAGCGTCATTGGTGATGCCAAAGAGGTGAGGTGGCCAGAGCCATAGACCTCCATCTTAATGGAGGGGCGGCGCTTTCCCTGTCCACGATGCAATACGGGCACTCAAAGCAGAGTACACTGATTTCCCGCCCTCCCCTCTACACATTGCAGAGTTATCAATGACGTTAGCCAGGGCTGCCGTCAGAAATCCTGGGGCACAACACAATCAGGTTAATGACTGATGATCTTTGGCATCTCTCTGGTGGTGGACACCATTGACTATTTTGCCAACTGATCTTCTCATCAGGATGCCAACTCCTTAGGGTTCCTCTTTACCAGGGATGTCAAACTAACAGACAGTGGAACAAAACTAAAAACGTGGACTAAGTTGTGGCCCAACATGGATATTAACTGAAAAACATGAGGACGTTTTTCCTTCAAATCATATATGACGATGACACGTCAGGTAAAAGACACATCTGTTCAAATTGTTTCCTAAATATTTTCTGCATTTAATGCAGTGGTTCCCAAATTGGGGGGCGCAAAGGTATTTCAGGGGGGCAATGGCCCTCATTCTTAACCAGTGTTTGAATAGGTAGGGGGGCTTAATAATGTTCCTAAATAGAAATGGGGGGGGGGGGAGTTTGGGAACTCTTAATGCAAGGCAGAACTAACATGTATCACGGCTTAGCGTCAGACTAGACAGAAATTAGCCCACCATAGATTAAAAGACCTTCGAATAGACCTGTGATGAATGCAGTCCCTTTGACATCTCAGAGATAAAATATAGGGCAGGGGTCCACACACTTTTAAACATGGGGGGGTCCATTTTATGGTTATTTAGACTGATAGTTTAAAATTCCCATGCGCACCACACATATCTCAAAAAAACCTGGTCTGGTTTTGCCTGATGATATATTAAATTTCCAGTTGCGAATAGCGGTCGCAACTTTGTTCTGGGAAGTGGGTGACAGATTCTTCTGTCCTAAGTGGGTACACAAAACACATTGGGGTGGGAGCTGGGTAAACAGCCTTAAGGGCATATTTGACCCACCGGCCTTAGTTTGAGGTCGCTCTGACATAGGGGAATAAATGTTTCTAAAGCTTACCACCAGATTTACCAACAACTATGTAGTGCAAGAGCCTCCATGACTGGATACAGGTTGGCTGTATAGTTTAGAACAGCCCTGTCATATTGCATTATTTTGGTAATACTAAATATAAATTATAAAGTGATCCTAACCAAAAACAAGATCCTATTATTTGACTTTATGCCACGTGCAGCCATTCAGACATTCTCACAAGCAAGACATTAGATCTGGCATTCTCTTCTCTCCAGTGGTTCCCAAACTGGGGGGCGGGTGCAGCAAACATGCATTTGAATAGGGAGGGGGGGGCTTAATAATGTTTCTAAACTGAAAAGGGGGCCCTGCAAGGAAAGTTTGGGATCCACTGCCCTACACAAAGTTACCATGATAGAATAAAGCTCCATTGGATCAGATTTTCCGTTTGTACAGCCTAGCCCAGGGAGTGGGCAAATTTTGACCCTTGGGCCACAAATGTGTTCTTAAATTTGACAGAAGGGCTGGACCAAAAGCCTGTAATGTCCGCCTGGAATAGGTTAAAAATATAATTGAAGATGTTCCTGTAAAAATCATACTGCCAGGGAGGTAAAAAAAAGAAATTAACCCCATTTCAGTCAAATGCACTTGTTCATGAGCAAAGATCAGGTGGACATTCAGATGCCCCTAGGCATTAAGTCTGCTCACTTCAGGGAACGAGCAGCATCTTTTTACCAATAGGCCGTATTAAAAAGCTAAATGGGCCGGATATGGTATCCGGGTCATAGTTTGCCGATGTCTGGCCTAGCCATGCTCTTCTGTAGACACACATAAATGGCTGTCGGTGTAATGGTGCATGGCAACCATTGATGCACCAAAATGCACTGTTGGCCACAAAAATATAAGAATATGTATTGTCACCATGTGAGGTGAGCTTTTGCACTGAAACTCATTTTTAATAATATTTTAAAATATGGCTTATATGCAAGGGTGCACATTGGTGGTACTCTGGTACTCAAAAGGGGCCAAAAACTAGCTCTACCATACCTGCATTATTGTTACACAGCTCATATGTGTACTAACACATGTTCGTCCGTGTCTGGACGGCCGCAGCTAAATGTTACATGTATACAATTTATGTCACTTGGATAACTGCAGGGAAACATGAATAACTGTGAAAGGTTAGGGGTGTGAAATTGGGAATGTAAATTAATGATCCTCAAAAAAAGATTTGACTTCTAAGGGTGTTGGAGATCTGGGGGGTCAAAGTCAGAGTAGGCATATGTAAGGGTAAAAGCTGACATGAGGAAGCACTGTGTGACAGTTGGAATATAACTATGAAAAGATGATATTTGGACTGCAGGTAGTCTCAAGGGTTAGTTACTTAGCCAGGGTTATACTACTGAGGTATGAGATCTGGGAGTTCAAACAGTGTTGTACTATGAGAGTAAGCCAGCTGGTGACCTGTGGATGGACCTAATCGGAGGATCAATCAGGAATAGGGAGGTCCATCTGCAGCAGAACCTACCATGCAGGAAGACAGTGAGGGGCACAGTGAGGAAGACGACTCGACATATGGGGTGAGTACCAAACACCATCTCCTGGTACTCATCTGAGAAGCTCACAAAAAAAGTTATGTGCACCCTGACTATATAGTAACTATATAAAAAAAATTGAGCAAAAAGCTTCTCTTAAAACTCAAAAGAAGAGTCCCTGATGATTCCCTCTACACTAAGCGCAGTCTGAACTGTGACTTGTTTTTATCCCAGATAAAATGATTACTACGGAGTTTCTGCATAAGCAGAGTTTAAAATAATTCTTCTCCTTGGGCTCATAATGTGGAAATGTCACTATGCATGATAGCCTGTATAAAATAGCTACTTACAGCTATTCTGTCATAAGTACGTGATGCCATAGCGCATGATAAAGCCGAGGGGGCGACTCTGCCCAAGGCACTCTCAAGAACATGGCCCCACGCTAATATCTACAGGAAGCGGCTCCATTTATCTGAAGGAACTTACAAAGTAATGATGTAGAATTAGGCTGTTCCAATGGAGGAGGATTCTGGTAACGGTGATTGCCTGTCTCTGTACGACATGAGGAAGTAACGGCAACGTGAAACGCCGTTCTTTTTCAGACATTACTATCCAAACATGAAATTATATAAATAGTGCTATGCATAGTGTAGGAGATACTGATCAACTTACTACTGGCAGGGTTGTCAGATAAGATGTGCCATCACAATAAAGATGCCCATACACCAGGCGATAGGGCTGACATCACGCTGTGCGTGCTTGGGCCATCTATCTAGTGGCCACCTCTGTCTTCGAGCAAGATCAATCAATCCCGCTTGAAGACAGGGTTATCGAACATGACTGTAAATCACGGTCAAAGTCCATTGCTTTGGATGGGGACCGTGGGTGGTCGATCGGCCAAAAAATAAGGCAGGAATCTGCCTGTGTATGGCTACCTTAACCTCCCTAGTGCACCGGTCTCCATTGAAACTAACGGCATCGGCCAGAGATTATCAGACATGTCCATTCTCTGGCCAACTGAGCTGTGGGGCGACAGATCATGTGGGCACCCCTGATCGGCCACCGCTTGGTGGGTGTGTGGCAGCCTTAAGGCCCGGGGGCCAGATCTGGCCTGTTTAGCTTTTTCATCTGGCCCGTTGTTAAAAAGATGATTTGGCTCCCCTCCGTTTGTTCCTTGTAATATTCATGTATTGACGCATACATATGCATGGTGCGTGATCATGTATTAACGGTGCGGGCGTATCCTCATGAGGACAGCGGGCTGCCTCTACGCATTATCTCCACTCATTGCGATGAACAAGCGGAGGGGAGCCAGAGTGTCTTGTGAGTGAGGTCTCTGCATTATGACAGGAATATGGCAGGTAAGTTTATCTTATAAATATGATTGGACATGTTTTGTTTATTTACATATTTTCCAATTATAATTAAGACGTATATTTTTTTTATTTATTTTTTTTACCTCCCGGGCAGTTTTTGTTTGATGTACAGTACAAGATATTAAAAAAAGATTACAATGTCCTTACTGCATGTTAAATGATGCTGGGGATGTGGGGAATAGGCACGGCTATGCCAGGTGGCAATTACAGACTCTGGGTCTGGCGCTTCTGTAAAGGTGGCCATACACGGTTTGATTTTTGTGTTTGATTGACTTAAATGATCGGTTCTTAAGTGGATCAAATGGAAATCGATTCCTGCCTAGCTGGTGCGATCCACCATAAAGTGATCGACATCAAACATATGGGGTGAGTACCAAACACCATCTCCTGGTTCTAGAATATTTATTATGATTCTGGTTGGTTGGTTCCATTTACTGCACTTTCCCCACCATCACTTGTGTCTGCTCCACCTTACTGAGTAAGCATTGCAGAGCCTGATGGACACTTTATGCTGTTCAAACAGACAGGCACACTTATAGTCATGTCAACTAGTCTCAGAAAGTATTTGCAGATGTAGCCTGTGAACAATCTAGTCTGAGAAATTCTCCCATCTCTATCTCAAACATCAGCCGGCTCTTCCTACCTAACTTTAACTGTGTCTCCTCTGTCAGATTCTAAAATATTTGCTCAATTTTGAGGCAGCAATGTACATTCTTGGCTGGCAATTAAGGTGAACCAAGGGGGCCTGTAGTTTTCGAGTGATTACCATCTAGCTCCCAGTCTTTCCTCCATCAATTATTCCTGCTCATATGCTCCATACCGCAATGTTCCCCTACGGAAGGAAGTCACTGCTGGTCTGGGGATTCCACAAAAGACCTCAAACATGGTAACAAGCACCAAGATTTGGGATGGAGGGGAGGGACGAAAATCAGGAAAAAATGCAGCCCCAATCATAGACCTCGGGCAAAATCAGCACAAAGGAGATTGATTTTTTGGTCAAACATTAGCAATATATTTAGATTTGATGAACATTAGATTTTATTCTAGAGGGAGCACCAGAGGGTAGAGCAGGCGTGGGGGAAAACTAAGCCCTGGGGGCCAAAACCGACCCTTTAGTCTTTGTTTTAATTTGGCCCTTGGTGTCAAGATGCTCTGGCTCCCCTCATTCCCTGCAATAAGTGAAGATAACACTTAGAGCAGTGATGGAGAACCGGTGGCACTTGGAGCCCTCTCTCTTGGCATGCGAGCTGTCAGCCAGCACAGAGGCTGAGATAGGAGAGAATGATAGCCTATTGGCACTGAGCCGTCAGTTCTCTTATTTTCTCTTCTGTGCACAATGCCCTCCCCTGGCACTGCCAGCCAATCAAAAGCCAAGAAACTGATTCCGGTGCAATCGCCATACTGGCACTTAGAGATAAATAATTGGGCTTTAGGTTTCAGTTTGGACAATCACTTTCTTAATGGTTTGCAATGACCTAGAGCAGTGTTTTTCAACCTTTTTTGGGCAAAGGCACACTTGTTTCATGAAAAAAATCGGAGGGCACCGACCGCCGGAAGTACGTCATCAGCAGGTGCCCCCCTGGAACGCAGATGCGTACCAGCAGAGCAAAAACACCGCCCCTGGTCTGTGGGGATGCGTGTTGCTAAGCAACCGCATCCTCACAGAGCCGGTCCGTTTGCCCACCGCTGGGGTAGAATTAAAATCATGAACTTTATTCGACTAAAATGGTCCAACATGTTTCAGGACAGAAGCACCTTCCTCAGGACCTAATGTACGGATGAAAATCCAGGCACCGGAGTACTCACCAGGTGAACTCTAAGGTTTCGAAATAAACCAAATGGGCTCCATTGATCGATATCCATTAGATCCCCGTTCGTCGAATCGATGCACACCACTTTGCACGATTAAAACCCCATCCAAAATAACAATGATCGAACAGAGATTTATCAACATGTTTATTCCCTGTTCGGTCGTCATTTCTTCAAACGGGATCGATCGGACAAGAGATTTCGCGTTTGATTTACAAACTATCATTCCCCGAACAAGCACGGCGATCAAACGCTCGGTAATTTAACAAAATAAACTACCCCTGTATGGGTATGGGAAGTGTCCTCTCTGTGTCCACTGCGGGGAAAAAAAAGTAGTGGACACAAGCCCATATGTAATCCACACATTGTGCCAATGGAAACCAGCTAGAGTTGATTCTCATTAGAGACCACAAATACCACCAACCCATTATTGTCTACTAGTAGACTAATGCTAGGAATACACGGCTCCATGCGCGTTCAATCGAGGGGCCGTTTGAGCGTAGAACGATAAAGTCATCATGCTGCGCTCAAGCTTTGTCTATATCAGGCTGCAGCACTTGGGTTTACCAACATGTTGGTTCCCTGTTCAACCGAGCTTTCTTCGAGTCGGATCGATTTGTCCTGCTCAAAGAAAGGTTGGACAGCTCTATTTGAGCACAATCGAGCCCTGTGAACGCACACCACTCAATTGTGCTCTAAACTATTAAACAATCTAGCCGTGTATGCCTAGCTCAGTGGTTCCAAAACTTTTCTTGCAGGGCCCCCTTTTTCTATTTAGGGACATTTTTGTGCACCCTCTCTCCCCATTCAAACACAGGTTAAAAATGAGGGTCTACGCCCCCCTGGAATACCTTCGCGCCACCCAGGGGGCCCGCCCCCCAGTTTGGGAACCACTGGCCTAGCTTAACTTAGGAAAAGACAGCCAAAACATCTAAACTAGACCATAAGTAATGCGTTATTATTTTGTTCTCTTTTTGCTTCCATTCTTATATGCAAAGGATGTTGCCTTTAATTCTTCTCCAAATAAGGGATCGATAACTTGTAACATCTGTTTTGTCCTGAATCAACCAATAACAAAGAGGAAGGACTATTTCTAAAGCAATCCAAGAAACAGTGTAGCCGACCATCGATTGCCTGCACGCTCCACTACACATTTATCTTACAGAGGAAATGGTAAATTGTGCCTGTCGATTATCTTAGGGCGGCTGTTGTGAAGGATTGAGGAGTAATGCGCTTGTTAATAAGCAGAAAAGTGGTTAAAAATATCAAGAGTAAGTGAAGGTTATACCTATAATGGGTAAATGTAGCAGAAATCACATCAAGCCCCTTGTCTGTCACTCCGTACAGATGAGCCTCCAACGTATCTAGCCCTGACTAAACTATTTATGGAAATTGCAATGGTTACTGGACCTAAAGAACAACACTGGTCTGTCCTATCAATGTGTGCTCAACCCATAAAAGCTATGGACAGCTGCCGACCACTTGGACACTATCTGCTTATCCTTGACAGTAATGCTGAGCCATTGGCTTCAATGTTTTCAGGAGATCCGTTGCCATACCATGAGGAGATTCCAGATTCAACAGCAGATCAGTGGGGTGCAGAGTCCAGGTCCCGGGGTATTTAGCAGCAGATCAGTGGGGTGCAAAGTACAGGTACTGGGTATTCAGCAGCAGATCAGTGGGGTGCAGAGTCCAGGTACCGGGGTATTCAGCAGCAG
>CM070039.1:29374401-29390119 GCA_036250615.1 Ptychadena robeensis | reverse complement strand
TCTAGTGGGATCTACACAACTCTTCCCCACAGCTCTAGTGGGATCTACACAACTCTTTCCCATAGCTCTAGTGGGATCTACACAACTCTTCCCCACAGCTCTAGTGGGATCTACACAACTCTTCCCCACCGCTCTAGTTGGATCTACACAACTCTTCCCCACAGCTCTGCTGGGATCTACACTACTCTTCCCCACAGCTCTGCTGGGATCTACACTACTCTTCCCCACAGCTCAGCTGGGATCTACACGATGATCGTGCCTGATTTCTGATGCGATTGACTACACAATTTTTACTCACAATTTTTTTTTCAAAATCGCCATAAAAAAAAAAAAAGGTCGCCCCTTGATCGCGCCCATAGAGAATGAATGGATGCGATTTTTTATTGTGTTCACACGTGACTTTTGATCGCGTCCACACACAATTTTTATCGGGTCCATAGACATGAAGCTGAAAAATAGCAGCCTGAAATCAAAACGCAGGAAGCCGCGATTCTGAGCAGCCTTAAGTTAAAGTGGGGACAATCCCATTCAACTAAATGGAAGCAATCAGCCGCCATCGTCGCACACAATTAAAATCACGGGGCTGATCGGGGAACAACCCCTTAGTGATGCCTCTGGGAATCTGGCCTTATACTATGGGCATTGGTGGTGATTACTTTTATTTTCTCTTCATATTTGATGCTCTTTCCTGCTTACGAGTGGATAGAAATTAAAAGGTAATAAGCAGTAATGTGTGGTCCTTGGTAATACAATGGAACTTGTTTCAGAGAGGCCCACGTGGACCCCGGGGTAAGATTACCATCTATAATCTGATGGTACGATCTCTATGGAATGCAATGAGCTCACACTGCTCATTTCCATTACATGGCACCCCATGCACCACTGCAATGCACTACCGCATACACTGCATAGCAAACACGATCCGTGTCCTTTTTCTTGGGGACATAATGGTGTGTAGGCAGCCCGTTCATCTGATGTGATCATGATGTGACACGCCAGATTCCGAGGTAGTGCCTAGGCATATTGAGCGCTCTGATCTGCCCGCAGTGTCTCCATGCATGCACATCACATTGATGAAACCGCATGTCACTACGCCAGTTGATGCATCATGCATGGATCTGCATTGTAACACGGGACACCCAATTTAACAGCAATGCAGGCTGACATGCGTCCTGATCATTTTTATTAATTATCATGAGGTATAACGCACACTCGCCGCGCTTGGGGTTTTTGTTGATAACTAACATAGCGGTGGCAATGCAACCGTATACATTACCAGCAAAAAAACTAATTTTTGATGTAGCTATGATATCGGTGATCACGGCTGATAGGTAACGGCACGGGCTGCGCTTGAGTCCCACATGCAAGTGTATGGGAACACTTGCGCTGCGCCTGCAACAACGCAAGCTACAAGGTTTCGGTATAGCGCAAGAAATGCAAGCGCACAACACAGCTCATCGCAGCTAGTGCGATCACTAACAAAAGCGAACACCTGATGAGTCAGGGGCAGCACCTGAACGCAAGACTCACGTGCAGCCCCATGCACTAATGCGCCATAAAAGACGCCGCTTGCAGACTTTTGCATGCACCTTGATGAACTGGTATCAGATGAATAGGCTGCACAAGGCGTGTGCATTAGGTAAACCGCAGGGGGAGGGAACTGGTCAGCGCACAACGTAATGACATGTGTTTGCGAAACGCAACAGCGCGCCAAATGTGAATGGACCTGAAATGCATCAGCTCTGTACATATACAATCCCACCAGCTTCCTCCGCGCACCCAGAAGACCACATCCCTCATCACACTTTCTCCTATACACAGGGCGCGCTGGGACATGTAGTGCCCCCGACACCGCTCAATTACAACATGCTACAGCGTTTTGACATACCACGTGACCCCGCCCAGCAAGAAAGCAGCGTGCAGACTCTGCCTTAGCGCGCATGCGCTTCTTTCTCCGTGACCCCGCCCACCCTGCTACGAAGGGTTCACCGTCACTGCAAAGTCAATGCCTATTGGGGACGTCACAGGAGTGGGCGTGCCAGAGCGCGGCGTGGGGGTGACGTCATCGGAGCATCTGTACGGAGGGGTTATATAGGGGTAGCGCGCCGGATAGAGTGTGAATGATGGCGGGTTCATGTGAGGCTGTTTCTGAGGTCACGTGTGATACGGGGGAACGTTTCCTGTTTGGGAGATTTGTGTAGACGTGTCTTTGTGATTTCGCTTTCTGTTCCCTTACAGGAAACTTATCTCCACTTCCTGTCCTGTACGCATTGTAGGAAATGGAGAAATTTGCAATGTGAGTTAAATCCCTTCCTAGACAGTTGTCACCAGAACAGGTGTCATAATTTGGGAGATTTCCCCTCTCTTCCTGTTGTGGTGACACGATATTGCACACGATATTGTTGATCAGGAATGACAACACACAGCAATGAAAAGGACTCCTCCACCCTTTCATTGTGTACATGCTCACCATCATATCTCATGGAACGGTCTCCACAATGTGCATCACACTGGCCAGGCATAGTCTCCAGGGGTCAAGGTGACAACCTAGGAAATTATTTGGGAAATGGTGATAGAATGTTGTCACCCTAGAACAGGAAGTGCTGGAGCAGTGACCTTCATGGTAGAGTCACCTGCATGTTGTCCTCTGAATGTGTAGGATGAGAATCATGATGTGAACTATAGCACCCCCCCATCCTGATATCTCGCCAACAATACCCCCTAATCTCTGTTGTTGGGTAACCCTAACCTGCATGTGGCTTCTTATGGGGAGGGGTGCCCCAAAAATGCAGCCACTTAAGGGAAGGATTTGGTAGGGGAGGGGGGTTGGTAGTCCGGGGAATTAAACTCTGTAAAACAAAATACAGTATTTGGCTGTCTCTTTAGTTTTTCTTTCACACTTGGTAAGTGATGATGATTCAGCCGGGCTCAGAAGTGTGAAAGAGCCGAGAAGTCCGACCATAGGCCGTCTATATATGTATGTACCCCCCCCCCCCCCCCCCCCCCCCCCTCCCCCCAACATAAAGTTCAGTTCTTTAGTGTTGTCCTGTCATCGGATCGCTTCTTTCATCTCTTAAACTGCGCTTCTCTGTCCTCTTCTAGGTGTGAAAACGAAGCCGCGCCGATCACAAGTCTGTACCGCATGGCGAGTAAGCGGAGAAGCTTTTAGCGTTGGCGGGCGGCGTGTCGCTCAGGATTAGTATCACCTGTGTTGGTCGCATCATGCGCCGCTCTCACGCCCCAAGAAGACGTGTTCTGGTCATCTTATGCTGCGCGGAGGTGAGAAGAGGCTTTGTGCGTTAATGGAGGCGCGCGAAGAACAAAGATAAACCAGCTGACCGTGGAGTATGAATGATCGTTGTGGCCAAGACTGGCAATCAATAGGGTGGATTGTTCTGTGTCCGAGGGGGGCGATAGACCATAGGAAAAAGCTAAAGTAAAGGCGCCCTCAACTCGTATGTTAAAAGATTAACTATAACTAAATGTCTGGTTACACGGTAAGATTGGGGCCTGTTATGACGGGTTTGTTGGAACTCTCACCTTGGGTTGCCACTACCATGTTGGGTTGCCACCCTTTCACCTTGAGTTGCCAGTCTACCATGTTGGGTTCCCACTCTATTACATTGGGTTACTGCAGTATCACTTTCTTGCCACTCTACCATATTGGGTTGCCAGTTTTACCTTCCTGGGTTACCATGCTGCCACCTTGGGTTGCAAATCTACCATCTTTGGTTCCCACTCTTTTACAACAAGTTGCCACAATACCCCCTTGGATGGCCAACCTATCGCATTGGGTTGCCACTCTACCATCTTGGGTTGTCACTATCACCTTTGGTTGCCACTTTACAATCTTGGCTTGCCAGTCTACTATCTTTGGTTCCCACTCTATTACAACAAGTTGCCACAATACCCCCTTGGATAGCCAACTTATCGGCTTAAATTGCCACTTTACCATCTTGGGTTGTCACTTTCACCTTTTTTAGCACTTTAAAATCTTGGCTTGCCAGTCTACCACCTTAGGGTACCACTTTATTACATTGGGTTTCTGCAGTATCACTTTGTATTTTCAGTCTACCATCTTAGGTTGCCACCTTGGATAACCACTTTACCTTCTTGGGTTGCAGGTGTACTACCTTGGGTCCCATTCTTTTACAACAGATTGTCACAGTACCAACCTATCACCTTTGGTTGTCACTGTATTATCTCAGGTTGTCACCTTTGGTTGCCACTTTAAAAGCTTACCACCATGCCACCTTGGGTTGCCACTGTCCACTTTGGTCACTTGCCACCTTACCACCTTCAGTTGCCACTCTACCATTTGTAGAGGGAACCACACCATCACATTGGGTTGCCACCTTTGCCTTTTTCGGGTCTTTTTGATCTTTCTTTTTATAAGATTGGGAACAAGTTTTGTCTGTCCAGGCAAGTTGGCACTCATCGTATCGCACCACCCCCAGTGCACTATATGGCTACACAGTACACCATTATGTGACTATTGCCTAGTGTGTGGTTTGGGTAAATATTAATACAGGTCAGTGTGGCATTAATTTAATTGTTACATTTTGGATTGAGTAGGAAATGGTTAAAACCCTATTGTCTGTCTCCAGTAGCAGAGCTTTACCCACACTTCCTGTCACACAAAATTAAGATTTAGAATTTTCCAGCACATTCTGAGCTGTAGGCACTGACATAATTGCCCATCATGCAAGGCCAACAACCCTGCATTGTAAAGGTGGGCACCAATGACCAGCCCAGAGTAAGAGATTATCGAGGCTGGAAGCAGTGGTTCTCAACCTTTTTATATCTGCAACCCTGGAAGTGACGTTGTGAAGTGTCACTTCCTGTATTTGGAATGTGAAGTGCCAATGTGACTTCCATATCCGAGGTGACACTCTGTATGATCAGGTAAGTGTAATGCCCTCTCCCTCCTATCTTGACATTATGCAAATTATGTGTTGTGTGCCCTATGTTAAGCGCAGTGCTTGGCGGGGGTCCCAACGGAGCACATACACATTACCTGCCCAGCGGATCCTCTGTTTACATGGAATTGAGCCGATCCACCGATGCAGGGGTTAACGTAGTGCAGTACATTAAACCCTGCATTGGCGGATGTGTGAACAGAACATTCGTCTGGCAGGTAATGTGTATGTGCTCTGTCGGGACCCCGCCAAGCACTAATTAACCTTTAATGTAGGGGGTCGTGATGGAGCACACAACACAGTGGAGACATAGCTTAGTTAGGAGGTAGGGGGAGCTACTCTCCCTTTTAACGTCTTACTCTGCTTGTGGGCATCAGCGCTGCTGCTTTTCAGCAGTAGCTCTAATGCTTTGAGTAAACTCTGTGACCCTGTGACATGGTTGTTCGACCCCCAAGGGGATCCCAACCCACAGGTTAAGAACCACTGGTCTAAAGGATGAGCAAACACAAATCTAAAGGTAGCCATACCAGGGTCCGATTCCCACACAATTCCTGGCCGATCGATCACCGGGCGCGCGCAAGCCGATCGATCGGCTAAGAATTGAGTGCAGCCCACTTTGCCCGATCGACCCTGCCCGATCAACATGGCCCCCTGAATCGGATCTGCCAGAGAACCAACATGCTGGTCTTTCTTACCCGATTCAGCACACATCAGGGGGAGTTGCCATGTGTGAAGTGATCGATCGGGCACGGAATCGTCCAGGAATCGGTGGCCCAAGGTGGTAGGGACAGGCTTAATTGGGCGATCGATCGGACATCCGATTCCCTGCTGCATCGCCGAATCGATCGGATGGGTGATCGATCGTCCATGGAATCACAACATGTATGGCTAGCTTAAGAGTTTAGATCTCTCTGTCAGATATCCTTTAGATCTACCAACAACTATGTAGCGCCGGGTCCTCTGCAATTGAACACAGGTAGACTTGGTGGTTTAGAAAGTCCCTCATATTGCATGGTTTTTGCACGGTCCCCATACACCTTTAGATTTCTCTGTCAGATTT
This sequence comes from Ptychadena robeensis, assembly GCA_036250615.1. Classification (NCBI taxonomy): domain Eukaryota; kingdom Metazoa; phylum Chordata; class Amphibia; order Anura; family Ptychadenidae; genus Ptychadena; species Ptychadena robeensis. Next base: position 29,384,140 of record CM070039.1, on the reverse strand, counting down.
CCTTTAGATCTCCTTTTGTTTTACCAAAACCATGTAATATAAAGGACTTTCTAAACCATCAAGTCTACCTGTGTTCAATTGCAGAGGACCCGGCACTACATAGTTGTTGGTAGATCTAAAGGATATCTGTCAGAGATCTAAAGGTGTATGGCCAGCTATAGGTTCCCCAAAATTAACCCTTTCGGCGCTGAAAGTAATTAGATAAGTAGAGGCCCAGACTGAAAAATGTGTAAATTGTCCATATGGGGGTCTAAAGATTTCAGAGCTGAACTCCCCACTCTTTTCATAAGGAAATTAAGGGTTAAGGTTCCCTGTATGATAAATCTACAATTATTGTTCAGCAGAACTCTGATTGGTGCTACACCTGCCAATCACATGGCTGTATTACATTCCGCACATCAGCTTCACTTATTAGCTATAGAAAAGTAAAGGCCCCGGGTGTGCGGTGAGCAAACCTCCCCCCACCAGCCCACACGTATGAGAAATTCATTCCACACGCCATACATAACGTGGCACATAAAGCCTACTTAAAGCATCAACTTAACTCGAGTCAGCAGTCCGGATTAAATGATTTGTCGCTTCGCCTGACCCACACATGTTTCTGGGTAACCTTTGGTGCCTTCAAAGTTTAGACAGAAAAAAAAAAGTTGAGTCCGCTTTTTAAATCATTATAAATGGAAAGTGACAGAGGGGTTTCCCATTGAGGTCTCACCCACATCCGTTTACCTTCTACTAGCCATAGACATACAGATATCCCTTCCATTGTTGAGTAATCAATCCTAGCGGGGTTATGTCACCGCGCCAACCGATCATTCACCGTTCCATCGTCGGATGGATGTGGATCCCCATCCAACGTAACGGCGATCGGACAAAAAAATACAGACTTGTCAGATCAATCAGTTTTTTGTAAATTTTCAACTCGTTAGGATCAATCGCTTAAGGTGGGAACGCCAATTGATCGATCATTAGGGAATCGCACTCTAAATCAACCTGTGTATGACTGGCTTAAAAGTCAGTAGACGCAGTCCATGAGACGGCAAAATTCCAGGAATTACCATGCAAATTGTATGCAGATACTGAGCATGGGACAGGTTGTACTTGATTGGATCAGTTTCAATTTGCATACAATTTTCATTGGAATGCCGAAATTCTACTATCTCATTGACCACAATTGGTCACAATTAAAGCAGGTTTAAAACTCATAAAAAAAATATTAAGTACAGTATTTGCCTACATGGGTATTGATCCATCAAAGTGATCCCTGTAGAGGAAAATCTGATACTTACATTCCCCTCTTCCTCGCTCCATCGCCGACATGCCTGAAGTGTCCTGTCCTCCAGCATCTAAGATGGTGGAGCGACACTCTTCCTTTCTCGCTCTTTCCACCAATTGGGATCTGAATCTGGTGACGATCTGCCCCTCCAGCATCACTGGATTCGGATCTGGCTGGCTGTTGGGCACACAGGGATTATGGGAGGCAGACGTCAGAAGTGGTAGGGGAGAGTCGTCACTGAATGTTTACAGATTTCACCAGGTAAGTATTTTTTTTTTGCCCTATTAGCACCTCCGATGCCGGTAATAGGAAGCAGATACTGAGGTGGTAGGTCCGCTTTAACTGGACTTGTTTTGCTCTGTTAAAGTTGTTTCATAGCCTCTCTAAGCTACCTCTAGGAGTGTCCACGAGATGTCTTCAACTCAACTTATCAAGTATGGCTACATATGACTATAGCACCTCTGCGTGCTAGAGGTGAACGTATAAACCTGGCCTGGATAAGTATTCAGAAGCTGCAGGGACAATAGACCTTATGTGGGTGACGTTCGCCTGGTTGGAAGGAGTGCTCAGCAACATTGAAAAGAGAAAAAGGAGTAGATGTGTGTCCACAAGCCACATTGTCACCTTTTTTCTTCACAAGCAAGAGCTGCAGACCTCTAAACTATATACAGTATGGCCTTCAGATTGGTTCTAGAACAGTGTGTAGACATCTTAATGGGATAGATTTCCATGGCCAAGCAGCTGCATCAGAGTCTTATATCACCAAGTACAATGCAAAGCATCTGATGCTGTGGTGAAACCCCACCAAGAGCAGAGAAGACTTATGTGGAGTGACCAATTACATTTGTCTGGTGATCCCATGGATATGTCTAGGTTTGGTGAATGCTGGGAGAACAGTACATTGTGCCAAACTAAAAGCATGGCAAAGGGTGAATTATGCTGTGAGGTTGCTTTTAAAGGGTTGGCCTTGACTCAGGATACCAAGACACGTGTTTTGCTCCCAACTTTGTGGATGGTCCCTTCCTGTTCCAAGATACAAACCAAGATCCATAAAGACATAGATAAGAGAATTTGGTGTAGAAGGACTTGACTGAGCTTCAGAGCCCTGAATGCAACCTCATCCTGATAGAACACCTTTGGGATAAATTAAAGTGCAGACCCCCACCTTCTCATCACTGTCGGACCCCACAAATCTCACTCTTCTAAAAAGAAGAAGAAAAAAATCCCTAAAAACTCCCCTCTTCAGTCTGCTCTACCCATCTTCTTATTCCTGACATCACCACCATGCCAGTCCCTTTCCCCCTCCACCTATTGTATACTCTGTTCCCCATCCTTTTGTAAGCCCGACCGGGCAGGGTCCTCCACTCCTCCTGTGTCATGACCTGACCATGTGTGGCATCTCAACTCTAATGTATTGTTCAGAACTGTGTAACATGTTGCTATATAAATAAATAATAATAAAAGACATGGGCAAACAGCGGCCCATATCCTTCCTTTTTAATTTGGCCCACTGAACCTTTTATGCTATGAAGATTACATTCAATGTATATAAATTCCGACAAACACTTCAACCATAAGCTCTTAAGCCCCCTATACACCTTAAAATCTTACCATACAATTTCTGTACAGTCAACTTTTCTTCTAACAAAATCATATAATATGAATAGCTTTCTAAACCTTCCAATCACTATGTATTCTATCAGGGAGGACCCGGCACTACATAGCAGTGATATATACCTTCCAGTCACTGTGTATCAGGGAGGCCACTATACTATATAATTGTTGGTAGATCTAAAGGAAATTGTATGGCGTGATCTAAAGGTGTATGGGGGGCTTTAGTCCACCCCCTCTGTCAAATTTAAGAACCCATTGTGGCTCTCAAGTCAAAAACATTGCTCATCCCTGCTTTAGAAGAGACACAATATTTCAGAGATATGAGCTGGATATGATATAAGAGGCGTATTCACCAGAGACACACAACTCTCATCATTTTCCTTACACTCAAACACAATGTCTTCATAACTCTGGAGAAAACCTTAAATGAAACCAGCGAGACATAAATCAGACCATTTGTGGTTTGGATCAGTGAAGACCGATATACTAAGTTTCATACAACTTATTTAAAGTCTGGATTCATCTGCATATGGTCAGATATTGTAAATGCACAGATTTATTTGTGTCCTCATTGCAAAGAGTAAGGAGGATACACTGACTGCTGTAACCTGTCACAACCAATAAGAAGTAATGTACATCGTTTACGGGAAAGGTAAAAAAAAGTCAAAAGAGGGAACTTCCACTTCTGGAAAACAACAATTTTTCTGTCCGCTGCAGATCTGATAAACAAATCTTTTGAACTTAATTTAAATTAAGAACTCCGGCTTTGGTAGATATCCTCCTGGGCATTACGCCCGTGGCCAGTACAGGCGCAGTTTGATTCACATGCCGGGATCGGGTGCAACCACCGGCTGTCCATGAGCCTGCAGCATTTCTCTATAGCTGCAGGCACACGGAGCCTTTCCGGCCCCGTGTCTTCGGTGTAATTGGTGATGCCAAAGGGGGAGGCGCCATAGACCTCCATGTTAATAGAGGGGGCGTCGCTTTTCTCCCCTGTGTAGAGGGCTGGGGGGAGAGTTGGCAATCACGGCAGAGTACAGTGTACAGTGCGAAAAGCCCATAATGCTAGGGAGGTTAAAAAAAACGCTTTCCCAACGCCATCATATAATGAGACATTGATGGGTTAAAAAAAGAAAAAAATCTCAAAAGTCCTAACCTGACATCCTTGAAAGAAAACACAATGACTTCGAAGCCCCTCTGTGTCAAAGTGAAACACAGTGGTTTCGGTACGGGGAGTGTCTCCAGTGAAAGCGGCAGATACACTTTCATGCTCCTAATACCAGATTCAAGAGTTCGCAGCTAGCGAGCACATGTAACATTTTGGATGACTTTGAAAGGAACGAGCACCCCCCGTAAGCTTGGGAAGACTCGACTGTACCCGTTCCAAGACGGCATTCTTTCATGCACACTTTGGAAATATGGGAGACTAAGAAAAAATAACAGCTCAAGAAAAAAAAAGAAAGGGAGCGAGAGAATCCTGATTCCTAACTTGCGGAAACCTCATGCCTCGGTTCTTGAAGGAAACTCCTTGATTTATGCGATACATTTGTTGCTAATGGCCCCCAGTACGGCCAGTCAGCTGAATCGCTCGCTCCGGCATCGAAACCTCTACCCCGTGACTCATTCCAGTGAGGTAGCATCTGCATTTTTTTACAGAAAGGGGAACACGCCATTGTTGTGTCAGCGTTTTCACAATGAATGGTTAAAATTGATGGAAATATCTCAAACTGAGAAATGTATTTATAGAACTCTTTCCCTTTTCTCAGAACTTCGAGGTGGTGTATTTATTGTACTTTATTTTGGCATCGTTGCGGGTAGCACGGTTTTACTGCTAAGACCGGATCGTGTAATTATGATTGTTTCAAAATATTTTCTCTTTATTTTTATAAAGCATCGCGGGCCAACGGGCTGAAAAAGTTACTGGGACTTGGAAGAAGTCACCCTGTTATTTTGTCAACATGTTTTAAGCTATAAAAAAGAAATCGATATATGCAACGCAAGAGCGGCACTAGGCAACGGCTGAGATCATTTAACGGCTTTCTATTGCTAGCTAATGATGCTTCATTAAAGTTCTTCTTAGTTTTTATATCATTTTGGCATTTGCAGTCATTGTAGGCTTAAGCCCCCATACACCTTACAACCTCGCCATACGATTTCTGTACAATCAACTTTTGTTTTACTAAAACCATTGTACAGGACGCCAGGAATGGGCCCTGAATGATGTATACCCCAGGTGCGCAACCTGCGGCCCTTTGGGCGTTCTTAGGCGGCCCTCTGGTCCTCCACTTGCGCCCCCGAAACCTAACTGTTATTGTATAGGGCATAGGAACTTGCCTGTCCAAGTGGGAAGAGAAGGAGAGGTGATAAACTTACCTGATAGACATATGTAAAAGTCAATCAGTGACCCAGATTGCGCCTGAGAAAGTCCCTCACTTCTCCTCTAGAGTGCCATTGCTCCCACTATCCACCAATGAAGAAGGGGTGATTATGCAACACATAACCTGAGAATAGGGGCATATAACCTTTGAATCAAAGGTTATGTGCCCGATAGATATCATCAAAGGCATAGGCACATAACCTATGACAATGTATATGAGTATGTATATCTTCTAGCTCTGCCTGTTGTCATTATTTCATTAAAAAATGCTTATACAAGTCTGTATAGGTTGCAAATATTATGTGCGACCCTTTAGTGATGCTGAGGACCCCACTTGTGGCCCTCCATGTCAACTCAGTTGACCACCACTGATGTATACGTATCAGGGTCCTCAAACACCTTTATATTTCTGTCAGATTTCCTTTAGATCTCCTATTGTTTTACCAAAACCATGTAATATGAGGAACTTTCTAAACAATCAAGTCTACCTGTGTTCAATCGCAGAGGACCCGGCACTACATAGTTGTTGATAGATCTAAAGGATATCTAAAGATGTATGGAGATGTAAAAGGTGTATGGCTAGTTTCACCCATTTTTGGGCTGTGTCCCTTTTAAAGTAACCCCTAGGGTGCTCGATGGACACAGTCCAGTATTCTATTAGCAGTCTGGGGACTGCAACATTGTTACGCTGCTGAAAGGGCCTGGACTTTGAATAGGTAGGATGGTTGGAGGGCCTCCTATTCACCCCACCCAGCACCTGTGGGAGTGGGTTGGCTGCACAGCAGCAATTATGACCAGGACAGGGGTGATCAGTATAGCCTTGTTTCCACTATACCGATCTCCTGCGATTATAATCGCGGCATGAAGATTCATTCTCTATAGGCTCGATCAGGTGGGATGGGGCAAGAGCCATATTGGTAATTTGGGCACAAATAAAGCCTTGCTTTTGGAAATTGCTGAACCCCCCAAGTTCACACCATGCAATATAAAGACATTTCTACAGTCCTGGCCAAAAGTTTTGAGAAAGACACAAATATTAGTTGTCACAAAGTTTGCTGCTAAGCAGCTTTAAGATCTTTGTTGGAGTTGTTTCTGTGATGTCCTGAAATAGAATTATAATCACTTCATGCGTTTCAAAGGCTTTATTGACAATAACATGAGATGTAAGCAAAATTCAGTATTTGCAGTGTTGGCCTTTCTGTTTCAGGACCTCTGCAATTCGACTGGGTATGCTCTCAATTTAACTTTTGGGCCAAATCCTGACTGATAGCAATCCATTCTTTCATAATCACTTCTTTGAGTTTGTCAGAATAAGGCCCCATATACACGCTTAGATGTTTTGGCCGACTGATCTCGCTGAGCCAAAAAATCGGGTGCCAATTTAAACACTTTAGTTTAAGATTTTGGCTGACCGAATGGCGAGCAAGCGATCGCACGCTCGATCGGCCAAAAAATCTAAGCGTGTATGGGGGGCTTTAGTTGTTTTTTGTTTGTCCACCTGCCTCTTGAGGAATGACCACAAGTTCTCAATGGGATGAAGATCGGGGGAGTTTCCAGGCCATTGACCCAAAATTTTGGTCCGTGAGCCACTAAGTTATCACTTTTGCCTTATGGCACGGTACTCCATCGTGCTGGAAAATACATTGTTCTTCACCAAACTGTTGTTGGATTGTTGGAAGAAGTTGCTGGTGGAGGGTGTTTTGGTTCCATTCTTTATTCATGGCTGTGTTTTTGGGAAAAATTATGAGTGATCCCACTGCCTTTGGATGAAAAGCAACCCCACACATGAATGGTCTCCGGATGCTTTACTGTTGGCATGACACAGGACTGATGGTAGCGCTCACCTTTTCTTTTTTCGGACAAGCCCTTTTCCAGATGCCCCAAACAATCGGAAAGGGGCTTCATCCTAGAATATGACTTTGCCCCAGTCCATTCACCATACTTTCTGCAGAAAATCAATCTGTCCCGGATGTTTTTTTGGGAGAGAAGTGGCATCTTTGCTGCCCTTCCTGACACCAGGCCATCTTCCAAAAGTCTTCGCCTCACTGTGCGTGTAGATGCATTCACACCTGCCTGCTGCCATTCCTGAGCAACCTCTGCACTGGTGGTTCTCCGATCCCGCAGCTGAATCCTCTTTAGGAGATTTTTTTGACCAGGACTGTAAACCTTCCAATCACTATGCATTCCAACAGGGAGGACCTGGCTCTACATAGTTGTTGGTAGATCTACAGTTAATTGTATGGAGTGATCTAAAGGTGTATGGGGGGCTTTAGTACTCACTAGCTGATTTTTACTTCAGATCCCATAAAGCGATCAGAACCCTAATGGATATGGGCTAGATCGATGGCCACTTCGAGTGCTGTGCGCACTCATGGTCATCTATCTGGTGTATATAACATGCGGCCATTCCTGTTTTCAAGCGGGAACAATCAATCCCACTTGGGTCCCCATCCAAAGCATCGGCTGAGCTGGATGACACAGCAATGCACTTCCAGCTCCTTGGATATCGAGGAAACTCCAGCCCAGTGTGATGATGTCCTTGAACGGCTCGAATATCCGTGTATGCCCAGCTTAAAGTAGACTGATCATAAGCAACCCATTTTTGGACACGGAGCAGTCAGACATACTGATAAATGTTGACACAAGTCTTGTGTCTACGAACAATCAGGAAAATCCAATTAACATTCTGATCACTTTCTAACTCAGAAGAACAAACAGGAGGGCAGAAGATTGAACATGTGCTGTGTACCGGGACTTTCAAACAATCGATTTACTCTCAGCAAAAAAAACTTCAATGAAAAGTGGGACTGGACCTTAGCAGTGATGAGTGGCACAGGCAATATTTGTATTCACAAGATATCACTAATATATGGAGTCTGGATGCCGACCTGGGAAGCCGTGTCCTCTTAGGACTCCCGGCGTCCCAGACCCACCGTTTAGCCGCTTTCCCACAGCGCAGAGCCACAGCCATGGGCACAAAACGTCAGGAGAAGGACCCCCAGTCCTCCAGGAAGCTGGGGGCTGCCTCCACATCACAGGCGCCCCCGATCTCTGACTTTTTTCCGCCAGGCGCGGAGTCCAAGATGGCAGCGCGAAGGCCAGGCACTCAGGCCTCTCCAGCGGGGTCCTCCCCCTCCCAGCGTTCCGGAGGAGAGGGAGGCGAAGACCGCGGCTGCGGCCCCCTCTCCCCACTGATGGTGCTGCAGGACTCGCCCGGGAATGCCTCCTTCTCCCCCCAGTCACCTCCACGTGAGTCACCCGCTTTGGCGGGCCCCCTGCTCCCCCATCAGCCGCCCAAGCGGCTCACTCCTGCTCTGGCCCAGCAGTATGCCGGTGGGGCGCCATGGCTCTCACAACAGCCCTCTCTGCCAGGATCCCCTGACCAGAACTCCCTATTGGCCTCCCCCCGGTCCCCCATCTCACCTTCCCTGGCCAGCAGCAGCAGTGCCTGGAGGGGGTGGCCTGCTCTCCCCCTCAGCCCCCGTTCCAAGAGCTCCTGCACCTTCCGCAACCTGCCGGCCTGGTGCTCCCATCTCGGCTGCAGGGGGCTCCTTGCCCCTTGGAGGACAGTGCCCACCGTGTGGAGGCTCCCCCAGGGGCTCTTGAGCTCTTGGCTCCCTCCTCAGAAGGGGGGCGTGCCACACGCTGACCATTGTGGATCGCCATCCTGTCCCCCCACACCGTGCTGACCATGGGGCCCTTGCTGCAGGGACTGCCCCAACCCCCTCGCCCTATTTTCACACCCCACACGGACTGAGTGCCCCTCCGTGGCCCGTATACCCTACCGACATGCCTACCAAGCGTGATTTTCTCCTACTGGTGCGGGAAGTTAAGTAAACGTGCCGTGTGGAAATTGGGGTGCTCCGTCAAGATATACAGCAGCTCTACTCCAGCGTGGATCACTTGGAGACTGGCGCCCAATCTACTGACAGGCTGTATTCGCCCTTCAACAACAGATGCACGACTTGACTAACGATAATCGGGACATGCGCCGCCATTTGGATGATATTGATAACCGCGGTAGGCATAATAACATCAGGGTGCGCGGCCTGCCTGAGGCTGCCCAGGAGAAGGATCTCCATCTTGTACTTCAGCACCTCTTCAACAACGTCCTGGGATGACCAGCAATCCAGCGCATCAAGTTGGATCGCCCATCAGGCGCTGAGACCGAAGGGCCCTCCTTCTCATCCCAGGGATGTTGTATGCCGGGTACACAACTTAAGGAGGAAATTATGCAAAAGGCTCGCCCGCTGAACGCTTTGGAATTTGATGGAGCCCCTATTCAGCTGTTTGCAGATGTCTCCTTGGGGATGCTTCAGCAACGTTGCCTGCTTTAGCCTCTTCTTGCCCTTCTTCGTGAGCACCGGATCCCCTACCGATGGGGTTACCCCTTTGCTTTGTTTGCCAGGCGCGCAGGCCAGACGCATACCCTTCGGTTTCCTGAGGACCTCCAGGACTTCTGCAAGGACTTGGGA
>CM070039.1:29360821-29374223 GCA_036250615.1 Ptychadena robeensis | reverse complement strand
CCCCCCCCCCTCCCTTGCTTCCCCATGCCCTATTGCCCATGGCTGTTCATATGTTGCTGCTTCTGCTTTTTGTGCGGGATATTAATGCTTACATGTGCTTTCTGTTGGCGGCGGGCCTGGCTGGCGTCCTCCTGGGCGGTCGGACATGCTTTTCCCCTGGGGCCCCCTGATGTGCCTTGTGATTGCTCGAGGTGGCACCTCAGGACTCCCCACACCGCTTTGCGGATATTACATTGTTTTTTTGTTATTCAGTTATGCTCCATTACTCCTGTGTGATTTTCAAGTTTTATGGTTCCTCTTCTGGATGTTCTGTTTTCTCTTTCTCTCTTCCTTTCCAGGGACTCTTCCCTTTTCCTTTTCTCAGGTCTCATGTCCCCGGGTGGTCCTGCTGACTTTGCTGGCATCGACGTGGGTAGCGGGTGCTCCTGGTATCGGGGCATCGATTTTGACGAGTCAGCGGCTGCATTTGTGGTCTGGTAAGTGGACTTCTTCTAGACTGACCGGGTTACCCATAGGCGCCCTCCCTCCCACTACTTCCCTATGATGTATAGTGTATTTTCGTGAGTTTCGCTCATCCAGGAGACTCATTTCAATGCCTCGGGTTCCTTTCATTTCGCCTCTCGCTATTTTCCCGCTGTGTATACGGCTCATAGCCCTAGCCGCAAGAGGGTGGGTGTGGCGATCCTGTTTCACCCCTCGTTCTCCTTTGTGCCCTCCTCTATCTTGGCAGAGGGCAGGTATCTTATCCTTCATGGGGTCTTGGGTACCTCCACGGTCACGTTTGTCAATGTCTATTCTAACCAGCTGGCTTTCCTTAATGTAGTTCTTTTTGGGTGGCGACTTCAATATGGTCTTCTCCCCGTCAGTAGATCGGGCCTTGGTCCCTCCATCTCCTCCCCCAGGTCATTCTCTCGCCCTCTCCCGACGCTTCCGTCAATCGGTGCGCCGGCATTCCCTGTATGATCTGGGGCAGATTCATCATCCGGGGGACTGTACGTACTCTTACTACTCGCCCCTCCATAAGACCCACACCCGTATATTCAGCCTATCTCGTGGTCGGATCATGCCTCACTCCTCCTCACCTTCTCTTTGGACTCGGCCTCTCCCAGACGGTGCCATTGGCGTCTTAACGAGCGCCCAGTGAAGGAGTAAGCTCATCGCTCTCGACTTGAGGGTGTCCTGCTTCACTATTTTAGCAAGAACAAGGGCTCGGTGAGCCCCCACTCTATTCTCTGAAAAGCCCACAAAACTGTTTTTCGGGGTCACTGTATATCCCTGGCCACCTCGCTTAAGAAGGATTCGCTGCGGGCCCATGACCTACTGGTGGCGGAGATCGACTAACATCGACGGTGGGACTCCAACATCCTTGGAGGCGTCATGGTTTGTACCAATTGGGCCATTTTGTTTCTCCGCTCACCAGGGAGTTCCTCTCCTTCACAGACCTCCAGCGTAAATACGCGGCCCCTAAGTCCTGTTTTTTTAGTTATCTCCAATTGCGCTTTCTAAGACGCTGCAGTTTCCACCTCTATCCCCCTTTGAGAAGCTGTGTAAACAGGGGGCCGCGGTTAAGGGTCTCCTCTCAGACATATACAAGCTTTTGATTGACTTCCCCATACAGGAGACTAAGCATCCTTATATGCTCCATTGGGAACGGATCCTGGGACGGGGGCTGTGACTTCAGGCCTGGCAGACGATTTGGGCTGCGGCCCAGAAATCGTCTCTTTGTACCCTTTACAATTTTTACAAGTGTTCTTCTGGTATTACACCCCTGTCCGCCTCCACCGTATGTTCCCGCAGCTTCCTGACTCTTTCTGGAGATGTGGGTTGGACAGCTACCCTAGAACATGTGTTTTGGTTTTTGCCCTTGCATATCCCCTTTTTGGGCTGAAGTCAATAGGCTATTGATGGACCTCTTAGAGACGGATATTTCCCTAGATCTTTCTACTCACCTGCTAGGCCTTCCCGTAAGGGGACTTTCCAAACCCTGCCGTAGGCTTCTGGCTCATGTGCTTACTGCTGCTCGCTGTGTGATCTCGCGCAGGTGGAAGCAGGTTCTTCCGCCTTCCTATCGAGATCTCATAGAGAGGATTCATGACATTCGCCTTATGGAGAAGCTTACGGCCTTCATAAAACCTTATCTCGCTTTGAGGAGGTCTGGTCTCGGTGGGATGACCGCTTTCCTTCAGGCCATTCCTGGGGGACGCCTGGGGACGGATGTGACGGCTCTTTCTCTTGCCTTCTCCTCTCTTTTTCTCTCTCTCTCTCTCTCCCTTTTCCGCTATCTCTCTCTATCTCTATCTGATTTTTCCTGTAATTTGCTGTTTATAGTCAGCATTTCATAGTGTATTTCATGGTGTTTGACTCCGAACTGCTCCTTGGATGCTGTACCATAGGTCCTACCAGTATGGAGGTATATCCTCTCCATCGGCTTGCTAGATACCTCTGGATATGGAGTCTTTCCAATGTTTTGCCATATATTTTCTTATATATGTGGATGCTGATATATGCCTGTATCTCTATGGAAATTACCCTTCTGTGTTTTACTTTTGCCTGTATGGTTGATTGTTAATTTTTCTTCTGCAAAAATTTGAATAAAAAAAAATTTTCTCAAAAAAAAGATATCACTAATATATCACCTAATATCCGCAATAAATGTGAGAATTTGTCATCTCTATTCATTATTACCTTTATTGCACAAATTTGTATTGGGCATGCGCATACTTTGAACGCACAAGTCAAGTCTGTAAAAAATCAGGAATAGGAGCGATCACTATATTCTTTACAAATTCCTATTTTCTCAATAAAATTTGTGATTAGAATTTTCTAATCACAAACAACACTAGACCTTATGGGGAGTCCTTAAAAGGGAGCAAATGAGGCTTTTTAGGTTATAGATATTCAGTAAAAAAATCTAATAAAAAAATATTCATGGTTTTATTTTTTTACATAATAAAATGGATACAGTACATAATAACATTACCACATTAAGGATAGAGGAACAGCTGTTGGTACACTACACCCAACAGCGCCCACCCGCGTGTGCAAAAAGACTCCTCTTTTTTACAACAATACCCTGATCTCTCCCATACACAGGAGGAGGGTTACATAAAATTCTACAACGCGTTTCGGCCTGATATTTCGGACTTCGTCAGGGACATAGGGTGTCTGTCCTATGTTTGATATAAAACTGGAAAAAATCAAACACAAGAAGTGCACATGAAATCTAATGTAGGGTACAGACGGCTCGATATTTGATCCGTCCGATGTCCCCTGCAGCAGCGTGATGACGTCCGCCAGGGAGACAGCTCTGCTTTCTCTCCAGCTCAGCCGATGCTACAGACATCGGACATGATTAACAGTGTCCGATATCCCAGTTTTCGGGCAGGATTGATAGGTCCCGCTCGAAAACTGGGATGGCTGCATATGATATGGGCCAGATAGATGGCCATGAGCATACATGGCGCTCGAAGCGGCCATCGATCTGACCCATATCTTCATGTGTGTACCCTGCTTAAGGATAGTTGGCAAACCCTTAAGACTTAACCCTTAGGCTTGCAGGTGCTCCTGTGTTGTACAGGGGCCAGTCATTAAGTGCATACGTCACCCATTGTGGCAGGGGAGGTCGGAGATAGACCTACTCAGCCAGAGGGACCCCTTAGACGGTGGGCTCTTAATAGCTCCAGCTAGTTGCCATCAATAAGGTTTTAACTCATATCTTCCAGTCTGGCCCACAGATAGTTGGGCATATTATGTCTGTTCAGTCCTGAATTTTTCTGCTCATCTTCCTCTAGAGCGGTGTACTTGCTGCTGTCCTCCATGCTAGCACGATTGCACATGTGTGCCTCAAAAGCCTCTTTTGGGCCCTTGGGGGTTTTCCTTTCTTTCCCTACATTTCCCCTGTCCCAATTTATATAATCCAAAGTGTGGCGCCAATAAAGTTAGAAAAGTTAAATAGATGGCCCTTTCATGGTGTCTTCTCAACACTAGACCTTAGTATACACAGGTGCCCAACCTGTGGCCCTTTTGGCATTCTTCAGCGGCCTCTCTCAGTTCCCCACTTGCTGCCCCTGAAACCTAACCTAACTAATATATAGGAACTCACCTGTCCACCGATCCCCCGCTGATGCGCCCTCGCCTGGGATCTTAGAGCGGGAAGAGGAGGCTCCGGCTGAGCACGCTGATTGACTTATGCGAAAGTTTTGTTATTTAAAAACGAAAAATAATGTCTTCTAGCACTGCCTGCTGTCATTAATTCATTATAAAATGCTTAGACAAGCCAGTATAGAATAGATTGAAATTGTTATGTGTGGCCCTTAAGGGAAGCCAAGGGCCGCACTTGTGGCCCTCCATGTCAACTCACATGCCCACCACTGCCTTAGTAGGACCATGAGCAAAACTTCAGTCTCTTGCTCAGCTACAGCAGTCATATGAAGGGTGTTCATGTAACAGATTGAATGATCAGGGTGCACATAGTTAATCCACGTCATGGGTGTGCTTGATTAGACTTCAGAAAGGCTATAAAAAGTAGACGTGTAAATATCTTGCTTGCAAATCTCAGTTTTGGGATTAGGTGTTCCCAGGAGTAAACAAGAACAAGACAGCAAGTTGGCCAGCTATACTAAAGCAGTTCCAGTAAGAAAAATAAAAGCCCCAGGCACGTAGGCAATGATCCGCTGTGTGCGATTTCGTGTTAAAGCGGAACTAAACTCTAAAATTAGGATTAGAGTAAGATTTATATACTCGCATACATGCAGAGGAATGTTACTTCCCCTAGCTGGGTTTGCTGTTTCAGAATGCATTTATAAAAACTAAAGGTAGGCATACACGCTTCGATAGATGAGGGACAGACTGCAGCGTGATTACGTCAGAGGATCGGCATTTCCATACAAAATAATGGGAATCTACCAACATGTCGGATCACCGACATGCGAGAGATACCTGGTCGATCTCTCCCGGTTGGCACAAACGATTTTCGGCCAAGCGATTGCATACCTGTCAACCCTCCCGTTTTGGCCGGGAAAGTAAAATTTTTTACCAGTAGCATGGCGCTCACCATAACAAGGCCGGTATGTAAACAAACAGCAGGAACACATAGATGCAGGCTGCTTGTAAACAAAGCCCAGTTAGAAACAGGGTACTTTAATGGTTCAAAGTACAATCACTGCCTTTTGGCTACGATCTAGTGTAGTTTCTGTACTTATCAGTTGCCTATGGGGATTCCTTGTATAATCCTTTCCTATGGGATTGGGTTTCAGGTTTCCTCATTTGGTGAAGGGAATGTATGTGCGTAAATTCTGCATTTCTGGCTCCAGCTTGATTGGGCAAGAAGCATGGTCAAGTGTCTCCCATGTATCCGTAATTGGTAGGTGGTGTTGGGAAGTCATGTCCTCCAGGTCTTTGATTTGGGTCATTGTGCCCCTTTCCCTGGTTGAGGTTTTGTGTCAGTACCGGCCACCATACCTCCCGGGGTAGATTTTATAGCCAGCCACTAGGCCTGCCCCATGCTTTCGAGCATTGAGCACTTTTATTTATTTATTTTTGATGTAGTATGTCCTGCCCACACCCCTCTGCACGTTTGTTTTGTTTGTGGGTTTTTATCCTCTGGGACTTAACCCCGAAAAGTGGTGGGGAGAGACTTCTTAAGGCCCCCATACACAGGTCGGATTCCATGGCCAATTGATCACTCACCCGATCGATTCCGGCGATCTCAGCGGGAATCGGAGCTCCGATCAATCAGCCAATTAAGAGTATCCATCGCTGCATACCACCTTGTCCCACGGATTCCTTGACAGATCCGTGTCCGATCACTTACTTCCCAAATGGCAACTCCCCCTGATGTGTGCAGAATCGGATCAGAAAGACCAACATGTTGGTTCTCTGTCGGATCCGATTCTGAGCCCCCGATCAATCGGACGCGAACGATCGGACAAGGTGGGCTGCAAGCGAATCCGGCACGATCGTTTCGCGTGCACGCGCGCGGAATCGATTGTGCCGGAATCCGGTGGGAATCCGACACGTGTATGGGGGCCTTTACGGCTCTGGCCCGGCAGTCTCTCCAAGCTCGAGACCCTCTTCGTAGGGTACCTGGATCCTGTTAAGGACACCTGGGGAATGGGACACTCGAGGGTCAGGTGGCTTCAGCTATCTGACCTACTAATCACCCCTTTTTTGGGAACGAGTCCTTAGCCCCTTTATATTTTGTGTGGTTCCATGATTGTGTGTGCGAGCACACACCGAGGCACAAAGTACAAAGTACAAAGTTTGCTTACTTTCCTCCTGCCTGCTCAGGAATTCATCATTTCTTTTATAAATTGATACTATGGCCAAAAAATATTAATATAAAAGGTCAGAAGGTAGGATGTAGTCGTGACGTATTTGCCTAAAAACTTCTACTTATGCATTTCCAGCACATATCACCTCTCGACCACCTCAGACAGCCACAAGTATATTTAGTATCCCAGCAATTAATCCTACATCATCTCCAGCACCGCAGCGTGATTTGTGTAAGAAACCCGATCTACATGACCAAAAATAGCTCTCGGAGCTCTGATTAATTCGTTAATTTTCGTTTATTCCTAAAGAGATTAATGGACAGAAAAATCTGGGCCAGAATGAAACGGCAAGTGTTTGATAGCACTGGAACCTGCAGGCATATTGCTTAGTGTTGATATTTCAATTATATTTGGGAACCATGCACAGATTAGAAATTGTAAAAAGGCATGGCTGAATTAATGCAAAATCCTTGAAAGTGACATAAATTGCACCATTTCTAAAATCAGCTTAATGTGTCCATAGCACATACTTCATGGTGATTTTCGTCCCTATCTCAGAAGTTCAACTTAGTATTAGTTCTTAATGTGCAAAGTGTACAGCTAGTTCTTTGTGGAATGTACGACTCAAAGTCAACCTGTGGCTAGGCCAAGGACATTAACCTCCCTAGCACTCTGCTGAGGTCCAGATTTCCGTAACAATAGCGCACCATAGACTTAAATGGAATTTTTTTTTAATGTTGTAGGCCTGTAACTGTAACCACAAGCTGTCCATTCAAGGTTCTAGAAGACATTCTAAATATAAAAATGTTTAAACACACAATTAAAATTAAAAATGTAAAGAAAAAATTACATTTAAAAAATTACATTTAAAAAAATTACATTTAGATCACTCCATACAATTTCCATTAGATTGAAGGAAGTCCTCACTGATAGAATACATAGTGATTGGAAGGTATATATAACTGCTATGTAGTGTTGGGTTCTCCCTGATAGAATACATAGTGACTGGAAGGTATATATCACTGCTATGTAGTGCCGGGTCCTCTCTGATAGAATACATAGTGATTGGAAGGTATATATCACTGCTATGTAGTGCCGGATCCTCCCTGATTGAATACATAGTAATTGCAAGGTATACAGTGGCTTTTCCACATTGTGTCACATTACAGCCACAAACATGAATCAACTTTATTGGAATTCCACGTGAAAGACCAATATAAAGTGGTGTACATGTGAGAAGTGGATGAAAATCATACATGATTCCAAACAATTTTTACAAATAAATAACTGCAAAGTAATTATTCAGCCCCCTTTGGTCTGAGTGCAGTCAGTTGCCCATAGGCATTGCCTGATGAGTGCTAATGACTAAATAGAGTGCACCTGTGTGTAATCTAATGTCAGTACAAATCCAGCTGCTCTGACGGCCTCAGAGGTTGTCTAAGAGAATATTGGGAGCAACAACATCATGAAGTCAAAAGAACACACCAGACAGGTCAGGGATAAAGTTATTGAGAAATGTAAAGCAGGCTTAGGTTACAAAAAGATTTCCAAAGCCTTGAACATCCCGCGGAGCACTGCTCAAGCGATCATTCAGAAATGGAAGGAGTATGGCACAACTGTAAACCTACCAAGACAAGGCCGTCCACCTGAACTCACAGGCCGAACAAGGAGAGAGTTGATCAGAAATGCAGTCAAGAGGCCCATGGTGACTCTGGACGAGCTGTAGAGATCTACAGCTCAGGTGGGGAATCTGTCCATACGACAACTATTAGTCGTGCACTGCACAAAGTTTGCCTTTATGGAAGAGTGGCAAGAAGAAAGCCATTGTTACCAGAATAGCATAAGCCATGTGAGGGACACAGCAAACATGTGGAAGAAGGTGCTCTGGTCAGATGAGACCAAAATGGAACTTTTGGGCCAAAATGCAAAACGTTATGTGTGGCAGAAAACTAACACTGCACATCACTCTGAACACACCATCCCCACTGTGAAATATGGTGGTGGCAGCATCATGCTCTGGGGGTGCTTCTCTTCAGCAGGAACAGGGATTTGATGGGAAGATGGATGGAGCCAAATACAAAGCAATCTTGGAAGAAAACCTCTTGGAGTCTGCTAAAGACATCAGACTGTGGTGGAGATTCACCTTCCAGCAGGACAATGACCCTAAATATAAAGCCAGGGCAACAATGGAATTATTTAAAACAAAACATATGCATGTGTTAGAATGGCCCAGTCAAAGTCCAGATCTAAATCCAATCGAAAATCTGTGGCAAGAGCTGAAAACTGCTGTTCACAACTACTGTCCATCTAATCTGACTGAGCTGGAGCTGTTTTGCAAAGAAGAATGAACAAGGATTTCAGTCTCTAGATTGGCAAAGCTGGTGGAGACATACCCTAAAAGACTGGCAGCTGTAATTGCAGCAAAAGGTGCTTCTACAAAGTATTGACTCAGGGGGCTGAATAATTACACACATCCAACTTTGAAGTTATGTGTAAAAATGTTTGGAATCATGTATGATTTTCGTTCCACTTCTCACCTGTACACCACTTTGTACTGGTCTTTTACGTGTAATTCCAATAAAATTGAGTCATGTTTGTGGCTGTAATTTGACAAAATGTGGAAAAGTTCCGAATACTTTGGCAAGCCACTGTATATCACTGCTATGAAGTGCTGGGTCCTCCCTGATATAATACATAGTTATTGAAAGGTTTAGAAAGGTCCTCATGTCACATGGTTTTGTTAGAAAAAAAGTTGATTGTACAGAAATTGTATGGCAAGATTGTAAGGTGTATGGGGGGCTTTTTCAGGAAAATATATATGCTGTTCTCTTGAATAAATCCAGACACGTAAAGATTTCTTATGGACCAATATCAGCTTTAATTAAGCTTATTAAAGTATTTTACACAACATTACATCTTAACATGACCCGTAAGTGAAAATAATTGCTGTATTTATGCAAACTTGCTTTTTACGTTTTTGAAATCATATCAAGGCGACTTTGTATATGGTGTTTAATTTGCTGCTGTGTGAGTAGGCATTTTTAAAATGTAAAGCAAGATATACACAGGTCGTAAAAGTATTGTTATAGGAGAGAAATATCCAAAGAATGCTAATTTCAGGCAGCAGAATTATAGATTTCAACAAGATTTATTAGGTCATAACAGGAATAAAATAGTTTCACCCTTCTATTGTGGTAGTTAGAACTAGGGATGAGCGCCATGTCAACCCCTGTCTGCACTGGTTTGGTGTTTTCTCTTACTGGAGTTTTTCTCCATTGTGGAGCCATCAATTGACAGGTAGATAGCAGTTAATGGAGATTTGGTTTATGTCACATTAGCAATCCAACTTTCCACCATAAGAAATGCCAATATACTCCTGTCTATGACATCATGTCCTTGCCATGTGGCCAATGAGATGTCGACTTCCCCTGCCCCCTAGTGAGTTCTCCTGTAATTCTTTTGCTGGTGATGCGTTTCTTAGGTATCATCAACAATGTTTTTAGAAATTGAGAGGGTCCTCTTTTATCCAAGTCAAGGTATAGTTACCAGGTGCCCAAACTGCGACCCTTTTGGCTTTCTTCAGCGGCCCTCCTCTGCCCTCCACTTGAGGCCCTCAAAACCTAACTGTTAATGCATAGGGCATAGGAATTCACCTGTCTACCAATCTCTTGCTGACACGTCCTCTCCTGGGATCTTCTTAGAGCTGCAAGAGGAAGAGAGACAGGTGGCTCGCTCAGGGTCAGTGATCCAGACAGTGTCTGAGCAAGTAACTTGCCTCTCTTTCTGCTCTAAGAAGATCCCAGGCAAAGACGTGTTGGTGAGGGATTGGCAGACAGGTGAGTGCCCATGCCAATGGGGGATAATTGTATAATATATATTGCGGCACATAACTTCAGAATAGGGGCACATAACCTTTGAATGTGCCCCATAGATATCATCAAGGGTTTGATGATATATATGGGATAAAAGTTTTGTTATTAAAAATGAAAACTAATGTCTTCTAGCTCAGTCTGCTGTCATTTATTCATTATAAAATGCTTATACAAGTCAGTATAGATTGAAAATGTTATGTGCGGCCCTCTAGTGATGCTGAGGGCCGTACTTGTGGCCCTCCATATCAACTCAGTTTCCCACCACTGGTATAGTTGGCAGTCCAATTGAGGATGGCTCACTACTACTACCTCTTACCGTATTACAAATGGATTGTATTTGTAAATACCTCTTTTAGAGCAATGTACCATAATTAGTTTGCTAGGATAACGTCCACATTTTTCTCTCTGTCAGCAAAGAATTATTTCTGTATGAGAATGGTAACCTCTCTTCCTTCAGTTTAAAAATTGCAACATGCACTTATAAAAGTAAGTACAACATAAAATTTCAATGAAGTACATATACCATACAGATACAACAAAAAAGTGGGGTGTGGGAACAAACCATCAGACCTTGAAAAAACAAAAATGCAAATTTAACAAAAAACTGATTGTGGTCACATGGGGCAGCACATACATTCATATAGGGTACAAATGGAACCTGCAATTATAAACAGCACGTACCAGGGCCCTGATGGATAGCATATAGTGACAGGGCTCCATGAGCAGGACTGGTGATGCAGTTAAGGGCCAAGCTAGGCCTCCAAGACCTGCTGAGTTTAGTTCCTTTCAAAATAGTACCACACGTAAGGTCAAGAACTGAGGTAGGGTAAAAAAAGACAAGCAAGGCAGGTGTGCATAGGTTGACTGAAGGAGTTGGAGAACCATGGAAACCCCTAGCAATTGGTCTTAAATGTCTACTAATAGCATAGCGAGGAGCTATCCATATCAGGTGGTCATGATGGAATCCATTTGGTGCAAAATGTCAGTAAAGGGGATAAGTTCCCCTTTCCAATTACTGGCAATGGTTAGTTGAGTTAGTTGAGCAGCAAGTAAGAGGTGGTGAGCCAAGGCCTGTTCTCAGGTATTAACTTTTAATATGGAGGAGTACATGCCATGAGTATGTGAAAAAGCTTAGTCCAGAAGGTGGCTACAAATGGGTAAAGGTGGCCATACACATAAAGATTTAGAGAGAATCAATATGTGATTAGATTGAATAGCTTGATTTTAATATCAAAATCGATTTGTTGAACTTCGATCTTTTTATAAATGTATAACACAATGAGTAATCAAACATTCTGTGTTTATCATCGCATTTGAGCGGAAGTGCTGTAGTGGTGGGCAGTGGCGGTTTTACATATGGGCAGTATGGGCAATTGCCTAGGGCTGCATCCTAGGGGGGTGGCATCCACCCATACTGCCTGGGCAAGAGAGAAATTTTCAGGCACTTCAGGATCAGAAATGGTTAGGACAACGTCTTGGATCAGTAAAAAGCATTCAATCAACAAATATGACTTACAGTTATATTGGTGGATACCACATAGTCCATAAAGGTAAGACCGTATGTTCCTTCTTCCTACTACATGTTTTGCCCCTTGGGCTTCCTTAGGGAGGGTATTTAGTATGGTCAGACCAATGTTCAAATGCTGGTATCCATGTGTTAAAAAAAACAATGCTGCTGTACCCCCGACTTGGGGTTCTTGCGACCCTAAGTGCACACTCAACACCCCTGACAACCTCCACAGGTATAGTAATGCCCAGTGGAAATCCCTTGGTAGGTGGGGCAGGAGTGCCTGCCATCGCCTATGTGCAAGGAGTGTGTGCCCCTTTCCAACAGGGTCTGGCCCTCCCTTCTAGCGGAGTCCAAGGGTAAAGCTGGCCATACACCTGCAGGATTCTCTGGCAGATTTCCTTCAGATCAGATCAGATCTACCAACAACCATGTAGTATAGTGACCTCCCTGATACAATACATAGTGATTGGAAGGTGTAGAAAGGTCCTTATATTACATGGTTGTTGGTAGATCTGATCTGATCTGAAGGAAATCTGACAGAGAATCCTGCAGGTGTATGGCCAGCTTAAGAGTTGGCCCTCTTGGATGGTATCCTGTCCTCACGTCCCAGGTGGCAGAGGTCCTTCCAATGTGCTCTCGGGGGAAATGAGTCCCTGCGAGCAGCTGCAAAATAGTGCAGGCATTTGCAGATTGTATAAATTACGACTCCATAGAGGTCATATCAGGCTGTAGCTAAAAAACCGACCAGCGGACGACTAATGTTGTGTCCACCAGTTGGTTACGTTAATGGGTCATTCACCTGGCGGTTAAAAACCGTCTGTGTAAATGAGCTCTAAAGGTACTAATGGCTGAAGATCACGAATTTGCGATATTTTGGAAATAGAAATATTGCCTATTCTGCTCATCACTACCCTAAAGCGGGTATCTGGATAATTTGGATGCATATGGGAAACTCTTGTGGGGACCAGGAACCATCTCATTAGGAACTTCTAGGCCACTTCCACATCTGGGGGTGAGTTTCCCTAGATAAACCTATAATTCAAGATAAAGTACTTTGGTTAACAAATAAAGATAAAAGTAAAATGTGTTTATACGCATCACCAGCAACAGCTATTTAAAAAGAAATAATAGAAAAACAGCTCGTAAAATGACAGACGATGCCTAGTTTAGCTAATAGCAGGACTGGTGGATCGGCTGGACACCTCAGATGTTTACCCGAACCGTATAAAGCAAACGAGACTGTGTGCAAAGCACATGTACCTTGCAGAGTCCGCATACTGTTAACATCACAACCTGCGCTCGGCAGGACAGAAGCAATGAGTGATCTCTACTCTGCTTCATGCAGAGGTTTTCGGCAGGATAAAAATAAATGGCTTGCACAGGTGTTAGATCATTCTGCTCTGTTCTCTCAGCCCCCAATATTTGCCTTTGCGCCCTGTCAACAGCTTAAGCTTTCTTCTTTTTCAAGAGAACCTGTTATATTTATATAGATCAATACAGAACTCCTATGTCCATGGAGACACCAACATGATGTAAGCAGAAGATAAAGTTAAATGGGTAAAGGGTATTCAGGTGGAACTTTACTCTGGTAGAAAACTTTTGAAAGGCTACAGAATTAACCACTGATACTGACCTTGACTAGGGTATACAAGTTAGCTGTCCCTTTTGTCTGAATTGTTCAACAACATTCACTTACTAAAGCTAGGCACACACGGGTAGATTTGTAAAACGATTCGAGTACAATCAAT
>CM070039.1:29345027-29356396 GCA_036250615.1 Ptychadena robeensis | reverse complement strand
TATGTAATTATGTGCATGTATTTATAGAGCCACTCTCTCCCTGATGAAGCCCTAGGTGGGTGAAACATGTTGGAGAACGACGAACCCCAATATCATGTTCGCTGGCATAACTCTATACAGTAACATCATGTCTTTGGATTTTGTACAAAGTTTTTAAATACACTATTATTATTGTTATATGCACAATATGTGAATTCTCTGCAAGGAGAACCACGTTTGCTGTACTGTTTAACCAATAAGGATAGTCCTGGACATAATAATATTTTTTTTATAAGATATATCTGTATTGAATATTTCATTATCCTAGGTGCTTCCAAAAACCCCATCCTAGATTTTTGAAGCTTAGTCCTCACATGGGGATCATTTTTCTAGTATCGACATGCCTGCAAGATTGGGCAATGTGGACTGATCCATATACAACCAATTGCGACTTCGCCTAAAAACACTACCATGATACATATGGCTGGTGACTTTCTAAATAAAAAAGAACAGGTAAGCTTCTGAAATGTGAAGTATGGGCAGTAATAATATTAACATGGTTCATGCTACTGTTCATGTCAGTATCATCAAGGTAAGAAATGTGTGTTTAACTTGACAGCCTTCCCACGGCCTATGTCTAATCATTTGCAGGAACCCTTTCACGGGGCTCTGCAGGGAGCATCACGAGTACATGTTCAGGAACTCAACATTTCCTTTAATAATCTGGACCTTGATCGTTCCTTCAAACCTCTCAGGGCTCGAAGTCCTCATCAAAACTTCTGATTGGTGCATTAAAAATTGAATGAGCATAAACAAAAGACTGGCTGGTTGCTGAGGCAATCTTTGTGTTTCATATACATCAACGCATGGCACAGGACACCTGGGACTAAGAGCGACTAATTATTGCTATTGCTCGAGGGCACGTATGGCGATCTCAACAGGTGCCCCAACTGTAGGTTTGTCCTACGTGTACGTTGATGTGCCGCCTTTTGCAGCCACTTGTGGTTACTCTTCATCTGTTCACGGAGAAGAGAACATTTTCACAAGACTGAAGATTAAACGGTCTTGACCAACACTGGGGCGTCAGTGAATCGAAACTTCTTTGTAATAAACCTTTCAAGAAGTCTTGCTTTAGAACAGGTCAATGGAGTGATGTTTTCCGAAGTTTCAGCTTATTGACTGGAATGTAAATATGACTTATTACAGATGAAGTCATTCTCTACTGTCA
Organism: Ptychadena robeensis; assembly: GCA_036250615.1. Classification (NCBI taxonomy): domain Eukaryota; kingdom Metazoa; phylum Chordata; class Amphibia; order Anura; family Ptychadenidae; genus Ptychadena; species Ptychadena robeensis. The sequence continues at coordinate 29,355,189 of CM070039.1, read as the reverse complement.
TGTATAAGGAAACAAAGATTGGTTCAGTGGCCATGAAAGCGGGAAACGCCACAGAACAAGTGAATTATTTTTTAAAGAGTCAGTCCACACAAACTTGATATAGGTTGAGTATGGTGGGCTAAGCCATTACCTATCTTCTAATATGATATTAAAACTGAGTAGGTCCTCTCTGCTTTACTTTCACCTTCATGGCTCAGGAGTTGCGTTAAATGTGGAATTAAAAATCCCACATTTGATTATATAGAATTTCGAAGGCTTCTTGCAAAATGGCCGACATCCCAAAATACATGAGACAAATCGCACCAGTAAAAGGAGAAAACGAAAGGCTCCGCCTCCCTTGTGTTCACCTAAATTTCCCCAACTTATATTCAGGGCATGGGAACTTCATTGTACATCAGTAATTCATATAAGCTTCTAGTAAAAGTATAAACAATTATTTTATAGTCCAAAAAATAGGGAGTGATTACTCCTGGATACTGTGATCCTTGACGCCGCTGGCAAATGGGCTAATTACAGGAGAAGGATGTATCCTTGCATTATTCAGATGGAAATAAAGCATGCTTCCTAAGGGGGTCTGCACTATTAAATAAGAGTCCGTCTTATCTGGGTTTTGGGCAAGGGCCTCAATCATTGCCGCGCAACTATCGCAAAGGGACGGACAACCAAACAGGCCACACTGGCCTCAGTATAGTTACCGGTCCAAGTCACTGTATTAGAGAGGTCCAATTGTATAACAAACTTAGTTAACTAGTTGCTTCATGATTCAGTACAAGGTGAGGGTGTCCTCCTCCCTCGTGCTAAAGTAACTAGTGATGAGCGACTAGGCAATATTCGAATTCGCGTAATTTTGCGTACATTTCCGCTATAATATTTGATTCCATATTCGTAATCTCGAATATCCGCACTTGTGGACATGAATTGCAATCTAAAAATTGCAATTGCGTTCAAATATGCGCAATGCATGCAAGTCAATGGAGCTTGGATATTCGACTGAGAGAATATCCTTCATTTCTGTTAAAAAAAATAAAATAAATCGCAATAAATCGTGAAAAACCGTGATCGCGTCAGATATCCGATTATATATTCGCGAATATTGGCGAAATGGTGATATTTGAGCTAAATATTAGAAAATCTAATATTCAAGCTCAACACTAAAAGTAACGTGTTCTGTCAATATCAGTACAAATCCCTCCAATGATATTGATGAGGTAGACATGGGTTAAAAAAGCCTTGGACATGCCAAAAACACATCTATTGGTTTTCCCATAGGATTCAATTGGCGCAATAATGACACGTTTGAAGAATGTAGCGTTTTTTCGATCGACCAGAAAACACCGACAGGTTGGTTCCCTGGCCGATCCGATTTGGGAGCCATATCGATCAAGGTGGGCTGCACTCGATTCCTCGCTGATCGATCGCCGTGCACGCGCCTGGTGATCGATCGGTCAGGAATCGAGTGTGAAATGGACCTGTGTATGGCCACCTTTTGGAGTTTAAGTGATACTCTTTATTGGCTAACTGAAGTCATTAGAGAAGCAGCATTTTGGGACATCCCAAAAGCTTGCTTCTCTAATGACTTCAGTTAGCCAATAAAGGGTATCACTTAAACTCCAAACTTTCAATAATAAGTGAATGCATATTGGGTCTAGGGAAGTGATGGCAAACCTTTTAGAGTTTGAGTGCCCAAACTGAAACCCAAACCCCACTTATTTATCTTTATGCATGGCAATTTAACCTGAATTACACAACTCATATACACACACGAAACATGTAAACACACTCAACTTTCTTATTAGATAGAATAGGAGATGGTATGTGTGCTGTGTGCAATCATAAGAGAGGGGAAGAGAACTGACAGCATTGAGGCAGCAATAGGCTGCAGTTCTTTCCTCTGGGAGAGAGAGGGAGAGGGTGCCACCATCACTGGTTTGCCATCACTAGTCTAGGATCTTTAAATGGCTTGGAGATGTACTTAATGTTTGGCAACATGTTTGAATATTTCAATTTTCTATTCAAAGTCTACAGCTACCTTGCCAAGGCATTCCATAGATTGAAGGTCGGCCATTTTTCACTCCTGCTTCCTACTGGAATTTGTGATTTGCCCCAACGTCCTCCTGTAAACTTAACATATCATTTTATCCAGTCTCCTCATGTAAATGACCCGTCTGCTGAATCTGGAGATCACGTAGGAAAGTAGAAGCGCTTTGAAAATGAAAAGTAAAAATATCACTGAAGCGAGTTTGAAAAATGTTTAAGAGCGTTATTGCACGTTCTCTGTGCAAATCATCTACATCTGGAGAGCCGGGCACATTTCAGCGGTTTCGCATTTGGAGAAAAACATATTTTCTTTAAGCTTCATTAATGAGTTCTGTAACTGATATTTTGGGACCCGATGCAAGGAGTAAAATATTCTTCAAAAGGCTCAGATTTTGTGTGTCAAGGGCTCCTCTTTGATGTGTAGCCTGGACACACAAAAAGGAGGCAGCCATTTTGTTGCATGGCCTGAGCCAACATCTTCTATAATTCAGAGTATCAATGCATGAGAATGTAAGAAATAAGGATCTAAACCCAATCACTGAACTATCAATGTGTGAGTGCTACTTCAGAAACTGGGTTTGGATGTTTTAAATCTGCAAATTTACTTTAAATAATGTAGCTATTTATTTGTAGCACTGATGCTTTACAGAGTACATAGGCATAAGGAAAGGAGTGCTGCAATTATTAATTATTTTCCACTTAAGTCTAGACTTTAGAGGCCAATTGCTGTACATGAATGTTTTGGTATGTAGAAGTAAATGCAGATAGTGTCCTTGTTGACTAAGGGTCCCCACACATGTAACGAGCCGCGGCTGATTTTGCCGCCAACTGATGTGCATGCATGTGCCATTGTGTTGCCAGATCCCTGTGGCTGCAAAGCTCGGTCAGCCAGAGAACGGGCATGTCTGTAAATCTCTGGCCGATGCCATTAGTTTTAATGGGGACTGGCATCCTCATACAAACTAACAGCCAGCAAACACAAAGAGGGCCTGCCGATACTGTGAGCGATGGAGAGCAGTCATCACGTTGCTCTCCACAGCTCATCTGTCGCTCCCCGCTTGTTACATGTGTGAGGATCTTTAGGCCCGGAATTCTAGTGCTGCAAAGCTTGAGTGTAAAGCTGCCCATACACATGCAATTGAGGAACCCGATGATGTCTTCAGCTTCCGCGATTGAATGGAGAATCGAGGTGTAGCACTTCTGCACCTTGATCCCATTCAATACTTCGGGAGAATGTTGCTGAGTCTCCTCTTCTCCTTCTCTCTCCACCCAGGTTGCCCATGCCTAAAACCACCACTGGTTCTCTGTTCAATAGCCACAATCAACCTGGGCACAATCAATCACACGGTGATTGTCCTCTAATCAAATAAAAAATCATCCTTTTGTATGGCCACCTTAAAGCTGTCCATACACAGGTCAATTCCTGTGTGATCCATAAACGATCAATCGCGATGCAGTGACGCAATTGTTTGACGATTGTTCGATAAATAGATGCGCACTGCTTTTGGCAATCATTCCCTGGCCAATATTTTGAAAGGGGACCCTCAGTTCCCATCAAAATGAATGGCGATTGAATAGGGATTTACCAACATGTTGGATCCCTGTTTGATTGAGACTTTTCTGCAGTGGGATCAATCACTCCAGACGGGCAGCTTTGGATTCCTGAACGATCAATCCCCGAACGATCGCCATGAACGTCCACGACGATTGATTATTCGAGAATCGAACCCTAAATCTCCCTGTGTATGACCAGTAGTGATGTGCCTACTTTGGCCAGGTCCGTCTGCGAACAGATTTTAATTCACAGTAGAAAACTATTTAGAATATTATCTATTATTATCAGTATTTATTTATATAGCGGCACCATATCACGCAGCGCTGTACAATACATTAAAGTCTGGAAGCAACACAATCTAGTACACACAGGTACACAGGAGGAGTAGAGGACCCTGCCCGGATGGGCTTACAATCTAATAGGTTGGGGAACAGTATACAATAGGTGGGGGGGGGGGGTGGGACTGGCATGGTGGTGATGATAGGAATGAGGAGATGGTGGGCCAAACTGAAGAGAGGGGTTTTTAGGGCTTTTTTAAAAGGAGGAGCAAGTCTGATGGGGCGAGGGAGAGAGTTCCAGAGAGTAGGAGCGGCCTAAGAGAAGTCTTGAAGCCGCGCATGTAATGATGTCATGAGTGGGGATGTCTTTAGTAGGTGACTGGAGGAGGTGGAGGGAGTTGTTAGAGGTGTATCATCTACATTATTTTCTAACATTATTTTTTTTCTTTACTGCTACGTTATGGATTTTGGGTTTTGACAGGATAACAGCAGGCAGACATCTTATTCTCTCATTTTATTATGTCATACAAGTTTTATTGTTCTTTGGATGCGTTATGACAAGCTAAAGGATTTATGTGAGTATTGTTCCTCTGATAATTTGTAAGCCAGTAATAAATACATGTACTCTTGTAACCTAATACCTCCGCTTGAAATAAGGAAGACATGCCTTGTTTTTGCTTTTTTTACCATACAAAATGGTGTAGGTAAAGTCAGGCAGTGATCAAAGAGCGGAGTATTCCCTGTGCATGTAATGTATATAACAGACTCCCCATTATTACCACATCAAAACATCGCTACTAAGCCCCCATTTATTTTTGATGCAGCCAATTGTAACCAGAGCGAAGAGCAAACAGAACGCTGTTTAAACAAACGGCAAAGAGTCACTCAGACGCAAAGCTTTAGAAAAACATACAGAGCCCTCAAATTTACCACTGGAAATTTATTTATAGAACAGCGAATATATTGTTTCAAGGACGTTCATATCAATCTGCCAAACCTGTCACTTGTAGTAAAGAGGGACTCTAAACTAAAGAGGTGACCTCTGTTGTGGAAATACTATATATATACAGTCCATAATTATTCACACCCCTGGCAAATTTTGACTTAAAGTTACTTTTATTCAACCAGCAAGTTATTTTTTGACGGGAAATGACATAGGTGTCTCCCAAAAGATAATAAGACGATGTACAGGAGGCATTTTTTGTGGACCAAAAACATTTCTCAGCTTTTATTTACATTTGAGCAAAAAGTGTCATGTCCAAAATTATCCATACCCTTCTCAATTATCAATAGAAAATCCTTTATTGGCTATTCCAGCAATCACAAGCTTACTATAATTGCAGACGAGCTCCTCGCATGTCTCCACAGGTATTTTTGCCCATTCATCTTTGGCAATGAGCTCCAAATCTCCCAGGTTGGAAGGTCTTCTTCACCCTGATCTTTGAGCTCCCTCCACAGATTCTCAATTGGATTCAAGTCAGGACTCTGGCTGGGCGACTCCAAGCAGATTTCCCTACCTGTGCATTTGCTCTACATTAATAAAAATTGCAATATTCCAAGGAAAGACACCCATTTACAGTTTGTGTTGACATGGCTCCATCACTGACTACAAGTATAACATATAAAGGTACAGAGAGCTTTACAACATTGACCAGTTCGTATGCCCCTATTGCAGAACCATGGGGTTTTTAGCTGGGCCTCATGGATAGCCACAACCCAAGGTTCCTGTCTACATTGTCACGTAGATGACCAAGCTCTGGTTGCAGCCTGGAGGGGGTAAATTACATAAATCTGTCCCTTTTCCCTTCATGGAGATCTTCCTCTTCCTTCTTCTCTGGTAATATATACCATATGCACCTTGATCATTGTTTCTGCAAAAGAGAATAAACATGTTTTCTGGCTTATTTCTTTCTTGCTGACATTGTTCCCTTTTTTGGTATTGTCACAAGAAGTATTTGGTGATGACAGCAACACACAGAGGGAAAAAAAGACACTTAGCGAAACTAAGCAAAGTGGTGAAAACCGTCATTAGGTAATAGTCTTTAAATAAACCCAGCTAAGATGTTTTTTTAACCGCTTTCTTTACGTTCTCTTAAGTTGGCTTTTCTTTTAAAAGAACTTTGCACCAAATCAGATAGTAACCGTAGTAGCCAGTAGAGAGAATCAATTTTTTTTTTTTAAATTCCACCATTTTGGCGATTTCGAGTTAATTGCAAAGCCCCTGAACATGGTATCATCACTAAACTTGCTGGAGATGTAGATGGGTTTGGGGCAGTGGCAGTTTTAGGCATGGACAACCTGGGCGGTTGCCCAGCGCGGCATCATGTCGGGGGCGGCATGTGGGCATCAGAAATGTTTTTCCGATGCCCAGATGTCTTCCCCTCTCCCCCACAGCGCACCCCCCTATCCACACACTCGTCTGGGGAGAAAGAAGTTGTTATGGACTCAACGGGGGGGGGGGGTTAGCCATCAGAGGTGGCCGCCATTACATGATCACACCGCTTCACCATCCCCATGGATGCCTGTAGGCAAAATATGCACTCAGTGGAAGGATACTGTGTCTTCTCAGACTGGAATATGACCCATGGTCCGTAGTTTACCCTTATATCTTTGGTCTTTCCTACCTCTTGTCTGTGCACATTCTGTGGAAATGATTTACTAATGAATTTTTAGCTTTAGAAAGTTTCCCCATCACACCAACCTGTACCACTAAATAGGCCATTAAAAATTAATGTGACACTTGCTACATGTCACTACTTAAATGTCACTACTTGCCAAAATGTTAAAGATATTGATATTGCTTTGATGAAAGCCTCACAAAAACCTGAGTTAGCCCCCAACCCTTAACCTGGGAGAGGGGAAATTTTAGGTTTCTCTAAGTTTCTATAGTAGTTTGGATGTGGCATCTATTTTTTTAAGTTGTTGTCAATTTACTTTGTTACACACAGTATGCCCTTCCTCATGGGAGTGTCTACCTACTTCCTCTGAAGGCTGCAACCTCCCAAGTGTCAGATGTATGGTGCCAGACTGGAGGTGCATGAATAGTGATGGCCGAACATCGGCCTTGTCCGTTCGCGAACAGGCGGATTTGACTTTTAAGAAAGTCAGCCGTCCACTTGTTTACGGAAAACTTCAAATTCCCCACCTGTTGGCAAGGAATGATGCAGTGACGTCACATCCAGTATATGGAACGCACAGTTCCAGTTCCAAAACTGGAAGTGACGTTGGTTAGACGTCACGTCCGGCCTGTGCCCGGTATAACACTCTGATGAAATCTCTAAAGGTCTCTAGTGAAAATATTTCTTTCCCTGGCCAGACCAGGCACAGAAAGGTCTGGCCGGAGGAAGAATTATAGACTTCTTCTCACCGACAAAGGGGATGGGTCCAACACCCGATCTGTTCGCCGGCGACAAGAAGAATGAATATACAATGTTCACCCTGAACTGTCCGTCCGGTGGACAGTTCAGCCATCACTATACATGGACCCTAACATCCTATATATGTGGATGGGTGAATTTTTTTACTTGCAGACTGTTAGCCTGGAGCAGGACAAAGGATAGGAGGAGGGCGCCTTGACCCAGGGGAGCTGGCCTGGGACGTCGGATGAGGTAAGTGGGTGGAGAGGGGGCGGAGTCACAGAGCTGATTTAAGCTGGCTAGACAGGAAGTTCTGCCTCTTTGGCTGGTGGACGTCACCCACCCACCCTCCCTGATGTTTTGACCCGTTGTATTCTGTTTTTGTTTCTGTTCTAACTGTTTTTTGTCACAGCAGGGCGGAAACTCGGCAGTGCCGCAAGAATAGTTGGAGCTGACAGAAGCTAGGTGGCGTGCCATTACTGGAGGGCAGCCACTTAGATGGTGAAACTGGGCGGGGCTTAGGCCCCCATTTATGGCACTCCCTGGAGTGAATTGAAGGAGGTACCCATCGAGCCAGTATTGGAGGGCTGGTGGCCAGTACGGTTTGGTGAGAAGACCAATTTCGGGGGGGCACTGTCGAGTTCTCCAGGGGTTATTGTTAATAAAGGTTATTTAATGTTAAATTGTATTAAAATGTTATTTGTTGTTGAGAATTGGCTGTGGCCGGAAGTTGTAAATTTTTCCAACCAAAATCTTCTTATAAACTTTTAAACTAAATTTCGGCCTCTGTCTTTATTTTTAGTGATCAGGGTGTTTAGTGGGTAAGGTCTCAGGTATCCCTGGGTCATGAACCTGAAACAGTCGAACTCTGAAGATGCTGTCCGTGATTGACTCAACTTTAGTTGATAAGCAATTAGCAAGCAGCTCATTAGGTATCTCTAAAGGTCCCCATACATAGGTCGACACCCACTTGATCCATGAATGCTTGAGTGCAGCGGGGTTTGTCGATTGAACAGCGAATTAATGAACACCACTTTGCGCAATCGATTTGTGTTCTATGGAGACCCTGGTTGGTAAAGAGATTTACCAACATGTTAGCTCCCTGTTCGAGCCCGAAGAAAGGGTGGGCGTGTTTGATTCACGCAATCAAACAACACTAACCATTGTCCCCATCCAAAGTTTTTTCCTGCACGCTCCATGGACGCCCCGAAAGCAGCGCGGTGACATCACTCGCTGGCGGAATGCACAGGAATGTACACTATGGGTAGCTTAGGTTGGTCATCCTACCGATGAGCATTGAGTGTCATGGATCTTCCCCTGGTTTAGAATTATCATAGAATGCTGCAGATAGAGGTGTCACGTCATAATCACTACTACCCTGTTTCCCCGAAAGTAAGACCTACCCCGACAGTAAGACCTACCCTGTCTCAGAGACATCTTCCATTATAGGGAAGACATGACAGGAGGCATTTTGTCGCCTTTTCTAAACCTAGAAATAAGCCCTAGTGAATTTTTTGCACCTAAAATTAATATAAGACAGTGTCTTATTTGCGGGGAAACAGGGGTATTTCATGGGTAATAGTTGGATAACCATTAACAGCTTTATTGTACTTGTCCAAATTGTTCTATACCTATATCCTAATATGGAGTCCACACAGTCTAACCCAGTGGTTACCAAACTTTGCTTGCAGGGCCCCCCTTTTCTATTTAGGGACATTATCGAGCCAACCCCATTCATACACAGGTTCAAAATGAACCCCCCCGGAATACTTTCGCACCCCCCCAGTTTGGGAACCACTGCCCTAACCACTGTTTTGGTTCTTCAGCCTCCTTTAGCTGATAAAAATTGCTGACGGTCAGCTGCAATGTAAATGTAGATCCATGGTTGTCCATCACGGCGCCTATACAGATATATATCTCGCTTCACTCCATTATTAATATTAAATCTGCATGCGGACATAAATTGTGTCACAATCAACCGCTGGGCGAGGTGAGAACATACTGTGATGGGCCCCCCGCCCTAAGCCTCAGAGTTGTGTTCTTCAACCCGAAGAGGAAGCTTCTTATCGCTCAGAAAAGATTGCCACATCGACATTTATAAAAGAGGAAATAAAGTCAAACACAAGTTTCTTCTTTTAAAATAAAACAATGTGACAATCGTCTCTTATAATAGATGGGAATGTTTCGGTGAAAAGACCACTATCAGATGGTTTACTGACAGCGGAGCTTGTTTTACAGCAGCTCGGCAAGTTCTGCATTATTATATCATTCATTATATTCTGGTGTTGATATACGAAAAGAGAGGCAGTTAATTCCTATCTACATTGGTTACAGGAAGAAAAGAGCAGTTGTTAAGGTCCCCATACATGGGTTCATACCCGTTCAATTGATGACCTGCGCGTTTCATGATATAGGGGTGACTCATGAGCACCCCACAATCTGTGCAATTTTTGCTGCATGTCCAGACAGTGTGGGGGTTCAGCTCCAAACGGTGCTCCCAATACATCAATCCACACAATTGTTTTCATTTTAGGGCTCCTGCCCATATTTTTTGTCACCCCACAGTCCAAAGTAAAGGGTTGCCCTCGCAGGGGTTAAGATCAATCCAAATAAAAAGTCCAAAAAATGCCGCACCACCTTGCTTCGTACCGTTCAACGTAAATTGTCGTCCTTGGCTTCCCAGTAGCAACAGGCCTGGGCCTCACATTCCCTGTGAGCCCCCTGTAGCAGCTGCCCCAGTAACCACAGGCCTGGGCCCCACACTCTTTGTGTGCCCCCTGTCTCCACTCTGTCAGAAGTACTGACACTATGGTCTGAGCTCCTTTTGTGGAGACACACCTGGCTCCGCTCACCTGCTTACAGTGTACCTGGGGAATAGATAAATATAGATGGAACCAGAGGGAGGTATATGGATGCCAACATCTCTATAATGTAGG
>CM070039.1:29308399-29328673 GCA_036250615.1 Ptychadena robeensis | reverse complement strand
GAATCGATCAGATAGGTGATCAATCGGCCATGGAATCCGACTGTGTATGGCTAGCTTAAGAAAGACAGTGTAGTTCCAGGGCACTCCATCAGGGTCAACATACCTTATTCACAGAGATATTATTTAAGTCCCGGATTTGGGGGATGAAGTGAGTTGGTGGTGACCCACTGAGAGTGATAGAATGCATCATTGTGTATTTACTTGTTTGACTGTATAACCTTGGATTTTCTAATGCAGCATTGAGGATCCTATCTGGTGTGCGGAACTCCAGCGCTATGAGCTATACGTCAACATACCTTAACTGACCTTGTCCCTTAACTCCCAAAGGCTCCTTCCTATTATACCTCTTATCAGCTTCTACTTTCCAATGATCCATATAGGGGTTAGGGTTCTGAGGTCCTACCTTTCATGCAGGTTCTAATCTCCTAAAAAACATTACAGAGCCCTTCCTCAGTACTCATCTCCTTAAAGCCTGATCAGTAATGGGTTGGCTACTGTTCAGTGGTTTCCAACATTAAAATTTAGGTGAATGGAGTTGGGTGTTGTAGGTTCTATGTGCAATGTTCCTAGGTGATGCACACATGTAATGGTGAGCCCAATGTTTGAAAGTTGAATTCCAATGGAAATCCAGTAAGACAATGAAAGCAGTTGGGGAAAATAGAAGGGTTGGAAATCTTTCAACCAGGAAATTAAGCAGGTGTCTACTTGTAATGCACCTGCAGTGGGCAATAAAATGAAAGGTAGCCATACGCGTCTTGATTTTGCATTCAATCTCCAAACAATCAATTGCTGTGTGCATTCGCTGGCCATCTTGAGCGTTCAACTGGGGGTCCTCATCCGAAGTATTAGCCAGGGATCATTTCCCTAAGGTGGTGCGCATTGATTCCCTGATCAATTGCAACATGGTGATGCAAGAATTGAACAACCATTGCCAGGGAATTGAGCCGTTTATAGCCACTTTAATAATTTTCAGCATGTGTGACAGACCGGTGGTCTGTCATGGTGTAAGTGGTCCATGCGCAGCAGTAAAGGGGTCTGCTGGTGTGTCCTGGAGGGAGTTCGGAGTTGTGTTGGGGAGCGACAGTGGGTTGCTGCCCATTTTTGATATGTTTTCGGTTACAGGAATCTGGACTCTAGAGTGGGAATGGAAGGAACACTCCACCAAGATACACCTGCTGGACCCTAATGAGATTGCTGGGTGTGTCTCCACAAAAGGAGCTGGGACCAGTCGGTCAGTGCTTCCTGATGAGGTGGGGAGACACTGTGCTGGAGCAGCGGATACCAGGGGGCACACAGGCAGTGTGTAGCCCAGGCTGGGGACGTCGAGGTGCCAGGCTGTGATAGCTTTTCCCAGAGCTAAAGGGAAGAGCCTGTGTTGGACCTTGTGCAAACCAGGAGGCTTGACATTTCCAAAGACATTTTGTGTCGTGGATTAACCACTGCGAGGGTCATTTCTGTTGGGACTTATTGAATAAATACGGGCAGGAGCCCTAAAGATGATTTGCCGTGATTGTGAGTACACCTTTTAAAGGCTGATTTCCCACACATGGAAGATGAGACCAAAACTTCTGGGCAATATGGACGACAAGGCTGGAGTTCACCTTTAATAGCTGTTTGAGCCAAGATGGTTGCTAGGTTGTCTTGAAACTGTTGGAACACTAATGGTGTTCTGCCAGTAAGGTAATGGTTCTGTGAGTGAAATATGAAGTTGTGAGCAGATCAGAGTTCCACAAGCCTGGAAGACGTACAACGTTCATTTCTATGGTTACCCCAGTGAATCACAACACAACCCTGGGCTTCCGTGACTGTAAACGAAGAAAGCTGCGTTACCCTCTTCTCTGGCCACATGAAATAGCGAGGCCTGAAATCCAGCCATCAAATTCCACACATCCTGAGAGAGGGAAGCCACAATGCTGCATGTGCTGGCAGCGTTATCGAGCGCAATTATCAGCTCCAGAACTGGAGAATAAAATTTTCATTCTTGTGCCTCCAGCACGCAGATAAAAGTCCAGATTCACGACGAACACACAAAGCACAATATCGCCGGACAAAAGTCATTGTCCAGGAAGTTCCTGAGCGGGGTTCGCTATGTAGCAGGGCAGTCTTCACCCCTTTATGTGCTAATAAACTGTTATTTAAAGATCACATTTATGAGAAATTGAAAAGACGCATTTGCAGTTCGTTTCCCGAATCTCGGAGCAGATAAGAGGCTCTGTGTTATTGCTTGAAATGGAGCACAGAAGAAAATAGCTCAGCACATAATATGCGTGGCTCATTCTGGCTATTTTAGTATCTCTATTATTGTAATTATTATCATCGTTTATGCAGTTTCTGTGTTGTGGTGAACTAAATCAGAGAAAATGAGTGAAGCCCATTGCTGGTGCTTGGAGGGGAGGGTCACAAAAGGGACATTTTGCAGAAAGGAACTTTAAGCTGTTTTAAAAGGTGCAACAAGAATGAAGTTTTAAAGTGTACCTGAGCTAAGGAATACATGCGCAAACAAACATCTGAGGGTGTAGAACAGTGGTGGGTAAGTGAGTTGGAGGGCCACAAGTGCTGCCCTCGGCATCTCTAAAGGGCCGCACATAACATAGATCCAGACCCTCCCCCCATCAACATATCTCCGCAGGTGGTGGACCATATCCCAACAGGCAGTCAAAACAACACCCACCACCCTCCTGCCCTTCGGTGCAGAGCTCATATGTAGACCTGGTTTCCGCAATCAACATTGCCAATTTTACTGATGTAGGACCGCTAAAGTTGATTAGGAAAGCTGGGTCAGTTGTGACCACTTCACAGGTGAGTTGCTATGCCCTATGTATTAACAGTTAGGTATTGGGGGCTGGATGTGAAGAACCAAGGGGGGCCGATGAACAACGCCCGAAGGGTCTATTGCAGCCATTGCACTATGGCCATGATCCTTGGCTGATAATTGTGGGGGCTCAAGATGTGCACCACATGTGCTTTATATCAAATGGGTCTTGTTGACTGCACTGCTTATCAGTTTAAGGTCCAGAAAGCCAACTTTGGCCTGGTCTCTATTGCTTTAACCTCTCTAGCGGATTACATATTCGCTGAGCTGGGATTGTGCATACTTACCTATTCTTAGGGAGCCCATGGCGATTCTGAATTGCAGCGGTGGATTCCGGCACTGCATTTTCTGCGTCATCGGTGGGAGGGGGGAGCTATAGACCTTTATGTTTTGGACTCTAAGACAAACACCAAACAATATGAGGGGCAAAGGTGGGGCTTTAAAGGCAAGTAGAAATCCACAACAACAATTAATACTTCCCTAAAATGGTCTTTATTGATACTGACCAAGAAATATCTTTAAAAATTGTAGACCCAACTCCGCTCTTTCATCACTTGGAGGAAAGCGTTTCTGGTGGAGTCCATTGGGGCTACTGAGGTAGGTGTCCCATATCCCTTTGTCCCTCTACGCGTTTCGCCATGATTATAGGGCTTTCTCAGTGGAGAGAGATGGTATATATATATATATATATATACCCTTCTGGAAGAAAAACGTCCCTTTAATTTTATGTTGTGGAGTTGGTTTCCCAGCTCACATCATTGATGACCCTGTGTTACGCCTCCACAGGGGTAATGATATAGTGCTAATGACACTGACGTAAGAGGGAGGAATCTATGTCCGCAGAGCTTGGTCTTCCACCCAGAGCCCCCCTAATGGGAGATGGGCCGATGTCCCTTGAGGGGGCACCGGTGGTGTTTCAGCGGCAGGCAGGACAGGTCTCCCCCTATCGCCAGTACCCCTTGTGTGGTAGCGATACAGGAAGGATCTACCCCAACGTAGAGGTACCAGGGATGCTAGAGTAGTCAGGTGGATAGCGAAGGTCACGAGGGCAGGAGAGATCAACGTAGTCGAGGATAGCCAAGGATCAGGGCAGGCAGCAAACAAACGGTTAACCAATAGACGTGCAAGGGTGGGGAGTCCAAAAGTCGGGAAAACGAGTAAACAAGCCAGGGGTCGGTACATGGGAGATCTGTCAATATACGGGTAAGGGAATCTCATCTAACACTTTGGTTAACTCAGAACTGCAATCCAACAGCACCTTCTCAGTGCTGGGTTGCAGCTTTAATGGCCAGTATTGATTAATCACCCCTCCCCTCTGCAGGAAGTGATTGCAGAAAGGAGGGGTGTGTGCACTTTAAATTGTGCACTCTCATGCGTGCGCCCGCCTGAGATCGCCGGCGCGCGCATGCGCAGTTCCGGATTATGGGGGCCCCTTTGGCAGGGGGGACCCCGCTACAGGTATGTCCCTGTACACTGAGGGGGGGGGGATGCAACGCCCGGGGGACCCCATTGACAACACAGGGGACCCCGAGGGCGCCGCAACTCCCCCATTGCTACCAGAGGGCTGACACCCTGGCGATGAGTAGAGGGGAGGGGGAGAAAAAAAAGTATACTCTGCTTTGGTCACCCCTCATATTACCACGCTGTTAAAAACAGCACAAGACGAGCAAACCGCTAGGGAGGTTAAAACCCAACTCTTGACAGGCATGGCCCATTATTTACAAGGGGTCTTTCTGCACAGGTTCCTCATTGCTCAAAATGCAAAGCGCTGTTTTGTATCTCTTTTTTGCCACAATTTGCATGCTAAACATGCCCAAAAATACCCCCACAACACCCATTGGTCAACAGAAAAAGCCTTTTTTTATCATTTTCATAAACCAATATGGCAGCCTCCATGCCTAAAGCCTAATAAAACAAGTTAGTTAAGCCAGGCATACATGGTTCGATTTTAGCATTCGATCAACCTAAAACAATTAAAGTTTAGATTGATCGGATTTAAATCGTATTCTGCATACATGGTTCGGTCGTCGAACATTTTCGATACCGATCAAAACATTGATTGGAAAATGATCGGACATGTTGGAAAATTTTCGTAGATTGTCCAACAAACTAACTACAATTGTAGCATTGTGTTTGTTGGTTGGTTGCATTTGTATTTACATACTGTATGTATATACATAGGGGTGCACATAACTTTTTTAGTGAGCTCCTCAGATGAGTACCAGCAGATGGTGTTTGGTACTCACCCCATATGTAGGGTGGTCTTCCTCACTATCCTCTGCGTCAGCCTCCTGCATGGTAGATTTTGCTGCAGATGGACCTCCCTGTTCCTGAGTGAGCCTCTGATTAGCTGCCTCCATCCACAGGTCACCAGCTGGCCTTGGGTCATATGTAACAGTACTCATACCTCAGTAGTACAACTCTGACATTTTCTGGGTTAACCCCTGAGACTACCTGCAGTCCAAATGTCACTCTTTCATAGTCATATTCCAGTTGTCACACAGTGCTTTTCTCTTGTCAGATTTTACCCTTACATATAGCTACTCTGACTTTCATCCCCCAGATCTCCAACACACTTAGAAGTCCGATATTTTTTTGGATTATAAATTTGCATTCCCCATTTCACACCCCTTACTGCAACCTTTCATAGTTATTCATGTTTCACTGCAGTTATGTAAGTGACATAAATTGTATACATTTAACATTTAGCTGCGGCCGCCCAGGCACAGAGTGCCTCCAAGTTGTAAGTACGCATATGAGCTGTGTAACAATAATGCAGGTACTCAGAGTTAGGTTTTGGCCCCTTTTGAGTACTAGAGTACCACTTATGTGCACCCCTGGATATATGTTCCTGTGTTTTGTGATCTAAACCAAAATCGGCTATTTTGGTTGTTTTACGATTGGACCTTCCATCTGGATCTACTTTAGATTCCCTTATGATCGGTTTCCGATGAAAATATCAAGATCGAAAATTGATCGTACTGAAATTGAACTGTGTATGCCTAGCTTTATGATAGCCATACACAGCCCGATAAATAGCCGGATCAACCAAGCCCGATCGAAGTTTGCCAATAAACTAATCAGCGTTTTCTCGGACGATCTAACAAAAAAAACCCACATAGGAAAAATGATTTTTGATTGTACATCATAGTCGGAGTTTATCGTCATTTTTGTCGTCCAAGCCGGAAGTTTAAATACGATAATAAGTAATATCGGGGATGATCGGTGTTCATTTAGTCGGGCGCTACAAGAAAAATAGAAAGATGTAACTGGACCGATTAAAATTTTCCAACATGTCTGATCATGTGATGGCCGATTTTCCGCTAAATTTTGATCGGGAAAGCTCTGTCGGACCATGTGGGCAAAACCAGATTTATGCCTGATTAACGAGAAAATTTGATCGGGCTTGGTTGGTCGGGCTATTTATCGGGCTGTGTATGGCTAGCATTAGGTGTGTAGAACTTGGCAGTGATAAGATCAAAGGAAGTAAAGTTTAGTTCAGGTTTGCTTTAAGCACAGAAAATCTGCACAACATCTGAAGGGAATTCTCTTCTTTTAATGTCAAACTTTTGAAATCAAAGGTATAAAACAAACCGACCAACTGCTAGAAGATAAAATGTGAGCATAAGCTGCAAGTAATAAAACAAGAGAGCAAACTTGGCAATTTTTCGGAGGATGAGCAATCACTGGAACTTTTGGCATGATCATTGAACGATTGGTCCAGAACAGCGTAAGAAGACTTTTTATTATTATTATTCTAATGCATGTAAAGATGTAAGAATCTGTTGACACACGGGGTGGTGCTCTGGATATAAGTTGTCGAAGAAGTTATCGAAAAGAGGTGCAAATTAATTACATCTCTATCAACTTATGGCTTACCGAGATGCTTCTGTTCATCATTGAGATGTTCACCCAGGCGTTGCTATCATACATTAGTCATTATCAATGCATTAGCAAACAATGGCACCGTATTATCTTTTAACATTGTTCTTCAAATCACGGAATGCAGATTGGAGGACTCGTATGTTTAGCTAACAATTACGCCGGCTAATAGGTAGCAATGAAACGGAACTACTGGAGCAAGCTGAGCGCTCAGCTATATTTATAGGTACAACTAAAGTACTCAAATAGTAATTGTCCTTACTGATGGCCCTCAATGGGGCTGCTAATTCCGCCATTCATACAGGCTGGCATTAGCCGTGCAAAATTAAATTCACGCTCGGAACACCCAGGACTTATTAATAAATGTGAATTATGGATCCTAGAGCTGATCTGGAATCCCACAACTTACTGATGAAGAAGAAATGTGATGTAAGACTATCCCTGTTCAGGAAGAGCAGAGATAATCAGGAGTTGTTATCAGTAACGTCCAACTAGAGAGTTTAATTGAATTTCTGGACTTGCAAAATTTGACTAAACTCTAAAGCAGGGTACAGACGTGGGGATGTGAGTCAAATCGATGGCCGTTTTGAGGGCCGTGCGCGCTCACGGCCATGTATCTGACCTATGTAATCTGCGCCCAAACTGCTTTATCGGACATGACCGTAGTTACGGCGATGTCCGATGCTTTGCTTAGAGACCGCCGGTCTCCAAACAAAGCTTCAGCTGCCGGGGAGAAAGCGGAGCTGTCTCTCCCCAGCCAGCCGATATCTGATAGCAGCGTGATGACGTCATCACGCTGCTGCAGGGTACATCGGACGGCTTGAATATTGAGCTGTCTGTTCCCTGCTTAAAGCAGGGAACACACGGCTCAATATTGGAGCCGTCCAATGACATCACGCTGCTGTAATATATCGGAGGAGCTGGAGAGACAGCCCTACTCAGCCAATGCTTTGCATGGAGACTCCGCGATTTGCATGCAAAGCAACGGACATCGATCATGATAATCGGTCATGTCCAATATCCCTGTTTTCGAGTGGAATTGATTGGTCCCGCTCGAAAGCAGCAATGGCCCCATATGCTATGGGCCAGATAGATGGCCGTGAGCACGCACGACGCTCTAAACGGCCATAGATCTCGCCCATATCTACATGTGTGTACCCAGCTTTAAACTGTAAGGTACATACCCTGGCGGTGATCCCGCATTGTCCTCAGTGACCCATGGGATCGCAGGCAGACTCCTCTCTTTGTAGCAAGGATCCATTCTGGCCAGATTACTGTTCACCAAAAAGATATCCCCAGCGGCCATGTGGATGTGTTTATCTGATTTCTGATATTGCTTGAATTCTGCCTGCCCTGACTTTGGATTATCCCTGACCACGTCTCCTGTCTTGTCCATCTCTACCTTATTGGAGGTGTAGAGAAGAGTTTTGGGAACATTACAAAAAAAAAGTAATTGTATTGTTCTAGAACAAAGGTGGGTAAAACTTTTGACTTGTGGGCCACATTGGCTTATAAAATTTGATAAACTGGCCGGACCAAAATCCTGTTATGGCCGAACCTGCCATAGGTGTGCCTATTTCATGCATCGCCGGCATCACTAATGATGGTGGTGATGTGTGATAGGTAACAAGTGACAGGGACGTTGCTATCTTTTTAGAGATGAGGACGTGCCGTGTTATGATCCTACCAATGCATAATGCCCATGGCAACATTTGGACACCTCTCGGCATTATCACTCATTCCAGAGAAAAAGCTAAGGGTAGCATCTTTTCAACAAGGTGACAAAGGGCTAGAAAAGAAAGCTAAACAGGGCAGATCCCATACTGGGGGCCTTATTTTGCCCACCCCTGCTCGCGCGCATGTAGTTTTTGCATTACTTAAGTTAAAATTTCTACAACCAGAACTCTTCTCTACATCAGCTTATCGAAATAAAAAAAAAAAATCAACCTTCTATTTTCATATTTACCATGAATAGTCCTGTGCTTATTATAAAAATCATTGCACCTCTCTGCCCATCTATGGAAAGCATGGGTGCCATATTGATCACTTGGCCGAGATGGAGAAGAGATTGTGGCAGGTCCTTGTGGTCTAGTGATTCAACCATTACTCCCTGCCTAAGAATGACTATATAAGCTTTGAAGACCAGCAGATGTGAAAGAGCGGCAGGAGGTAAGTTATCTGCTCCTCCTCCAACTCTCCAGGACCCACCACAATCCTCTATGTGACTTGGCCAAGGTTAGGCAGCAGAATTCCCCCATGCTGACACTACCATTTCCTTTCAGTGGAACAGATGCATTGTTAACACCTTCTTTCCATTTCTGTGGAAAAAAATTAAACCTTGCCAGTTAATGTGTAGATACTTTCCAATAAACGGTTTTGGTGTTTGTGAATGTCATTTATCAGCACTTTTGAAGTCTTTACACATGTGGGGGTAGCTTTCAATTACTTCCAAACTTTCAAATACTTTTGGCTTGTTCAGGGGTCCTGTTTTTCTGTTCTGTAAAAAATTATTCATTTAGGTTCAGAAGTGCAATTCATTAATTTACATTCATGGGCTATCCTGTTCTCCTATCCACCAAGGGGATAACTATTTTAGGGCCTGGCTAGACCTGAGGGAACTGGGGACTCCAATCTCTTTAGTATGTGGTGGTGTACATGTTGGTGGTACTCACCTCCATGATATTTTCAATGTGTACACCACAAAATACTAAAGGGATTGGAGTCCCCCGTGTTCAGGTCTAGCCAGGTCCTCGGATAGGTATCTGTTGGGTGGAGAGGAGAATGCAATAATTAGTTTCCTTGATATTTAGGCAACTGTGCGATACACGATGCATTTACTGTAAATGTTGATGCCAAATTCTGACCCTACAATCCGAATGTTGCAGCAGAAGAATAGACTCATCAGACCAGGCAACATTTTTCCAATCCTATATTGTCCATTTTCGGTGAGCATGTGCGAATTGTAGCCTTAGTTTCCTGTTCTAAGCTGACAGGAGTGGCACCCGGTGTGGTATTCTGCTTCCTCAAGGTATGATGTGTCGTGCGTTCAGAGATGCTCTTCTACTGTAGTTGTAACAAGTGGGTATTTGCATTATTGTTGCCTTTCTATCAGCTCGAATCATTCTGACCATTCTTTGACATCAACAAGGCATTTGCGCCTACAGAACTGCCGCTTACTGGATGTTTTCCCTTTTTCGGACCATTCTCTGTAAACCCTAGAGATGGTTGTGCGTGACAATCCCAGAAGATCAGCAGTTTCTAAGACCAGCCTGTCTGGCTCCAACAACCATGCCACATTCAAAGTCAATCACTCAAATCCCCATTCCAAAGCATGCTTTGAACTGCAGCTGTTCGTCTTGACCAGTCAAGTCAAGACCATGCATGTCAACATGCCTAAATGCATTGAGTTTCCACCATGTGATTGGCTGATCAGTAATTTGCATCAAAGAGCAGTTGTACAGGTGTGCCTAATATAGTGGCCGGTGAGTGTATATGTTATAATAGACCCTGAGCAGACAGTTAGACCCAGACAGTTCACAAGCACGTAGTGCTTCTTCAAATGAGTGTCTTTATTGTGACTTTACTTCTGCAGAAATCGAAATACTTGGTGCTTTATCTAAAGAGAGGAAGTGCCTGTCAACTACCTGGATCCCCAATATTGCACATCTAGAAGCTTGGAGACAGAATGTTCAAGTAGTTGACAGACCAGGCATAAGGTGACCTCTGACACTCCTATTGGCTTCCTGAGTTTACTAACTGATAAGAGACACTATCTCCAGACTTCATAATGGGGCAAAACAAAAATAACATATTTCATTGGATGTCTCAACATGTAATCCCTGGGCTGCATAATATTTCCAGGGCATGAACTTGTGCTTTACTTCCCTGGAACTCACATACAGCCCAGAGATCAGATACTGGCAACAGACAAAATTAGCTCATCAGAGTATTAAGTCTCTTGATAAAGTCTGTTTGACTTCAGGCATTGTACTGTTGTACTTGTTCAAAAGAATGTTTTCTAGGATGTTCAATGTCTGCAGGTAGTTGTTGTGATTAAAGTGTACCTGTAAGCTTAGTAAACTTTGTCCGGGATGGAATTGTCAACAGGTCGTAGCTGTATGTACCCTAAGTATTGCTGTAAAATTACTTCAGTTTTTGTTCTGTCCACCTTTCTTCTGTCCAACATATATTGCAGAGTGAATTGCAGAGGAGAGTGGGTACAATGTTCAGAGTCAACAAACCATTTAAGCAGCATACCTTAACCCTCTAGGAGTGTTTTCTGTGCCCTCCCTCCTCCTCTTTTCACATTGATGACGCTGGGGATGTGGAGGGGGGAAGCCTACATTGAGTGCATATAATGCAGGTCAATGGTGCCGCCCCCTGGAAAAGATTGTCGAGTCCGCCAATGCACACAATACTGCATTCTTACTTTATAAAGACCTTACTGTGTTGGGGTAGCTACCTCAACCATTAGGACCCTAGGAGCCCTATATGTTGCCCTGTTGTGTGAGCATCTCTTCATTACTGATTTACACATACATGATCAGCAAAAAACTCATATAGCTGCTCTTGGGACGTATAGCCCAGGGAAGGAGCCCTTGTATGAGCAGGAGGGTGCAGGAAGTTTTGGGCAGCACTGTCACAGACAGAAGAGGGAACATAGAACAAAATGACAAATGGGGTAAAAATCTGTTCATGAGACATAAACCCTTAAGCCAAATTTAATTACCTAAATTGGTAACCCCAAGCCACACTCGGGAATCATATCTGCTCAAGACGTACATGCTTCTTACTGGTTCCACTTCCCTGACATTAGTGATGACATGGCGGAGGTGGAGGTGTCCTCGCCATTCACCTTTATTGTATTATAGGCATAGATGTTCTGGGCCCAAGCATACCCCTACATCAGTGATGATGCTAGGAAAAAAGGGAGGGGGGGGGGGGGGGGGGGGGTCAGCATTTATTTAGCATTTATTGTGCAAATAGCAGTAAATAAAGTAAGAAATGGTTACAACTCATCGAAAGTCTATACAGTATGTGGCCCTAAAGGACTGGAATTGTATACTCACAATTGGACAACAAAAGGCACAGCCAGTCAAACTTTGTATGTACTGTATATGCTTTAGCCTTTGTGTTTTTTTACATGTATTATGAACACCGTGAATACCGCGAGGGTATGATTTGGTTTTCGGCACACGATTCACAAGTCTGTGGGATTTTTCTCAAAAACGTACTGGTAAGGTCCCTGGATTTCGTCTAAATTGGCCTTGGTATGAATTTCTCCCAGGGAAGTAAGATCTAGCATTTCAAACGAAAAACACACTGGTGCCTCTAGGGAAACCAAGCATTATCCACATGCCGTTGCTCTATATGAATCTTAGCCTTGCCTGAGCTGTCGGACACAATCAAAATTAAAAATGGTCTGAGGAGTAACTTGCAAAATCAGAATTAAATGGACATAATATGCAAAACAATTTACATGCTTTGCAAAAAAAGTTGGTTAATCATAAATCAATGCTTACATGGCCAATGATAAAAGAGAACCTGTTCAGTTATTTCAGCAATAAGATTTCTGTTAAAGTTTACATATGCGCGTGAGTTACCTGTAAAAGCTTTCCTTGTGTAAAGGATAAAAAAAAAAGTAAAAATAACATACTTACCTTCCCCTCTTCCTAGTTCTTCCATGTCTACTTCTGTCTCACTCGTGGTGGTCACAGGAAAAGAGTCTGACATTTGCCTTCCCAAGTCCCCTTATACCTAGGAGTACACTGGTTGATTTTTCATTCCATCATCTAACTATAGATTTTTTAGTCGGTCGAACAAAAAAATTTAGTACCGAACAACTTGTTAGTTCAATAATAAGTCTATCTGTAGACATCATACATATTGGTACATTTTTATCTATCGGTTAGCATCGAATGAAAAATCATCAATGTCCATGTTTCATTCGATATTTTTACTCCTATACTACATCACTTCCAAATGAAATTGTAATCGAACGATTTTTCATTCAATTTGAGACTATAGACTTTTCATTCGACATTGTATTCGCTCGCTTGAATATCGAATGCATTTATTCGACCGTGGCAAAATCTATGGCCCATAAGAACAAAACAAACTGAAGGTCAAACAAGCAAAAATTGATCTGTGTATTTCTACCTTAACTCTTCTACTAAATGGACCCATCAGTTCTAAGGTCAGACCTGTCAACCCTCAGGAAAAGTCAAGTTTTTTATGCGGCTTTCGCGGCCAAATCCCGATTTCAAGAAATCCCTTTAATAATTACTTTCTGTATGTCCCCCGTTTTCTTTTTTCCAAAATTGACAGCTATGTCTAAGGTGTAAAGCAGGGTACACACATGAAGGTATGGGCCAGATCGATCTATCACAGCCATCTATCTGGCCTATATCATATGCGGCCATCCCAGTTTTCGAGTGGGACCAATCAATCCCACTTGAAAACTGGGATATCGGGCATGACCGTTAATCATGGCTGATGTCCGTTGCTCTGCAGAGCGCTGCTGCAGAGAACATCGGATGGCTTAAATATCGAGCCGTCTGTTCCCTGCTCATCCATCTGCATTTGTATTTTGCCATAAAAACCCAAGGATGGTCACCACTATTCATCTGTCCAAGGTGTCACCACCAAGATCAACCGGAGTACACAGCTGTTGAATGGCCACACATGCCAGGGTATCAGAGGAATCCATTACTATCCCATTTCTATTTCTATCAGACAAGTTCCAATAATGTATATTGCCCAATAACCCAATTCTCATTTCATTTCTTTATTTGAATGCGATATATGTAAGTGAAGTTGCAGCTTTCTATATAATCAACTGTAAATATATTCAAACGTAAGCTTCAGTGATTTTAATGTTTACAAAGATAATGCTGCCGTCAATTACATAAGGGTAAACTATTAATTGTAAAATTGACGAAAGGAAAATAAATAAATAAATACAAAAATCCCGGATTGTTAAGTCATTTTCAAGGAATTGCATTGTTCATCAGCATAAAACTTAATTTGAAAAGGAAATAAAGTTAATTAATCCCCACATCACAGAATTGGAAAGCTGGTGCTTAGACAAACTAGTTAGCCATAATATGATAAGTCTCCTGCTAACTGTAACTGAAATGGCTGCGGAGGCAAATCCATCAAGAAATTCCCCTTTACGCCCTCCGTATTAATTGTCTATCATTTTACAACAATTGTCGTGTTTTTATTGTAATGTTTTTTTTTCTTGTTTTTTTTAAGGATTCATTGAAACACATTTAACGAACTAGAGTTCAGAATTCAGCGTAGATTGCGTTACAATGTGTTGTCATTAAAGTCGTTCTTATTAAAGTATCAATCAGTTTAATTCGGTGTTGTCTGCAGTTATGTTTTCAATCAACGAGTTAAAGGAACACTCCAATGGAACACAGACGTTTGTTTTTTTTTATTCAAAGCCAAACTCCAATCTTGTATTGAATATATTGAAGCTGAAAAAAAGGCAAATAGAGATTGCCTCTTATCCTGGCTGATGGTGGTCCAGCACCATCCGTCCTTCTTGTTTTGCTATCACTGGCCAATCCTTCTTCATTCAATCATGGAGGCTTATCATCATGTGGGGCATTAACTAGGGAATAGAGATGGTCATTTAGACGATTTTGACTTAATTGCAAAGCAACTGAGCATGGTATCGTCACCAAACTTGCTGGAGATGTAAAGGAGGGTTGAAGGTATACTCTCCAAATAAAAGTATGGCTCTAACACAAATCATTTTTACACAAATTAATTTAAAATTTAAGTCAAAATTTCGAAAATCGGAAAACTTTGAACTTATTTATGCAAAACCTACATGAGCTAGAGCAAAGCTTATTTTTTTCAAATGTTCCCACAACCCTTCTCTACATCTCCAGCAAGTTTGGTGATGATACCATGCTCAGGGGCTTTGAAATCAGCTCACAAAATCAGCTAGTTGAAAAATTCGACCATCTCTACATTAGGGAAGTTTGCATACAAATGCCCCCCAACCCCTGTTGCAAAGGACTTTGGATGACTAGGAGTCATCCCGCTATGTGAAGTATGCGCATAGGCCCCTGGTGCCCCCATACATGCATAACACCCCCCAATAAAGCTAGGCATACACGGTTCGATTTTAGCACGATTGATTTTCGATCAAAAAATACAGGAAAGAGTCATATATAAATATACAATCATCCAAGAATACAATCGCCCAGACCAACAAACAAAATGCTACAATTTTATTTCGATCGTTGTACAATCAACGACAATTTTCCAACATGTCCGATCACATTACGATCAATCAATTTCAATAGTCATCAATTTTCGCCGATCGAACCATGTGTGCAGTATACAATTTAAGTCAGATCAATGGAAATTTCACCATGACCCAAAGGCCCAAAGGCGTAAAGAGTCCCAAAGGCGTAAAGAGTGAGCAAACGTGGGGTCCAAAACCGGGGGGCGCAGGGATGCATGTATCCAGAGCAAATTATATACAGGTAGAGGGGCAGCATCCATGATATTACAAAACGCCCATAGCGGTAATTCGGATGGAGCGTGAAGGGCTGCTAGAGGAGCGATCTGAGCAGCTAGATAATATTTCTGTATGTGAGGGACACCTAGACCCCCAAAGCGTTTATGATGGTAAAGGATAGTCGCTCTAACTCTGGGGCAGGTAGGCCCCCATATGAAGTGCAATAGCTTAAGCTGCTCAATCCGAAACACGTGGGCTGTGATAGAGATGGGCAAAGCCCGAAAGAGGTATAGGAGTTTAGGAAGGTAAGACATCTTTAAGGCATTAATACGGCCAAACCAGGATAGTTGGCACCGGGACCAGCTACCCAGCAAGCGGGCAAGCTCCTTGAACAGAGGCGAGTAATTAGCTCTATACAGAGAATCCGGGGACGTCGTCAAACGTATGCCTAGATAAAGTAAAGAAGGCGGCCATAAAAATGTATACGTGGCTTGAAGGACGACTAAGAGCGGAGGGGAAATGGTGACATTCAAGGCTCTGGATTTTGATTCATTAACACAAAGACCAGAAAATAAGCTAAACCTTGCAAGTAAACTAAACAAATTAGGCAAAGAAATTAAAGGCTTTGAAAGGCAAAGAAGGATGTCATCTGCAAAGAGTAATGCCTTGTGCCGGATCCCCGCCACCTCCAAGCCTAAAATATCTAGATGTTAAAGAATAGTGATGGCCGAACATCGGCCAGGACTGTCCGCGAACGGGCGGGTCGGACTTCTAAAGACGTCCGCCGTCCGCCTGTTCGCGGACACATTCAAATTCCCCGCCTCTAGGCGGGGAATTTGAATCGGAAAAACTGGATGTGACGTCAGTGACGTCACATCCGGTCCCTGGAACGCATACTGGAACGCATAGTTCCTGGTTCCGTGAGCCGGATGTGACGTCACTGACGTCACTTTCTGCTCCGACCCGGTTTTTTCACTAGGAGACCGGCTTTATCCCGGTCTTCTAGTGAAAAGATTCTTCCTCCGGCACGATCACACAGGTTGTGATCCTGCCGGAGGAAGAATAGAGATCATCTTCTCACTGACGAATGGAGCGGGTCGAACACCCGCACTGCTCGCCGGCGAGAAGATGGGCGAACATCCATGTTCGCCGCCGAACTGTCCGCAAGGCGTAATAGTAATAAGGCCATCACTATTGACGAATGGCTTGGGCCAGCGGCTCCAAAGCTAAGATAAATAATATAGGGGAAAGTGGGCAACCCTGACGGGTGCCCCTTCTGATAGGGAATGGCTCAGAGAGGAAACCACTGTAACCGATTCTCGCTTCTGGGCAGGCATAAAGTGCCGATATCCATGACAAGAAGCCCTCTTGGAAGCCCCACTTGCGAAGAGCAAAGTGTAGGTACTGCCAGGACAGAGTATCGAAAGCTTTACGGAGGTCAAGAGACAAAAACATCGCAGGGATCGAGCAAGCTCGAACTAAATGGAGCAACTGAACCGCCCGGCGGATGTTATCACCAGCCTGGCGATGGGGAACAAAACCCACTTGATCGCCATGGACTAGGTGGCCCAGGAACTTGTTCAAACGGGAAGCTAAAAGTTTAGCTAAGATCTTGATCGTTGTTTAATAAGGATATCGGTCGGTAGCTAGCCCAGGAGTGAGAATCGGCATTGGGTTTTGGGATCATTGCTATCTGGGCCAGGAGCATGTCACTAGGGAAGCTGCCTCCCTGCTTAAGGCTATTAAACATGGTAGCCATGTAAGGAGCCAGAAAAGAGACAAACTTTTTATAGAATAAGCTAGAAAAGCCATCCGGTCCGGGTCGTTTGCCAGGAGCCATGTCCTTAACCGTGGCCACTATTTCCAACGGGTCAACATCCTCATCTAAGGCCAAGAAAAATGATGGGGCCAAACAGGGAAGTGCAAGTGGGGCAAAGAAAGATTCCGCCTCAGCCAGAGGAAAGACCGAAGGGGCCGAATATAAATCTGCCAGATGGTGGCGATTGCTTTCGCCGCACCTCCCTCTTGCTGGCGTTTTATTTTCTCCACTATTTCCCCCGGGTCAAATGGACCCCCAAGCTTTTAGAGTCTGGCCTACGACCCTCTTGAAGCATACCCATAATTTTTATTCCACTAATGGGGTTATCCCCTTTGCTCACCTTCAGCACCTTTTCCGCTATCAGCAGCTTCATCACTTTCTCACATCTTTGTTATCACGTTCTTCATCTACTTCGCCTCTCTCTTTATCTATATTTGAGCACCACTGTTTTCACTTTCCTTCGTCTCCTGGCCTTATTTCTCTTCTTTACTGCTCCTTCACCTCCCCCCAGACATTGACCAAGCTTCCGTATATGAGGAAATGGGAGGAGGATTTGGGCTCTTCACTAGACGAGTCAGAATGGGCGGCGTTGGTGTCTCGTATAGCTTCATGCTCACTAAATGTTCTCGCATTGGAAAACTCCTACAAAGTTCTCCTACGGTGGTATATGACACCAGACCGGCTGTCCAGATTTGTGCCGACCATTTCTCCGAGGTGTTTTCGAGGCTGCTTAGCAAGAGGTACCCTCCTCCATATTTGGTGGTCTTGTCCGCGGGTTCAGCGATTTAGGATTAGAGTTTATAATTTCTTGCGCTCATTATTGGGATGCCCACTATCTCGTGATCCATGGGAGGCTCTGTTACACCGTAGGGTGCCATCTTTGACTAAATGCCAGGACCAGTTAGCTTCCTTTGTCTTTATGGCCACTCGTCAGGTGATAGCCCGGTCGTGGCGACAACCCACGCTCAACTTCTCGGAGGTAAAGCAGCGCCTGATGGACTGCTTCATCAACGAGTGATTGACCGCTACCCTGCTTGACACGCAATGAAAGTTCTTAAAGATCTGGTCCCCGTGGATCGACTATCTACGCTCAGAGGGGTTCTCTCACTACTTGTTATCTTATTGAAGGGGGTTCTCTCTTTCTCCCCTTTCTTTTTCCTCTTTGTTTTTCTCCTCTTTCTTTTTTTCCTTCTCTTTCTTCTCTTCTCTGTCTCCTCTTTCTCATTAATTCTCTTTTATTATTTCCTAGGTTGATATTATTACTTTGCTTTAGTTTGCGATCTTCTGCTGCATGATTACAGGCAACTCAGAGACCATATGTAATTTTATTGTTTTCCATTAGAATTTTCTTTCTTTTTTTTTTTACATTTTTATGATCATTTGTAACTTGTGTCCACCTTTTTAAAAAACCTTAATAAAAACTATTGAAACTAAGTCAGATCAATGTAAATTTTGATCGTTTAAGGTCGATCAAACGCTAAAATTGAACCATGCCTAGCTTTACTGTTCTGCTAGCACCCCCCCCCCCCCCCCCCCCACAACTTGTCTCGGTCGAGAGGGAGCCCCAGAAAACATAGGGAACATTTCTTGTAGGGCCCCCAAATGCTGGGAGTTATCTTTACATTAGCATAACTCCTCCCAAGAGCCAGCCCACTGCTTTTCTAGTGTCTAGGGTTTTAGATGGCCATAAAGAGGTAGGGTGCTTCCATCATTTCAGGAAGCTATATATGGCTTCCTGCTGGCCCCTACCATCAGCAAAGATGGCCAATAAATTTCAACTAATTTATTTCTAAATTAATTGCAAACACCCTTACCCAGAGGTAGGTAAAGTTTTTGACTCAAGGGCCACAATGTGTTCTTAAATTTGACAGAAGGGCCAGACCAAGAGCGTGTAATGGCCGCCCCTTAACAGGTGCCCTAATTTCTTACATTGATGATGATGGGGATCATACAAAACACAAATGTCTCCAAAAGTTCATTGGGGTTTTCAGGAACTACGATAGATCAAATTGAAACAAACTTAAAACCCAATTAGCTTTTGGACACATTGTGTTCTCTATAGGGAATTAACAGAGGATGTGGCACGTCTTATTGGTAGTAAATCAGTAACCCATCTGTTATCCTATATATTATGATGATGATGGAGACTTGCGTCTGGGACATCGTGATCTTCTATTTGCTGTACGGCGTTCAACCAATAATATTCATAAAAAAATGAGGAATTGAAAATGTTCATGTAAACAGATTGTGTCTATATTTACAGGAATTACCCAATCATGGGAAAGGCAGGTGATTAGATAGTTAAAGCAAACAGCATTGGCTTCTCATGTGATTTGGATGGAAAATGGGACCACTTGGCCACATACCAGTGCAATAGGTGAAGGCTTAAATTCCTGTTAACCTTTTCTGGTTATGGGGGACTAGACTGGGTGTGAAGAGATATTTTTCAGAAAACTCCAGCAAAATTGTTAGCTGGTCTCTCACTCCAAAGAAAGGAGATAAAAAGAGTCTTTTTACTATGGTGACAACTGGCCAGATTAACTTCCCTATCGCTCTGCCTGTACCACGCCATTTTTAATGGCACGTTACGGGCGACTGCAGCATAGTACACAGTACTCTGTTGATTTTGCCGACCTCCTCTGTGAAGGTCTATGGCACGCCACTGGTCCTGGAATTAATCGGTGGCTGAATAGACAATATTCCCAGCTTTCAAGACCACTGGTAAGTTTTGACCATCCCGGTTTGGGCAGAGTTTGTTTTGCAAACAAACTCTGAGCTAACTGCTTCATATCAACTGGTAGGGTGGTTAAATGTGGGCATACACAGGACGATTTTTCAACACAGTGATCAATTGTTCAGTAATTGATTGCAGCCACCCTTTCTTCGGAGAAAGCTTGAT
The DNA here is from genome assembly GCA_036250615.1 of Ptychadena robeensis. Taxonomy (NCBI): domain Eukaryota; kingdom Metazoa; phylum Chordata; class Amphibia; order Anura; family Ptychadenidae; genus Ptychadena; species Ptychadena robeensis. The sequence goes on along the minus strand of CM070039.1, from coordinate 29,308,779 downwards.
TAAACAGGGAAACATGTTGGTAAATACCTGTATGATTGCCATTACTTTGGATGCAACGCTAAAGTTTTGTCCACTGGTCCCCGGCTTTCCCTGATTCCTTGACAGTGGGGCAAGTCACACCAAACAAGACAGACTCACAACTAACTGCCAGCGTTGTTGGCCCATCGACTAAACGCATGATGCATGGAGTCACGTAACACCCACATTATGTGACATGAACAAAACCACATTTTTTCCAGACACATTTTGTTCATTTAAATTAAAAAGAGCACGGTGTTGCCAAATACTGCACTCTAAACACAACAAAACAGTGCACAAACAGTGGGCACACCACGGGTGGATGCCATGGATACGTCACACTGATGTGTTCATAACATCCT
>CM070039.1:29246904-29304134 GCA_036250615.1 Ptychadena robeensis | reverse complement strand
TATTCTATCAGGGAGGACCCGGCACTACATAGTTGTTGGTAGATCTGAAGGAAATTGTAATTGTAAATGTCACAATTGTTGTGTAAGATGCAATATCATTGTCCTGAGGAAGCCCAGTGAACAGGGCAAAACATGTTGACAGTTAATTTATGAAAGAATGCATCTTTCTTTACAACTTCAACTAGAAAATCAAGTTCGCTGTGAATTTTAAGTATAATAAAATTGTGTTTGTATCTTATCTTGATTATTTGGGCATGTTTTCCTGAGTTGAGTCTGCCAACTAAAAGTCCCACTTTGAGGGTAATTTTGGTTGAATTTAATGTAAATTGTATGGAGTGATCTAAAGGTGTATGAGGGGCTTTATTGAAGTAATAGTCTCTTATTTTATAAACTTTTGTAATTACAGGTTTAAATATGTAAATTTTCTATTACAAATAGCAAATCAGCAGTTCCATTCGGTCAACTTGTGACTCGGTTTCTTTTACGAACGACTGAATTAAATTTCTTTGTATCAGTTCTTGTTAATTTTTTTTTAATGGTATCATAGTTAATGTAACAACAATATTCTTTTATAAAATAAAACAAGCGCCCAGATTTGATAAAACTGTACGCACAAATAACATTACATATATTTAAATCATCAACAAAGGGCTGTTTTTATTTATGAATAATAAAGGATAAAGGATTTGCTTCAATTTTTTTTTTTTGTCTTCCAAGTAAGCAAATACAGTTGAACTATTTCACAGATCCACAGGAGCATACATACTTTCATTTAAAGAAAACCACACTTAAGATCTAAGGGTTTTACATGTGCAAATATCCGACCGACAATTGCTTCCTCAAAAAAATTCAAAACAATATAAAACGACTTTTTACCATTAAGCACTAGAAATGAAAAAAATCACCAAAAATTGAAACCGTATTCTTAAGTAGTCAGTCACACTTTGCATAGTTTGGCTACATTTTTTATTTGAGCATGGTCATTTTCAAGAGAAATTACAAATTGAAAATTCAATAATACTTTTACAAAGACAAGTCAGGAAAGATTTTTTTTGTCATGGTATAATACATTGTATTTAACAGTCCCTCTTTTTTTTGTAATTTTTGTATAGCTAAAAAACAAGATGAAGAAAGTGGAATTTTTTCAGTCGAAAATACAGTGTTTTCACAAGATCGTATCAAAAGTTCCCAAATTTTGGAATTTCCAGTAATTGGAAAGAAAAAAAACATAAAACAAAAAAGAAATTAAAATAAAATAATAAAAAAAAAATCGCATTTCACAATTAAATGTTCCAAAAACACAATAAATGCTCTTCTCTTTTACGTAAAATTTTGCCCAAGTGATCAACATCATGTTCCTTTTTTACTAAAATATATCTATATTGAAGAACTATTATACTGTACACTACAGTATGAAATAAATAAAATTAGGAAATATAAAATGAGCCACATAAATAAAATGTTATTTGACCTAAAATTAAAAATGAATGAAAAAAAAAAGTTTTTGCAAGAAAAAAAAAGAAAAATTTGGTGTAATACTGATAAAATTAATGAACAAATAAAAATACAGAATAAAAATTGCACAAACATATGTAAACTAAAGGAACTGCCGCCTATTCTAATACTGACAATGGGTGCTTCAAAGAACAGAATAAGCATAACACTGAAGCTGGTGCGTCTGGTAACTTGAGTTACCTTCTTAACACTGTACAAGGATGGCACTTGCAGAAACACACAGATTAAAAGGTTTGCATATAAGGCTTTTTTTTTTCTTTAAAAAAAAAAAAACCACATTACAAAATCTTTCTTTATCCATCATACTCATTTTCCCATCATATCCAGGTCACTCTTAAGACTTCAGTATCTCCATTTTTTTTTTACACATGCGTCACTTCATGTTCCTTCACATTAAAAAAATAAAAATAATAAAATAGGCCTAAAATTGTGTGGTTACCTAACTGAGAAATGATGAATAGTAAAAGAAAAGCCATGAAGGAAATTTTTTTTAACAAAGGTGTATTGCGTGCGAGCACCTTAAATTAAAAAAAAAGGAAAAAAAAGGAGTGATAATACTGATGTACAGCAGTGCGGGCACTTCTTAATTTTTTTTTTAAATGTATTAATATAAATTAGAAATATCTTTTTTTTTTAAGTTTGTAGTGATATATAAGTAGAGTGCAATTCGTACAATTAACTATTTTTGTGCTTAAAGAATAAATGCTATTAAACACAGGGTTTAGTCTCTGAAACCACACAGTTTCTAGGCCTTTTTAATACTGTACAAAAAGTTTTGCATAATGCAGTTCTCAACAACGACCAACCTCAAACTTTATTTGATTCGACTTAAAAATGTATTTTTTTTATTCATTTTTGTTTTTTGTTTGTTTCGTTTTGGCAGAACTGCCCCCCCCCCCACCCTCCCCATTTTCAGTTCATCTGTACAGGCTTCCTGGAAGCTTCAGGCACGTGCATGAACAGCTTTTTTTTCAGCAGAGTTATCGAGCAAGTAACAAGACTACTGGATAAAAAAAAAATTCGGAAGCTTAAAATGCAGTAGTTTATTACATGCCGTCCTCCATGTTTTCTTCCTCGTGATCCGACTTTATTTCCATTTTGCCATCCTCCGAACTATCATCCATTGAATGTTCACCGTTCTCTTCCTCGTCCCGGATAGTATCCGGGTCTGTGTCCATGCTTTTGTTCTCGCTCTCCTCCTCTTCCTCTTCAAACTCTTCGTCCCCGTCTGGCCTTCCAAGCTTATCGTAAACGTCCTCAACCTCCTTGTCGTGCTCTCTTTCGATCTCCCCATCTCTTAGCATACTTTCCCGTTCCTCTGAGTCGGAGTAGCCCTGAGGAGTAATACTCTGTAGGTAAGCTCGATTCATCAGCAGCTCGGTGGGTTCCAGGTGACCTTTCTCTCGGGCTTCCCTCTCTGCCGCTTCCCTTTCCTCGGCTTCTCTCTTACAGTAGGAATACCTGTGGTTCATGTGCTGTGAGTAAGACCCCGAGTGTGAGAAGCGTTTGCCGCATTTGTCACATTGGTATGGCTTCTCGCCAGAGTGCAGTCGTGAATGTTCTATTAGGTGGTGTTTGTGTTTGAATGCTTTTTTACAAATTTGACACTGGTGTGGCCTTTTTCCTGTAGGAAAACAAAAGAAAAAGAAGATGTTACATTCTATTCCATATTACCTTCATGCCAGAGCAACAACATGGTCAAAAGATGACCTTTTTAGAACTAGGTGACATCTGTTATCTCTACAAATAAAATTCCAACATTTCAAAATTCAGCTATAGTGTTGATGCTGTTGTTGTAACAAAGAAGGATGTGTATATTCAAGTTGATTAGGATTCTCCGTATCATGGCAGCATGAATCCATTAACAGCTGACCATGAAAACGTACGTTCTTCAGCCCTAGACTGGAACTTGAGAATAGGGCCTAGCCCAAGCACATCTGGCTGATTCCAGGCTCCAAATAGCCCAGGAATGCCTTTCACACCTTCCATAGCGGCCATGCTTGACGTGTCATTCAAAAATAGACCTGACACCGAATGCCTGACAGCGTGATGCCGGGGCACAAGACCGAAACACATGATGCAACCGAAAGACACACGGGGCCTACTACTGCATTGCTTCTTCCAGCTGGAAGCTTGTAGCATGACAGTGAATGGGGATGTATTTGTGTACCTTTTAGAACCGATAACACACAATAGTAAAATCATACGGCTATTATCTCTCCACCGAAATTTGCAGCTACAGGCAGATTTACAGCTCGCGTACATGGGTGCTTCTCAAGGCTCCCTGACGTGTTACTGACAGATTCATTCAATGCATGCTGAATGGATGCTGCTGACTCTGCTGAACGGGGTTAGGTTTTAGGCTATGAAAGCATACTGGCAGAGGCTTCCAACAGGGCTTCAATGCAAGTGAATAGGACCAGGTGCTCCCACAGCTTTTCAGACGTCTTAAGGAAGCCCTAGGCTGAGTTACACTAACATCATACATGCGGTAATAAAGTTTCATGGCGACTTAAATTCTTTCGTAATTTGGGCGCAAAAAGAAGCATCTAGACAGAGACAGCCCTAGTAACTGAAGTAACGATACATCAATGTAGAAATATGGATTAAAGGATAACTCCTACTCTTTAAAAAGTTTTAAGGTGGTATAGTGAGTAAAGATGGTCGAGTTTTTAGACTTGCTAACTTTGCAAGCTAATTGCAAAGCCCCTGAACAAGGAATCATCACCAAAATTGCTGGAGATGTAGAGAAGTGTTGTGGGAAAAAAGTTTTGCTCTATCACATATGTTGTTTGCATAAATTAAGTTCAAAAATGAAGTTGAAATTCCGATTTTTGAAGTTTTGACTTGACTTTGAACCTCATTTGTGCAAAAACTGTTTGTGTTAGAGACAGTTTCTTTTTTGGAGTATTCCAAAACATCTCCAGAAAGCTTGGATGGAGATGGTTGAATTTTTTTCTATAATAGTGAGATGAAAGTTGGATATCACTCATCATGAAACAATTTATTTCTAAATACTTCCATGGGCCTTATGAACTAATGGCATGTGGGACATAAAGTACATCAAGACATATGGAATGTGTGAATTATGCGTTATTATAACAAGGCGCTCTATTTATGGCCACGCCTTTTGGTACGCCATAGTTCCTGCATGACATTGGGCAATGTATGTGAAGACTTATAGGGAGTTATTGTGGTCACGGCCTGGTGGAATTTAGGTGAACAGGATAGGGGCTGCACAGATAAGGGTCCCAAACTTTTTTGTGGCCTACTCCACTAGTAATATATATAAGAAATTCTAGATGGAGAAGTAAATTAAAGCAAAGCTTGCTCCATAAAATAACTTTTCATTACTTTGAAGAGCATGGATTCAAGTGCTAAACCGATAACTGCCTCGTACTCATAATGAGAGCGAAGCCTCATGACTTTTAAATGCCTCAAATTTCCATGAATCGGCCTCAAAGTGAGCAAAAAGAATGCAAATACCAACCATGGCTGGTGTGTTACTCAAGGCTATATACACCTGCTGCGTCAGCACCAGAATGAGAATGACAGCGCTGAGGAATGAAAACATTGGGGACAGGCCTGGCAGGGGTGGCAGTGGGGGGCTCTTGTCATTTTAATTGTAGGGGAGGATCTCATAGCGGGAGCAAAAAAAAAAAGAGGGTATTGTGCAACAATATCTGCAGCTGCTGCAGAACCTCTTAAGGTCAATAACTATTAATCATGTAGAAGCTTCAAACAATGACCTGCCATACACACAATGCCCAATAGACTTGCCAGGGTGATGTGACCAATCCATGTAGTTAGATATGTTAACTGGGATATTTTGGTTTATTTCAGGGGATTTATATTTTGGAACTGTATCACAAAACTATTTAATTGTTTATCTGTTTCCCATCTTGTCCTATTAGGACTTTACTAGTTGCTTATTATACATTGCGCTCAGTTGGCCTGTCTTAAAGGATTAAAATTTACTAAGCAATAAAACATGTTATCTGACAATCATTTCTTCAGACAAGTGACTGTTATTTTCAGCTCTCATTGGTACACAGATAATAAATCTTAATGATCATTCCTGTGACCATAGAACATGTCTATGGATACTACAGGAAGACCAGAAGTGTGAACAATGCATGAACATATATATAATGAAGTTTGGCATGTTGGACATCATTGGTCACCTTTGGGTCAGCTCAGTGCCCAGATTTATGTAAGTGGGTTACAGAAGAGGACACAGTGCATGACAGCTTCTGGTACTTTTCTATGGAGACAAAAAACATTGTTCAAGGCCTACAGACTTGGAGCTTGAACCTATTTATGGAGTCTACAAACATTGGACAAGGCCTACACACTTGGAGCTAAGACCTGTCTATGAATACAACAAATATTGAAAAGGTTTACACACTTGGAGCTTGGACCTATCTATGGAGGCAACAAACATTGGGCAAGGCCTACAGACCTACAGCTCAGATCAATTAATGGAGAGAACAAACATTGGGCAAGGCCTACAGACTTGAAGCTTAGATTGATCTATGGAGACAACAAACACTGGGCAAGGCCTGCAGACTTGGAGCTTGGACCTATCTATGGAGGCAACACACATTGGACAAGGCCTACAGACTTGGAGCGTGGATCAATCTATGAAAACAAAAAACTTTGGGCAAGGCCTTAAGCTGGGCTTAGACATTCCAATTCTTGCACGATCTGACCACTGATCCGATGCCGTGCATGCTACCGCATCCCTAAGGGATCGGGTCGTGCAGGAATTGGATGCAACAACTAACGAGGATTGGGCTAAAATTAGCCATCCTGTCGGATCGCACAGTTATCTGACAGGATGGTAAATTTTAACCCGATCCCATTAGTTCGGCTGGGGACGGCTGCTCCCAGCCGAAGTAATGAGCTGCACATTAAGAGTGCCGTCCGATTCTCGGCACTAGCAGGCGGGCGTGATGACGTCATCACACCGCTCCTAGTGCAGAGAATCAGAAAAGAAATAGACGGTAAATCTTACCATTTGTTCCCAGCTTAAGGACTTGGAGCTTGTACCTATCTATTGAGACAACAAACATTGGACAAGGCCTACAGACTTGAAGAACTGTCATCCTGTAATATATTGCATGTGGCCGTAGACTAGAGATGGTCTATGGCCAAAATGCTTATGACCCTAACCGGGCACTGGACCAATAGGAATGTAAAATAAATTCCATCTTTGTGCAGGTACAACAGTGGGGTTGGTTAATTTGTGTTGAGCGTGTACAAAGTGACTGTTCACTGAGCTTAGTGAATTAAGACAAGATATGTTCACTTTGCTCAAATCACAGAACTTTCCTTCTCTTGCTTTTAATTGGTTATTCTTTATGCTTGGTTATTCTTAAAAGCTTAATCAGATTCCCTAAACTTGGCAAACCTTCATTTTCCAGAAGTGAACATGGGCACTTATGGTGCCAGGTGATCACTTATGGTTCAGATGTATGGTTTGGTTAATCATAGAACGTCTACCAAGGTGTATTCGTTTACCTGTATGTTCATATTTGTGTCTCAGGAGGGAGCTACTTTTCTGGAATGTCTTGTCGCATAAATCACAGGCGTACATGCCACTTTCCGTCTTCTTAATCTTTTTCCGACTCAGGCAGGAGTCAGAATCGGTCATATCATCCAGGCCTGACATGTAATCGGGAGCCCCGTCAAGCATTTCACCCTGTAATATAACAAATTAACGTCAGTGCCTTATTAAGCATCGACGCGGTGATAAAACTAATGAAAATCTCTGCGTCCTCATTAAAAATATTGTTTTATTCAAATTCAAAGTGTATTAATTTTTATCAGACAATAAACACTATTTTCGAAGGAGGGAATTTGTTTCCATTTTTTTTCCCGCTTTCTTAAGGGAAAAAAAAAATAATACTGTATAATTGAATTTTATGATCAGATGCAAGATGTTATTATACAATCCATTTAAGTTTATGTCTGCTGACAAAAGGCCCTAAGCATGCTATTTAATTTTGTAATTTAAAATGGGGAATATTTTATCAATGCCGTGCGTCCACATGCCTTCAGCGTTAGACAATGATGAAAGTGGATTCTAAATCATTCAGTGTATTTAGATTTATTTTGGTCCTGACTACAAAGAGCTGTCTCCTGCCTTCGTGTTGTACAGGCTTGGTTTACCGATAATTAATTGAGACCAGATTACGCTGGCTTGCGTAGCGTTTTTCGGACATCGGTTTAATTTAAGATCTAGAACAAGTCGCCATAAAACTTTCAGAGATACTCTTCATTTTTTTTACTCCATTGCTGCATATGTTGTAGATTTTGGTGAAGCAAAATTGAACTACCCTGGAAATTTTTCATTAGCATGAGATTGTCCAATAGTGTCGAATAATTTACAGAATTAGCGAAATGTTAATCTATTGCCATTGTCATTGCAACAGTGCCCCAATACACCTTACCATACAATTTCTGTACAATCCATTTTTGTTCTACCAAAACCATGTCATGTGAGAACCTTTCTAACCCTTCCAATCACTATGTATCAGGGAGGACCCAGCATCACATAGTTGTTGGTAGATCTTTGTATGAAGTGATCTAAGGGTGTATAGGGGGCTCTAATAATACTTGGTGTCTTGGGCAGAATATACATCAGGTAATAGACTAAAACATACATCTGAAATATGAAGTCTGTATTTTCCAACATCATCCAATGAATCATGCTAGATCCTCTGTCTTAAATTAATTTGGTTGATAGGTCCTATTATATAAACATTTTGTTTTCCAATTTCTGGTTTTATGGACTCCCTGCCTAGCTCAAGGCTAACTGTTGACTAGCAGTTACCCTTTTTTAATAATGCAACCACTGCTCTATGATCTGAAGTTTATATCAGTATAGTACATAGCAGACATGGGTAAACTAAGGCCCGGGGGCCACAGCAGGTTCTTTAGTATTTTTTTTTTGGCTCTTTGGCCCCTTGGTGCCAAGAGGCTCTGTCTACCCTCATCCCCTGCAAAACCACCTAGAGGATAAGTGTTTGCATTGTTTCCTAGAGGCCATAGTTTGCTGCAATAGAATGTTTAAGCTTCTCTATCAAAAGCTTCTATTTATTAATTTTTTTAACATATTTTCTTTTTTTAAATATCCTATCCTAGCTACGAGGACTTAGGACCCCTATGCTGGGTGGCCCTTGCAGGCTCTTGGTCTATGTCACATTTAAAAACTCATTGTGGCCCACAAGTCAAAAAGTTTGCCCTGGTAAAGGCAGCAATGGTTATAGGAATAAGTAAAATCCATTTCATATAATTTGACATCAACATTCCATCAGTATTATAATGGTAACTGTCATGTTTCCCAAATAAATGATCCAAAATAGGTTTAAAAAATTAAGAGTCAGAGTCTGACTGACAGAGGAGGATAATTTTATAAAAGAGCCAACTATCAAAATGTATTTCACAAAGCTAATGGTCATTTCAGACAAGATAGGACTACCAACTTTCCTTCACATTATGGAATTGGGTTGGTGATAGGTCATTTGAATATAGAGATGTATTGAAGAAGTGTATTCCGGTAGTTTAGTCTATGAAGTCTCTCACTAGCAATTGGCCATTTTGATATGGAAGTTCACTTTTAGTCGCACTGGGCATATTCATGACATATAGACTCTAGGTGTCCATGGTGACACCTGTAGGTCTAAAGTAAAGGCAAAGCAAAGTAAAATTTGCCAAGAGAACAATGACAAGCTGTAAATCATGAATAAGCTACATTTATCTCTTTGGTTGCTTTGGGCAAGGCCTTCCAACTCTTAGAGATTCAGTACAATAGCAAATTATGAGTGGAATCCTAGACCAATGGTCTAGTTCAACATAAAAACATCACATCACATTACTTGGACTTCTGTCAATAAAAAAGACACACTGATATTTTAGTGTCTCCTAAAAAAAATATGGCTAATGTGTTTATTATTTAGTACCTGAAATCCCTGTTTCCGCTGGTACTTCCTCCTCTGCTGCATATCTGCAAATGCAGCTGCCCCGGTTTGGTATGTATAGGCCATGTGTGGTAGGAAGCTCATCTGATCAAGTCCGGGATATGGTCGTAGTCCTGGGATACTCGCCTGCACCGGAGGCATAAAAGTGGTTGGTGGAAAAGCGCTCTGTGGTGGAAGCGCGGTGTACATAGGTTTGCCACTAAATGGACTGAGGCCAAATAGCGCGTGAGTGCTTTTGTCCAGATTATTGACATTGCAAAATTCCTTCTTAATGTACGTTAAATTCAGTGGCTCGTCTACAGTGTCAGAGGGCAAAGGAACACTGTTGTGGTCAGTAATGACATTATTAGGTTTGGTTTTGTTCTTTGTGGCTATAATACTTTTTATTTCCTTCATTTGTCTCGGTACAGATAAGTCCAAAGGCTCAGCTTGAAGCTCTTCCGAGGAAAAACTGTTTGGAGTGTAAGAACTACTGTGGGAGTTTTTAGAAGATGTGGAAGAAAGATTTAAAGGAGATGGAGTATTGCTCCTGGAGTGGTCCAATTTATCAACAACTGGCTTTAGACCAGTAAAATGACTAGTTTTGTTTAGCCTGAGAGGCGTATCACAATTCGATACCCGGTTATGAAGTTCTGCTATAGATGGCGAAGTGATAGAATCCACAGGTTTTACCGGAGACCTAGCTGATGCAGAGTCTTTCATGGGACTGGTGGTTATGTGTGCCACCTCCCCACTTGTCCTTTCCAAAGATGGTGACCTGGAAATTGCATATGAATAGACTTTTCTTTGCTCAAACCATTCCTTCACAAATTCCTGAGGAAGGCCAACGGCTATGGAAATTTTCAGTAGTTCATCTGAATTAGGTTCCATATTCATAGCATAATATGCTTTAAGTACAGACATGTGGTCCTTGTAAGGGTTGATAGGGCTAGTCATTTCTTTCTCGGAAAGTACTGATGACAGCAGGAGTGCTTGTTTCTCAGCTAACATGCCCTGTTTATTGAGAATAAGATTTTCACTGGGCTGGAGGACTGCCTTAATTTCTTCGTTCATTTTACACAAGTATCGTTCGTGTTGGTGCAAAGGAATGGGACCGTTAAAACTTTCTTTACAAAACTGGCAAGAAAATGGAGTGGCTATATTATGGCTCTCGAGCATCTTCTCTTCACTTACGAAGTCTATCAACGAACGTAGCTTCTCTTTCTTTATATTGCTAAACTGTCTTCTTGGATCTGTGGTCAAGCTCTGTAAACAGGCTTTGGCTTCATTTACCTTCTCTAACGTATAGTCAATAATACTTTTAGTGGCACCATTATGACTTACTACTGGAAGACCCACCTGTGGAACGCCTGGAGACGTTACACCTTGTTCCTCTCTTTGAGGTCCACTTTCCTTCATGTGGTAGCCCTTTAACTTTGCCATCTCTTCAGACTTGATTTCCATCTTCTGCCTTGAAACCGTGTTGTCCACAATTTCTAGGACCTTCTGCACCTCACTCAAATTACTGTTCATGTTTTGATACCCAAGTAACGATGCTTCTATCCCTACACCTAAGTGCTGCATTGGGCTCTGAGCTGAGTGAATGCCCAAGGGACTGGTGGCTCCGAGACCATTCATGAATGGATTAGGACCATTAAACCCGTGTGTGGCTGCCATAAGAAGTTTATAGTCATTATAATCTAGTGATTCAGTTTTGATCTTAAGTAGGCCTGAAGTTTCCGTCAAGCCAAGTGGTTTCCCGTTCTCCAGTTTGTGCCGGAGCTGACTTATGGCTGAATTGGTGGGAGATGACGACACGGAGTTTGGAGATGATCCTGTCTTCATGTTGTTTCTCATTCTCCCATTCACAGAGATCAGGCCAATGCATTTCTTGCTGCTAATGTGTGAACTGTAGGAACCCGAGTGGGAGAAGCGTTTCTTGCAATTTGGGCATTCATATGGCTTCTCTCCTGTGGGGGGAAGAAATAAACAAAATTAATAATTAATTAATTAATTTGCCAGAAGTCAGTCAAAGGCATTGGTCTATCTGGAATTATTAGTGACTCTACCACTATTAAAATATATTTAAGTAGTTCTCTGCGAAAGAAGAATCTCAATATATATATCCCTTCCAGTCAGTCTCATCGTCACATTAACATCTACAACCTCCAAACTATCTTCAGCATGCCACCCACTCCTGGGTTCCTCAGATGCCTTAGCTGCACCCTGCAGTTCCATCTGGCCCCCTTCGTAACTACTGTTTTATCATTGAGGGTTGCAGATGGAACCCTAGTGTATGACGGGGCACAAAGGTATTTACAGCTTCAAGGATACACAATCTTTCTAGTTTATCACTTCATTTTTACATTTTCAAATAAAAACTCCTTCACTTAAATACTGCATTTTCTAGTTAGAGGAAATTAACTTAAAAATGGGAAAACTACCCATATACTTTTGCTTGAATTTTTTTTTTTTTTTTTCTTAATCCATTAACTAACAAAACCCAAATCACAGCTACTCACCGCTGTGTATCCGGAGGTGTTCCTTTAAATGATGCTTATATTTGAAGGCTTTGCCGCACTCCGTACACTTAAACTTGCGATTGCTAGCTCCCTGGGTCAGCATTTGATGCTGTAAAAAAAAAAAAGAAAAGAATGGACACTAGTTAGATGAATGATTTTTGCAAAAAGATAATAAAATTAATTTAACACTTAGTAATTAAAATGAGAACAAAAAAGGGGAATATATATTTTAAGTTATAAATGTGAAATGGTACCACACATTTTCTATATGATACAATAAATATTTCATGTTCTATTTATATTTGATATAAATTTTGAATATAAAATTTGAATAAAAAAATGGAAAAAAAGGAATATATTTTATTGGCTAAAAAGCTTCAATTAGAGACAACAACCAAGGCTCGTCAATTTAAAAAAAATTATTTTGGTTCATTACTGACCAAATATTTCACCAAATGAAAAAAAAGCCAGGTTTATGTCCGTTACAGCAGGTGAGGTTTAAAGTGTTCAGGGAACATGTCAGATGGCAGTTGCGGCCGAGGATGTGGAAATAGCAGAATGGTGATGCTCAAGGTATGTCAGCCAGCTTCAAGCAGTGGGACACAAAAGCTTTTACACACACAAAAAGACAGTGAGCACAGAAGCGGCATGACAACTGCTGGGGTGTACTGAGCCTTCCCACATTCCTGGTGAGACAGATGGTGTACACAGGATACAGGGAGGTTTGTTCAAACACTAGCAACCTTCAAAGATCAAGCCTTAGCCCAACCCGCCGATCTCCACTGAGGGACCAGGGCTCATATGTTGCTGAGTTGCATAAACAAACAGCAACAGCTGCTCGGACTCCCCCCACAGCCCTTCGAGGACCACTATAAACTTTAGTTGTGCCACTGTTAATATGATACAATCATTTTAATTTACTAATTGTAAATGCCATGAGCAAATGAGGGGACTTTTCAACACCAAAGCTCATAGTCGTTACGCGCCAACGCAAGCGAGTGCATGTGGACGGTAAAGGCTCACCCATGGCTCTGCTAGATGTTCCATTCAAGTGTTTTTTTTTTGGTAACTAAATTGTTAGTGGAATTAATGGAATAAAATGTGTTTGAACACTGGTATAGAATGAGAATAAAGGATGAATTTAATGGTCTTATATAATGATGGAGATAGATAAATTAATTAGAGATGAGGCCAATGAGATTCTAGCTGTCATTTCTTTTTGGGTGAGTTGGAAAAGCCAAAACCTGTTTTGTTTGTAATCTAAAAGCTGTCGAATTAGCTTCTGTAAGTGCTACTGCTATTAAGCTGGCCTTACACTCATAGATTCCAGAACGATCATTGTAGGATCGATTGATGAGCTTACACCACAATCGACAAGCGATCGTTCTGTGAATTGATGTTTGGGTTCTTGGTGCATACTTTTAATGGGGATTGAGGGTCCCATTCAAAGTAATGGCGATTGAACAGGAATTTACCATCATGTTGGATCCCTGTTCGATCAACATTTCGTTTAAGCAGGATTGAGCACTCAAGGTGGGCAGCATTGTATTCCTGAACAATTGATTGCCACAAATGCGCACGGCTATCGATCGTTCGGGTATCCAATGCAAAACCTTTCCATATATGGGGACCTTTACTCTTCCAACTACAAAAGGAAAGATACCTTATGGGTCTTAACGCCTTTATGTGCTTGGATACAATGGGATGCTACTGCCCTTGTAATAGTATTATTTTACAGCACAGTGTCCTACCCTTACACTATTAAAATTGCCTATGCACATTAGAAATATATTGGCACAAATTGCAATGCCGTTTGTCAGTGTCCCAAATCCAAATTTACAGGTTTGCCTCTAGGGTGTGCACATGGACTACTATACTGTTTCTAACCCAGGCTGACATGACCTAAAACCATCCCTGCCTATCCTTAACCTGCCTTGTTATGGATTAGCCCTTTGATCATGTTTAGATACACCATTTGGTGTCCTCCTTCCTGGCTTTGAATATGGTTTGATCCTGATCAGCCCGTGCCTCAGTCCAATGAGACTACTTAGAAGTAAAAATTTGTGGTTTACTATGTTGTAGCGTTGAGCAAATACGTAGAATTCGTAGTAACTACCTCATCCCAAATAAATCAAAATAAAATCGCACAGGAAAGTGGCACCCCACTATCATGGGTAGCCTAAGCTACACCATGATAACCACACTGGGACTATTGTGGTTTACTATGGATAATAAGAGCAACACTAACAGGGTGACAACACTAATGCTATGCATACACGGCCCATATGATTGAGGGGCCATTCAAGCGCAGCAGGATGATGTTGTAGTTCTGCGCTCGAGCTTCCTCGGTATTGAGCTGTTGCACTCCTGAATGGGGACCAACATGTTGGTTCTCTGTTTGACCGAGCTTTCTTTGAATAGATTCGCCCATAATCAAGTGCCATGAACGCCCACGGCGCTTGATTGTGCTTGAATCTATAAAATAATAGAGCTGTGTATGCCTACTTTTACTGTTCTTTATGTATGAAATGCCAGGACTCTCCATCATCAGAGGTTTTGTAGTTCATATTGGAAATAAGGATTAGAGATGGTCGAATCTTTTTTTAAAAATTCGACCATTTCAAGTTAATTGTAAAGCCCCTGAACATGGTATCATCACCAAACTTGCTGGAGATGTAGAGAAGGGATGGGGGTATGCTACAAAAAGAAAGTATGGCTCTAACACAAATAGTTTTTTTCAGAAATTAAGTTCAAAGTCAAGTAAAAATTTTGAAAATTGGAATTTCGACTTTGATTTTAAACTTAATTTATGCAAAAACTACATGTGCTAGGGCAAAACTCTTTTTTTTTCAAATGTTACCACAACCCTTCTCTACATCTTCAGCACTTTTGGTAATGATACCCTGTTCAGGGGCTTTGCAATCAGCTCACAAATTTAGCTAGTTGAAAAATTCGACCATCTCTAATAAGGATACAGCTACTTAATATTGCAAACTGCACAGACCCCAGGACAGAACCTGATTTGTGGGCACGGCATTTTTTAGATCTTTCAAACATATAGAACAAAATGCCTTTGACGATATATATCGAAAGGACCAAAAGGGAACAAATTAAGAGAAGATCATTATTTGGGTTGACATAAACTTTAAATAAACCACATGATTTATTCTCCAATTCTACTAAAAGGTGCAAAAGATCATGGAGACAAAAATCCCAACGTGCGGCGATGACACAAGTGAATCTATGCAGAGCGCAGCTGCCTTGGCACAGTCACTTAATATTTTAAGTGATAAAATTTAAGGCCCATTAACAATTTTTTTCCCCAGTTCTTAATCTAAAAATATGATATCCCTTTTAAAATGAGGCCAATTTTATAGCGTCGTGCTATAACGACGCCAAATATAAAAAAAAAAAGTAGGGAAAAAAAATCGATGTGACAGTAATTTCTTTTAGAACTCGTTAATTAAAATACCAATGTTTCCTTCACCTTTCGAGCAGCATTAAAAACGTTAAACCAAAGTGAAGTTAAAGTGCAAGTAAAATTTCTAAATTAGAAATTAACACACTCATTCGATCGTGAACATAAGACTATTAAATCATATTAGAAGAGACCATCAAAAAATCATTTAGACCTCAATTAAAGCTATTACCATTAAAAGATCTGCATCTTCAAAATGCCATGAAAAATTAATAATCATTGCCAATCAAAGCAATATAGTTTCTCTAAGGGGTTATTAAAGAGAGAATCACTAAAAGTCAACTCCCCCCACCTGATCTCTCCCCGGCTTGTGCGTCAACATATGCCGCTCGAGTTGCGTGCGGTAGGCGAATGTATAACTGCAGAGAGGGCAGGAGAAGTTCTCTTCGTTCTTCTCGTGGCGGTACTTGATGTGCTCCTTCAGTGACGTCAACCGCTTGTAGCCCCGGTCGCAATAGGGACAGGTTAGCAGCTGGGCAAAAGCATCTGGCGTTCCAGGTGGCAGGTCTACATTGGAGATAGAAGAGAAGAAGACACGGGGCAAAAGGTCAGCAAATCAATGGCAGCTAATGGGCTTCCTGCCCAGGATGGTATGTTTAGAGTCAACGCAATCTGCTGCAGTGTCGTCATTTCAAACTGTTGTTCATTCCCCCCACCATGCATCTATCATTTCGTTCTGTAACTGAAATCTAATTACCGACCTAACTATTTTGTATCAAAAGATAACGGTGTAAAAGTTTATTCTGAAAGTAAGTTACTCATAGGAATGTATAACATTTGCCTTAGTGACTGGAAAAGTTAGGGATCACCACTTCTGGTGACACATGTCTAAGGGTCCCCATATACCTTTAGATCTCCTTTTGTTTTACCAAAATCATGTAATATAAGGGACTTTTTAAACCATCAAGTCTACCTGTGTTCAATTGCAGAGGACCCGGCACTACATAGTTGTTGGTAGATCTAAAGGAAATTGTATGGAGTGATCTAAATGTGTATGGCCAGCTTTACCCAGACAGGGGCAGACTATAGCCCAAAGGCCATATGGGCCCTTTTTATTATTTTAATCTTGCCCGTGTGGTCACCTGTTATATGATAGAAGGCTCTCCCTTCCACTTGCATTGAAAACACTAATGGAGAACCCCTGTCCGACCATCAGCTCTAGCTCCTCTCTCAAATTTAAGAACCCATTGTGGCCCACTAGTCTAAACTTTTACCCACCCATACTCTACTTTCCTCCCTTCCTGGGTCTAAAAGGAAATCTTGGCCATAGGACAAAATTATAACATGGATCCAATAATTTCCTACTACTTGACTTCTGATATGCTCAATATATTGCCATCGCAAGAAAGATGACTTTTCTTACTGGATGTTGCCCTTTTAAGCAGACACAAATGTATTCTATGCCTAGAATTCTTTTGTAGCCCAATGACAATTAGTTCGCTGAATCGTTCCATTGTCCTTGTGGATGCCTCCTGTTCTCCTATAATTTATGTTCAGAATTACCTAGAACACTTGCTTGTTTTTAATTTCAACTCTAGTTGTGTTCAATTCATCATCAGATCCTGGTTGTTCAGCAATTCTCGTCCTTTGAGTACAGTGAAAAATGTCAGGAACTTGCAAACAGGCCATCGTGAGCTTATTGAATGTTCGGCTCATGGAATTCCAGGCCCGTGCAGCTGTTCCTGAAATTTTAAGGTAAACACCCTGGCACCGAGTGCATGTATAATTGCAACAGCTGCAATGGGTCCTCCCTGTAGTAACTAAAGCTAGCCATACATGGTTCAATTGACATCAAATCGATCATCAATTCGATCAAAGTTTTCGATCATTAAAACGTATGTCGATTGTAATTGAATCGAAGTACACACCACATTGAATATGCAATCAAAGCCCGACTTCGATTGAATTTAATCGTTTATAAACGTAGAGTAATCAAAAAGCGATTGTCACAGAGTGATCAAAAAGGGACCAGTGATGTTCACAGAGTGATCAAAAAGTGACCAATGATGGTCACAGAGGGATTAAAAACCCATAGGTCATATCTTTGCATTTTAATCCAGTACATTATAATCGTGGCAAAAGGACACTGGGGACACACATTACATTAGGAGATGTATTCACAGAGATCGCCATTTGCATGCTTGTGGGTCAGTGAACAGACACACAAGCCATTACAATGCATGCTTGCATGGTTTAAATAACTGTATTGCATTTCCCTCCTCCCAGAAGTTACAGTATGCTAATTGATTGAATCAATCAATCGACTAAAAAAATTTATCAAATTACATTGATTGTACAGTCAATTGAACTATGTGTGGCTAGCTTAAAAATGAATCACAGCCTCACCATTCTCTTCCTGCCCATTGGCCTCTGGTGTTCCCAAGCGGCACAGTTCTTCTGGGGCTTCTGGGTAAATGATGGCCGTGTCGGTGCGGTGTAAGTACTCAGCTATGCTGACGCCATGCCCGTCACTGTTATCCATCTTCCTATTGGTAAAATAGTCTTCAAATTCCGAAGTGCAATTCGTGTTCTTAACTGCGTGAAAACAAAGAACAAAAAGTTGTCAAGAAAAATCAACTCTGTCTCTAGCTATCAGTCAATGAAAAGTGAGTGGGGGGTGACAGTAAGAGAGGGGGGTGAAAGTAAGAGAGGGAGGGTGACAGTAATCGTAAATTGTGCATTTGCAGGCAGCGTGGAGCTCAAAATCAGAAAAGGGGGGGTTTGGAATCCACTTTATTTTGTAAGATTAAAGAAATGTCAGCCATTATTACACTCAGTGGTGAAAAAACGTGCCCTCGGGGCAGAATGTTACTCGCTAACAGTCAAGTAGGATACACTTACGTAAATAAACACAAGTAATGCTCAACAATGATGTCCTCTAGAACTGGCATTCCGTGACCCATGGTGAAGAGAGTGAGCTGTTAACGTTGCCTAGAACCTCTGACCCCATTCCAATTCTTAACAGCTTACAAGTGGACTCTTAACTTGACAATATTGGGTAATTGCTAGTTGAACAAACAATCTTATTGGAAGGAAAGAAAAACACGGTGTAGCATTTACTTATAGAATCATGTGTCTTTCTTATGGCAAACCTGCCATTCAAATATTTCTTAGTGTGAAGACCATGATGTTTTGTACATGGTATTTCACGATTTTTTCACAAAATTTAGTTTTAGAATATTTTATCATCAATACTGCTGGCTATTTGAGACCAAAAGAGAAGGACTATGAGTAGAATAATGTGGTGTCACCTTGTTCTAGGCTTTGAACTAGCTATGGGTTTCAGATGGGGTTGAGAGTTAGAATATCCCTATTTTACATATTAAGAGATATATTTAGGACATATGCCATGCAAATTATATTGCGATTGATAGGTCAAGGAAACGTACCTGTACCGTTATTGATAGTGGTTACGTGAGTGGCTTCAGGTCCCATACAATCATAGTCTCCTTTTAGTTCATCTGAAAAGCAAACAAGAGCCACAAATATAAGTAAACCCTATAGAACACATTAAATATAAGTTTTTTAAGAACAGCATTAAAGTTGAAGGTGTAATGAAACACTTTAATATTTTTGGGTCTTTAATAATATATGGTATGAGATAACTCAAAGCAACCAGGTGAAAATTTGAATCTCGTCGTTTCTCAGCACTTTTATAAATCTAAAACTATAGTTATTGCTAGACCTGAGATTTTAGGTTTTCAAAATGGCTGACATAGATTAAAGCAGGGAACACACGGCTCGATATTGGAGATGTCCGATGTTCCCTGCAGCAGCGTGATGATGTCATCATGCTGCTGTCAGATGTCATCGGAGGAACTCTGCTGTCTCTCCAGCTCAGCCAATGCTGTGCATGGAGACTCGGTTTCCATGCAAAGCAATGGACATTAACCATGATTTACAGTCATGTCCGATATCCCTGTTTTTCGAGCGGGATTGATTGGTCCTGCTTGAAAACTGGGTTGGCTGCATATCATATGGGCCAGATAGATGATCATGAGCAGGCATGACCTGGTCGATATCTACATTTGTGTACCCAGCTTTACAGTAACTCCATATTACACTACAATGGCTTATTCCATATTCTTGACCTAAACATTTCAAAAGATGATTATAAAAGAGTTTGATTTTTTTATGTATATAAAAAAAGCTAAACAGGATTGCGGCTTTATCTCCCCTAACTCATTTTCAGTTGATAAGATTATTCAAGGCTGTGGCACTGTGTGCTTTGCATATTTCTGCTGAATGGTCTTCATTCTGAAATGAGTTTTATGAAGTGTTTAAAAGGAGGTGTTAGGTTAATCTGACCCTCAGCCTAAAGCAAGCTTCCGGCTAGTCACAACTTGTACATCATAGCATGCAAAGTCTGGCACTGGTGACACCTTATAATAATCCCCCAGCTAGGGAACTTTATTCAGCTAATGTGCTAGAGAACTGTGACTAAGAGGAAAAAAAACCTCATACGTGTGATCCGTGAACATACGTGAAAACACAAAACGACGGTCGGCGTACTTGAAAATACAAGAGGTCCTTGGTGAAAAATGAAGATGGTTCTCAGCCTATTGTTCTTTTGTGTCTATGTATTAGATGTTCAGTGGTTAAGTGATCGCCTCTTTTGACTCAAGATACTCGGGCAGCTTTAATAAGGACTCGGTCGCACCAGATGCATTTTCTAGCACCCCCTCTACATTTTCAAACATGGCAAAAGGAACGCACAAAAAGTAAATAGATCGTTTTCAGAAGGACCCCAAACCTATTAGATTGTAAGCCCAACCGGGCAGGGTCCTCCTGTGTCATAACCTGTTCCTGTGTATTATCTTGTGTTAAATAAATAAATTATAATAATAATAAAAGGACCTGTTCGCACCAGTGCATTGATCGGCAGGGTGTTGAAATAAATAGATTGCGTGCTGAGGGTAGGGAGTTCTGTTTCTAAAGGTGGGTATACACTGTTAAATTTTTGAAGCGACCCATGCACAATCAATCAGCCGGCGTGTTTGCTTTGATCGACTGTACTTGAATTGATTGCGGCAACCGTTTTCACTAAAACGTTTTCACCAAAACCTCAATCAAACAGGGAACCAACTTGGACCTTTGGGGGACCAAAGTCCATCCAAAGTATAGAATGTAATTGATTGTGCATCGATTCTCCATTCAATTGAGTGCAGCGTGATGACGTCATTGCACTGGGCTCAAGGGTTCCCCAATTGCACGGGTATCGCCCTTTACTTTTCAAATTGAAATAGGGATGTGAGTCATTGTTAATAGAGAGTTGAGGGTGATAAATGGCCATAGACAACCATACTTTTGATTGGTATCATCATCCATCCGCAACAAGCCGAGAGTTGTCAACTCATATAGAAGATGCCTGAACGGGGACTTTCATGGAAAGATTACCAAGTATTATTTAAGCCATAGATTTAAAGGGATTAAAATGACTTTTGAAATGTCATTAACATGCTGAAGCTTATAGAAGATTTTAGTGATTGGGTTTATATCCACTACAAGGTACTGAAACTAGTGCACAACCTGACTCTCCATCTCCCGGCTGCAGCGATGCATTATTAATGCTCCAGTCGATCGTTGGTGCGGCTGTAAAAACATTTTTTCCCTCTTCCGCTGTGACGAATACTTTTGTATCTGACATACACGGGTTAACAAAACTCATCACAGCAACAACATTTATGTTATAATTCTGACAATACGGATTTGCTCATCTCATGTGCCGCTGCAAACTCCATATGGCAACGATCCCAAGTCTGGTATAATCCCTCGGAGACCCAGCTTTCATATGGATTCCATACACTACAATAAAGGCAGCTCTATAGGAACTGACGGGTGGGTAATTGAGTCATTTATAGATACACTCCCAGTTGTAAATAAGCATATCTCTGTCATTATCGCTCTGTTCTGTGAAAGTAGAGGAAAGGAAAAAAAATTTTTATGGCCAATGGCAACTAATAGGATCTCTAAAATTCTTCCTTTACTCCAGCTCCTATGTATGCCTAATGAACTGACTTTTTTCACTGGACGACTATTATGAACTGCAATCTGATTGGCTGTCGAAGAGGAAGAGCCAGCCAGGACCAGCTATATGTTGAAGAAGCTGCCAAAGAAGCCTCCACCAATAATGTATAATACATCATTATGGCCTATTGGAATACAATTGTGGATACAAGCTACAAGTATAGAGGTGTTCTTATACAATGTGCATGTGAAGTATAAAAGGAGACAATCTATATAACTGTAGGTAGTCAACTTTATTGAAATATCAACCAATCAGATTCTTTCTTTCTTCTCAATAAGGAATAGGAAGGAGCAAGGTGGTTGGCCACCTTGGGTAACAAGAACAGCCGCATTGGAGGACTTTGACAGATAAGTCCGTATTTAGCAATCGCTTCCCTTGGAAAGTTAAAACCAGGTAGCAGCTAATCCTAGCACGGACTCCGAAGCTCTCTGAGAGGGGTTAATGTGTCTCCAGCCTCCCATATTTATATCAATCTTTGCAAGTAATTAGATCAAGGTATTTCCGAGAAGGTTGAATAAATATAGCTATTGTATGTCCTTCTCCCTTACTCATCTCATGTGATTTGTGCTACTTAGGAGTCACAAGATTCCCATCTGAGGCTACACAAGCAAACACAGCGAGAAAAACAATTTGTAGCAATTCTCTTCTTCTTATGACTTTGCACAGTGTTTGTGATTTTCTAAAAAAAAAAGTTTTTCTCTACTTCCTTCCTCAGGGTTTTTACGTGCAAAGAAGGAGAAGTTTGTATCTTTGGATGACTTCCAAATGATATACGGATACAAAGTTGGTAGGATGATCTGCTTCGGTACCATTCTAGAGCTGTCTTACTTCTATTTTATATTTCATCATTTTTGGGGAAAATGAAGAACTGGCCTACACTGTTAATGCAGCCCGTTAACTATTGGTAAGCCTAAAGATAAAAGGTTGAGAAGTCTTAAAGGAAGGAATGCTTCATGACTCAGGCTGGAAGATATCAGCCCCTCTTGATGCTCACCTATTGCATTTCGTATTATAGATCCCTAAGGCTATGGCTTCACTATGCCTTCATTATGTTCCTGTGGATGATTGTAAAATCATATATTTTATCAGACTGAACACAAAGATTACCTTTATACAGCTAACAATCTTACCATAAAATTTCTGAACAATAAACTTTTGTTCTACCAAAACCATGTAATAGGAGGAGCTCTCAAACCCTTCCAATCACTATGTATTCTATCAGGGAGGACCCGGCACTACATAGCAGTGATATATACCTTCTCATCACTGTGTATTTTATCAGGGACGAACGGCACTACATAGCAGTGATATATACCTTCCAATCACTATGTATTCTATCAGGGAGGACCCGCACTACATAGCAGTGATATATACATTTCCAATCACTATGTATTCTATCAGGGAGGACCTGGCCATACATAGCAGTGATAGATACCTTCCAATCACTATGTATTCTATCAGGGAGCACCCGGCACTACATAGCAGTGATATATACCTTCCAATTACTATGTATTCTATCAGGGAGGACCTAGCACTACATAGCAGTAATATATACCTTCCAATCACTATGTATTCTATCAGGGAGGACCCAGCACTACATAGAAGTGATATATACCTTCCAATTACTATGTATTCTATCAGGGAGGACCTGGCACTACATAGCAGTGATATATACCTTCCAATCACTATGTATTCTATCAGGGAGGACCCGGCACTATATAGTTGTTGGTAGATCTAATGGAAATTGTATGGAGTGAATGTATGGTGTATGGGGAGCTTTAGCTTTAAAACTTGTCCAAGTAAGGCAAAACTTTCTTAAAACTTTCACCTAAATGCCTTTCCTGACAGGTGTGCCAGCGCCACGCTGGGAATTTCAAAAATCTCCCCCCTTCTGTCGTTTAATAGGGCCGCTCGTATTTATTTTGAAAACAAGAGTAAAAGTTTGCATTTTCCTGTCGCCCTCTGGGATAAAGGTTTGTAAAAATAAAGAACACTTTCTTCCCTCCTGGTGGAGGAATCCTTGTATAAGCAGAAGAAGGCCAAAGGCAGGTGATTTATTTAAGCGGATGATAATGATGTCATGCGAGCATTTCAACACACTGCCGTCCACCCTATTGTGGGACGAAGGAATGTCAAGGACAATGGCTAACACAAAACTTTGATTGTGCTTGAACCGGAAAAGCACAGTCAGAACTGCACAGCCCCTTCTTCAGTTCAAACTCTGCATCCTGCAGACCAAGCAGAGAAAGTATGGCAGAGTAAGCAGAGGGGAAGGGGGGGGGGGGGCGTTATCTCATACACCAACTATGCACAGAGGTGCCCTGTGAGACAGACAGGCACCACGGATAAAACACCGCTAAACAAACCAGCCCCAGAATTAGAAATATTGTCTGCCGAGTAGATTTGTAACAATGAGGCAAAAGAAGACGAAAGGAAAAAAAAATATCCTAGATTTTAAAAAAGAGCTTGTTTTATCTGCTGGACAAAATAAATGCCAGGCGTGATTTCGGCTGAGGTGGAGGGGGTTGAGAAGCCACAATCATTTTTACATTAGACTCTGTGGCACCAGATCTGAGTACTTTTAGCACAATAAAAAAAAGCCTATAAATCATTACCAGTCATTAGAAGCAGGCAGGTAAAAGCAAAGTATCTTTCCTAGCATTGCAGAATAGTAAAAGAAAATTATGGATGGAGAGGACAGGGGAGCTGTCAGACAGACTGGATGGCGCAGCCGGCTCATGGGTTAACCCCTGGCGGGCCTTGGAGTGCCCACCGACGCTGCTGGTCTCTGGCACGCCTGGGATTAAAGCTGAACTTCAAATAAATCTAATAATACGTATGTTAACCACCTTATCTAAGTGAGGCTCACAATGTAGAATAAAGAATAGGGATGGGCTGAGAGTTTGCAGCGAAATCTAAGGGTCTTCCACATATATGAAACTAAATTGGTTGTTTACCAATTGTGGTTGCTTGGAAATAATTGGCTCCCAGGCAGTAGCAGTAGATATTTGTTGGGTTGCATTGGAACTATGTATCTGATTATTGAACCCCAGCTAGATCACTTTGAACAGCCATACACGGGTCATTTAATTCCCAAATGATCAATTGCCATGCATGTTCATGGCGAGCGATTGTTTGGGAATCCAACTCTGCCCGCCTTGAGAGTTCCATACCGATCAAACAAAATATCTATCGGACAGACAACCAAGCCGTGTATGACTAGCTATACTCTTTGAAGTATCAATATGCAGATTAAAGGATTGTTGATGATGTCATCACTCTGCTGCCCAATATCGGAGGAGCTGCTCTCAGTTCAGCTGCTCAGCCGATGCTTTGCATGGAGACTGAGGTCAGATAGCCAATCAAATAGATATGGGCAAGATAGATGGCTGTGAGCATGCACGACACTCGAAGCGGCCTCAATCTGGCTCATATCTATACGTGTGTTCCCTGTTTTAGAAGTAAGTACAGATTCAATAGAGGAACATTACTGACATCATTGTCAACTAAAGATCTTACTGAAGCTGGCCGACCAATAACTATGTAGTGCCGGGTCCTCTGCGATTGAACACAGGTAGACTTGATGGTTTAGAAAGTGCCTCATATTACATGGTTTTGGTAAAACAAAAGGAGATCTAAAGGAAATCGGACAGAGAAATCTAAAATATATTTGGATGCCCCCTAAATACAACAGGCATTAGATCTATCGCCTGTATTCTGAATTAAACGTCTAATATAAAAAATAAAACATAACTTTTTTTTTTCATCCCTAGAAGTTTCTACATTTGTTAAATCCCTATTAATTATTCCTTTAAGGGTAAAAAATCCCAGTAATTGGCCCTTACCCTTGATTTCTAGATATAAAAATTTAAACCATCAGTACATTCATTCTTACGGCTGCGACTATCTAGTTCATTAACAAATATGAATAGCTAACGCCAGCTCATTTAAATAGTATGTCATACAAGACTTCTTGCCGCACTCAGTTTCTGTCACCCGGCTCCCAAGAATCATTGGGTCTTATTATACATGTAAATGGCTATCATAAAAATAAAAATTTCATTTAAGATTGTTAATGACTTGTACAGCAGTCAGACTTCCTTTAATGATCATCCTATGCCCCCTAATTAAACATATTTATCTTTCCACCATCTTTAGCTCGGCTCCCCCCCACCCCCCACCCCCCTAGTCTAAAACCTGCAACCTTAAGGTCTTGGAGCTTTTGACGATAAATGTTTATGTGAGATTCTGAAAATGTTCAGCCCTTCTGACTCATGAAAAGAAAAATATATCAGATTTAACATGCGGTTTATAATTTGTTTGGAAGCTTGGATACAGATGCTGCTAGTAATTCGTTTGACATTAAAAAAAAAGACAGAGAGAAACTGCATTTTAGATATTTGATGGGCAACTCCCTAGTGCTAAGGGATGGACCGGGGTTAAGGTCGTAACATTAACACTTAATACAACACATAAGTATGCACTACTATTACGTTGATCGAATGCTAAAGGGTTAGTGCATGCAAATGTGATATTTCCATTATGTGTCCACTGAGTCACATGTTGTCATGTATAACTTGGGAATTCCGTTGGCGATAGCTCACTGTTACTGTGTTTTGGCTGTTCTCGTCGAACTTGGAGTGTTTCCTCTTTTTTTCGCAGTGTGCTCCAAAATATCAAACTAAAAATCCAGCAGGCAATCCAGGATTTGCGGAGCAATATGTGTGTTGCTGGCAATACGATACTATGAAAACTTTCACAACTATGGTGTTTGAGGGCCGCTTTGAAGTCACTTGTGTCCAGCATCTCCCCAAAACTGGAATTTTAGTTTTGATTTAACTATAGCTTTGAAACGGGATTGGATGCTTCCAGAGACAATAAACATTGAAAGGAGTGTAGTCTACCTCCAACTACCCCCCCTTCACAACCACCAATATCATATTTTAATACTAATCTAGCTTCTATGTGACTTAGTTTGGGTGTGTTAATTCATTGTTCAGAAACCCAGCATCATGGGAGATAGACAAGAGGGTCACTTGTTTTCCATAACTAGTAGTTTTATTATATTAAAAAACATATATAATAACACTTACCAGAGCCATCTATGGAAGCTTTCAGAAGGTCATCATTGTGCCAGTTGTGGTCTATCCCGCCATCCCTCATCAACTCATCTTCCTCTTCTTCTCTTGTCAGTAACGCCTGGTTGGCGTGCGGTGAAGACTCGTGATTGAGCATACTAGCCGGACTTGTTTCCTGGTCCAATGTGTTGATAATACTGTCTTCTTCAGCGATGTGGAGCTTGTCATCTTCATCTGTCTCCGAACCCGTCTCTACTACATTGTCGTAGTTTAATACTGCAAAACAAATCGGAAAAATACAATTTAGTTCAATGCCCAACTTTATTAAACAGCATCAAGTCATCACTTGTATAACATTTACATTTATCTCTAGTCTATCAAATTCTACCTTGGTGTACTGGGTTGATGCTAAGCCATTGACTTATGACTTAAGCTGGGCATACACAACTTGATTTTGTAACAGATTCGAGCGGGATCAATCAATCCTGCTCGATCGAACAGGTTTCCAACATGTTGGAAAACCTTGGGCCATGGGTCCCCATCCGGCTTCCTCGATCTCTTACAAAATCGAAACATGTGTGCTCAGCATTAGTCATAAGCCTACAATCATGTAATCACCATCATCAAAAATCTCATAATTGTCCTGACTTTACCTGTTGGCCATTGTAATGGTTGGTAATTTGTTCTATCAAGAGTAACAAATATTTCTGACAGGACACATAGATTACCTATCTTATGATTATTGAGCAACAATTTCACATGCTACTCATGTGGAAACATAACCCAATCCAGGAGATACCGAGGACAGAAAGATGTCTCCATGCCTATTGTTCTATGGCTAGCCTACGGCCTCCTTTGGAAGTTTCAAGCGATGCTAAGCAATGTGAATACGGAATTTCGATACAAGGAACTTCATTTCCTGCCCCACTATCCATATAAAAACACACAAGCACGGGCCCGCAAATAAGGTCTGTGAACTCAATTGAAGGTGGCTTTTTGTGAATTAGTCAGTCCTCACAAGGAACTCGGCCTCCATGATAGCACATAAATTGTCCACTTTACCAGCAGACAAGAAAGATTAGCGTAATAAACATAGGGCATTAGCTCAGCTACAGAAACACACCATCCGTTAGGCACACATGGGATTGCCAAGATACGTTAACCTAACTCTCTACAACCACGCATAAAAAAAAAAAAACAAGTCCAAGCCATGACATCATGGGAACGAGGTGGTGGTGTTGGGGGAGAACGAGGAGGGGGGTAGAAAGAAAACAATTTTCAGGTTCATTTTGATTTCTCTCAATCCAATAAAGCCGCCCTCTTCTAAATTATCAACTGAGCTATCTCAAGTGGCTCTTGCCAGCGATCGGATTATGGAAAAGTGGCAGGAAAGCGAGAAGTAAAGAAAAAAAAAAGAGGATTGTGTGTCAGCCTTTTAGTTGAATTCTCGAATCACATCTACTTACACATTTTTCGTCGGTCATATCTGTTTTGCTTTGACAGGTTCCCAGGGAGAAAAAAAAAAAGAGGAACAAAAAAAAGACAGAATTTTTTTTTTTGGTGATCATGGGAGTCTGGGGACAAAAAGATTACACCGTGCATATCTGCCCATAATATGATCTTTGTATAATCTGCGAGTCTGCACTTGCCTTCTGAACAACTGCACAACAGGTGCAAATTAAAATGAAAACAGTCCTAGCAGCAGCAAACAGTATCTGCTGACCTGGTTTGAATACCAATTGACGGTCGGAACAAAACCTTTTCAAGAGGTGTGACCACGAGGGTTTAAACAAGTTCAGGCAGGGTAATGCCCCAAGATCCACAAAAAGAAAAAAAAAACGATATTCCCGAGTAAGCGTTCGAGTTGTGTGGTCCAGATATACCTTCGTACAATCGATATTGGGAATCTTTCTTTTTTCTCCCCCTCTCTCTCTTTTTTTTTTTTCAGTGACAGAGGTTTAACTATTTCTTAGCAACCAGCAGACGTCCCTTTACAAATGTTCCGAGCCTTGATTCAGGGGGAAGGGGGTGGCAAAACAAAAGCGCTTTAGGCCTGGGAATCTTTCAGCCCACCTCTTAAAAACTGATCTCTGGGCACAGGAGAAATAAAGGAAGGTCCAGGAGGAGTGAATAAAATTATCTAAGGCTGGACAGGCATTAAAGGGCCTTTATCCCGCCAGAAAATATGTCTTTTGAGGTCTCTTTTTGCTCCGCGCTGACTGTTCTGAGTGACACGTGAGCCACGCCGCAGCAGAAAGGGGGCCTGAAATATTTTCCTTGGCATTTTTTTATAAGAAGAGAAGAAAAAAAGAAAGAAAAGAAAGATGATTTATCATGTAGTCCCTGAGGAGACCCCCAAAAATTGGGAGTGTTTTCAGCTAGCAGTGAAGTCATGTCTCAGGAAGCGGGGTCAGGCACTCAACATCCATCAGCATCACAAGACGACAATAGCCTTGCTCTCCCTGATTTGTTTTCCCAAACAGTAGTAAATACCTTAACGGAGACAAATAAGACACAGTATGGCGGAGAATGCCGACCTGTAGCGTTTTACGTGATGTCCACCAAGTCCAGTATTGCTTTCTTGACTGTCTATAATTAAAACGCAGTAAACCTAAAAGGGTTAAACACTCTGGTATATACATGAGTGTCTGATAACCTTTCTATGGTTAATACAAATACATATGTAAATGTATATAGTAGTGTGTCTTAAGTACCCCATACATGGATCGATTTTCTGTTTGGTCGATGAATAATCAATTGCCGTGTGTGGTAGAGTGAAAAAATCCTTTTTGATTTAACAGGTTGAAAAGGTTGACCAAAGAGGGAAAGGACATCCCCATAAATCCCAGTTGATCATCTTTACTTTGAATGGGGACCCTGGTCCTGCAAAGTGGTGCACATCGATTCGCCATTCGACTGACCCGCAATAGAGTGCAGAGTGGTGACTCCTGGTGTACACTCACTCAATGATGTCACCATGTATGGAGACCTTTATGTAGATCAGAACCAAGAGGACTGCATACTTTGTCTGTGAAGGTTCTCATTCATCCAGGTCATTGTATATCTGTAGTGTTTAATTCAAATCAACTGGACTTGTTGTCCAGTTGATTTGAATTAAACACTACAGATATAGTGCATATTTTGTCCATTGCAATACAAGATATGATAACTACTTACAACTGATTAGCTTACACAGTAAATACAACCTTCATTTCTCATGCAAAGCTTATATCTACCCCAGCTAATGCTGGCCATACTCTGAGATAAAAATTAGGATCCATTAAAACAGACCAATGTATCCCGACGGCGGTATCGGTTTGGATCGTAATATTCGTCAAAAAAGCTACCACATTGAAAACCAATTTAGGATCGTATTTTTTTTTTTTTTTTTTACGAGGATGTCATCAAAATTCATCGCCGTTTACATCGGCCATTGTGATGTATTTTTTTTTTAAAGGGGAAGCCTCTGCAATAATTGGTCGGTAAACACTATGAAAACAGTATGAAGTTTCCCGATGTTGCCAGACCAATTAAAATGTTTAAAAATAAATAACGATCGTAAAAAAACGGCAATTACGATCGTAATATATCGGTTGTACCATGTGGACATGTGCGGATTTCAGGAGGATAAAATGCATTCATTGGTCGGTTTTAATGGATCCTAATTTTTATCTCAGAGTGTATGGCCTGCTTAAGCCAATTGGTCAATATCTGGCCAAGTAAGACCAAATTAAACAAATTCTATAACATAATATTTTCCATTGGAATGATAAAACACATTACCACAAGTCTATCAGAATGTGACTAAATGCCAAGTCCTATCTGAGGATGGATTTCATCAACTTTTTTTTTTAAAAAGGAACATTTTATGGAAGAGTTGCTGGTGAGAAAAAAGCCACAAAGGCCACATAAGGCAAAAATGGCCAGAGCGTGAAGCATGTAGGGCATTCTCAAAACCACAAAACAGTTGGAATTCTGAAGAAATGTAAATCCATAAACAAGGGAGAGGACACTCTTTTCTTGGCTCCAAAACAGACACAAATTCTACAAGCCTCGCCGAGGAGGAGGAAAGGAGGAGAGAAAAAGGAGCCTAAATTGCAATGATAAATAGCCAAAAACATCATTGATAAGCAATCCCTCATAGTAATCTTTACAACTTAATTACAATCCGTGGCATTAGATGCCTTGCCAAAAACGCTGGTGTAATTATTCTTCATACAGGTAGCGATGGAAGGCTGCCATACAATCCTACGATTACAGGATAAGCATTAAGGATTGCTCTCTGGGTTAAACTCTGTGCAGGAATATTGTTAATCCGTGGTATGCTGATCTGACGTGATTTAAGCGTTTCTTGGATTTTTGGTGAAGCGGTAAAAAAAAAAAAAAAAAGATTACAATGAAATTCTGCCGCACACATTGATGATCTTAGGGTGGCCATACCTAACATAAATTAATCTGACTATGTGTGGTAAAGGAGAACAGGAATTAACAAGGGAGAGAGCAAGAGTATTTCAGACCATCAGAATGGCATTTAAATGTGTTGGCAATATCTCTAAAATGACAAATGACTGTCACACTGTCCCCAAACAAAAGGGAACCAGCTCCACCTTATGCTTGTATCAGATGAGGGTTGTGCAACTGGCCAACATTTGCACGTGAAGCTCAATATGGATGATCATGGTCACACCATTGGCATTACCTCTAGTCATTAGTAATGGATCTACTCATGACTACCCTAATATTGTGAAAGAGAAGTATAGGAAATTACAATAAGTTGACTGGACAAGCAAATAAATCCAAGCTAACATTTAAAGCTCACTGACCCCAATGAACAGTATGAGGACCCAGTTTTAAAAAGTTGCACCTCCAACAGTATTTTCTGTCTAGAAAATAGATATCAAGCACTCCCATTTTGTTGAGTTACCAGCCATTATGGGCTACACTGTGTTTCTGCATACAGTTCTTCAGTTCATGAAGCATTACCATCCACATTGTTGACTATATGAGGTTCTAAAATCTCCATAGCATTTCAATCTACATCGTGGGCTAAATGTTGGCTCCATAAGATTCTTTGGTTCTTGAAGCATTTTCATCTACATTGTGGGCTACATGAGGTTCTAAATTTCCTGAAACTATTTTATCTTCATTGTACACTACATGAGAGGTACATTATGGGCTACATGATGTTCTAAAGTCCTTAATGCATGTTCATCTACATTGTTGACTACATGAGAACCACATAGTGGGCTACATTAGGTTCTAAGGTCCCTGAAGCATGTCCATCTACATTGTAGGCTACATGAGGTTCTAAAGCTCCTGAAGCATATTCAACTATCAATAACATATTATATTTTTAATGAAAAGATTGTACTCTGTGTCTTCCATGTGCAAGTCAAGTATGGTGGCCCTTGATTATTTCTTTTAATTAATACCTGGCTAAAAAAACGTTGGTGGTGTGACATTTCAGGGTCACCGCTCCCCACTATAGGGAATTATGAAGGCATTCCGGCCTGTAATACTTCGTAAGTGTTGCTGATAATTAGTCTGACATTTGAAGTAGCTGAACCTTTATCTGTGACAAGGGTAAACAGTGTTACCTTGTGAGCCCCCTCTCACAGACGTCTGTTACTCTGTCACTTGCGGAACACTGCAGCATCTGTTCCAAAGGCATGGGGGGATGTGTGTGTGCATGTGGGGGGGTTATTGATCAGATTGACTTTTTGCCTTGAGAAACTTGAGGGAGGGAAGAGCGATCTTCATATCAACATGTGTCTCTTTTGTTTGTGGTATGGGAGAAGAAACTGAAGCTGTAATTAGCTATTGGCCAGACTCTGCCTGTATCATCACCTTCTGTTGATACAGTCCGCAATCCCTTACACAAGGCCTGGCATGCCAGGAGAGGTTCGTAAAGGTGTTCAAAGTAAATTTTAGTATAGGTTTGTAAATTTCACATGTTTATGTTACATGCGGGCTGGGGAAAAGGTTCACTTAGCCAGGAGGACAAATGGAAATGAACCACTCTCTTGATGCAAATGTCTGTTTTATCAAAGGAGGTCGCACTGGAATCATATGGAGGAAAAAGTTTAGTACTGTGGAATCTCACAAAAAAGGGTTGATCTAATAATTAATAAAAGTACTCTTATTGTGCGGAGATGTTTCCTTACTTATAACTGATTGAAAGAAGCATGAAGGAAGAGTACATCTGGTAAGTACTGTGTCTAGGATAGGAAATAAGGGAGGAAATCCTACGTACAATGAAAACACGACGGAGGTTCTATTCCTACTCTTCTCAAAAAAGTTGAGAAATGTTACAGATACTTTATGGATGTTTCTGAAATCACAATATAATATCTACCTTATATATTATGACATAGATAGATCTTAATATATCACCATTGATTTCAAGGTTCCCAACTCCACCCATCCATTGCTGCCATTCAAACTGGATGAGGCAATAATATTAAATTACAGGAGATAAAATGCAGCAAGAGGATTAAGACACCATGGGGTATGAGATAAGATTTGAGAAGCCCTTGCGTGACATTTCTAACATTCACCTTTAGTTACGAGTAGGCTGGCCCTTTAAATAATCAACCACTGTTATTTAAGTTTAAAAATAATATCAATAAGCTATGTTATGAACCGGATCCAAGTCACATTTAAAGCCAGATGAGGGGTTCCCTTAATGAATGTATATCAACGGAAAAGGTAAACTGTTTGTCTGTTGTGTACAGTAAGTAGATAGGCGTCAATAATGGACAAAAGGTAACACATATGTACAGCTGTGACTATGGCAAAGCCAGCAAGAGAAATGAAAATTCACAGGAAGCTTCCTGGAGTGGGGGGGGGGGGGTCACTTAACCTATCGATTCCAAACCTGTCACTCAATAGCTATCAGCTCAAACCTCAGCCTGCGACGTGCAAATCTGGCATCTTGTAAATACATGTACTCCAGTAATTAACACAACATACTGCCCTGTATTTGTGACTGTAGCTAATTGTACATACATTGAACTTGGATACAACAATAGGTGGAGTGAAGCATAAACACAAAGAATGAAAGAAGAGGAACTTCCTATCCTTAGGTCAAAACATGATAACAAAGCCAGCACAGGCAGGAGTCTCAGAACAAGAGGAACCCACAAGGGTTAGAAAAGAAAAATAAAATCTAGAAAGCTACCTTTACTTTAATGCCAGCCAGTGAGATTTATTTATTTTCTACAGAAGTCCTAAGCTTTGGAGAACTAAGGTTAGAGATGATAAAAATGTTTAAGGTTTCCACTAGCAGACTTGACCGCAACCCCCCTGAACATGGAAATATTGCTGGAGATGTAGAGTAGGGTTGTGGGAGTAAAATCTTCAACTTAAATTTAAAAATAATTAACAATACTAATGTTCCCAATATCTCCAGTTATTTTGGTGATGATACCATGTTTAGGAGGGTTTTCACTTAACTCTCAAATAAACTATTCATAATTTTGCAACCATCTCCAAGGTTCTGAGTTCATTTGCCACCAGAGTACTCTGGACAGAGCTTGTGTGGTCTGTTTATCTCCTACAAGCATCTTGGATTTATTAGGTAACCAAAATTATTATAACAAATACAGTACTACAACCAGAATGTGTAAACGAGGGCTAAGTTATAACATAAGCATTTGTCCATACCCAAAAGGACCAGCTAAGGCACCACTATAAGGTCCCCATAAACCTTACAATCTTACCTTAAAATTTCTGTACAATCAACCTTTGTTCTACCAAAACTATGTAATATAAGGACCATTCTAATTCTTCCAATCACTATGTATTCTATCAGTGAGGACCCAGCACTACATAGCAGTGATATATACCTTCCAATCACTATGTATTCTACCAGGTTGGACCCGTCACTACATAGCAGTGATATATACCTTTCAATCACTATGTATTCTATCAGGGAGGACCCAGCACCACATAGCAGTGATATATGCCTTCCAATCACTATGTATTCTATCAGGGAGGGCATGGCACTACATAGCAGTGATATATACCTTCCAATCGCTATGTATTCTATCAGGGAGGACCCAGCACTACATAGTTGTTGGTAGATCTAAAGGAAATAGTATGAAGTGATCTAAATGTGCATGAGGGGCTTTTCATTACCATAACTGGTAGATTTGACAATATAAGACATACACAATACACAGTACCTTTGCACTACAGCTAAACTCAACATTGTAAGTCAAGAGGTGCCCACAAGGGCACTAAAGAATTCTCTAAAGAATCAGCTAAATGTCTCCACTCCCAGCCCAATTTCTAAAAGCTAACTCATAACTTCATATGAAAGGGGCCAGGAAAAGGTCTCTTCTCCACATCTTTTTTAGAAGTGTTGTTTCGGTGTTATCCGCCACAAGGGACCTTGTCTACGGCTACGTTTTTAAAACCTTGGACTTCAAAAACCTTGACGAGGAAATGAGCAGAAATATGAGGATACTGTCCTTGTGTACATTATTGTGTCTAATACCTTCCTCTGCGAAAAGATTACACAATAAGTGCGTGACAAAGACACCAACAGCCTCGAAAACTAGGAAAATCGCTTGTCTGTTTCAACTCTCAGATGTTTCTCTGGCTACTTCAGGCAATGCTTACAAAATACATTATATTATCTATTGTATTTAGGAAATACAGCCAAGAGGAAATCCTATACATATATAGCCTCTTCCATATTGTAACATTGCAAATCTTTTTTGCATGAAATATGGTCGTTGTTCACATCTTAAGGGTGATAACTGTAAACTCACAAACTCTCACTTGGCAGAAGAAAAAGTTACATTCCCATAAAGTTCAAGAATTTACTAAATCACATTACGCTTAATTGAATTTGACAAAATCATATGCTGTCATTACGGTATTTTCAATTAAATTTGTGGACAAAATAATACCATGCTTGTTGTTTAGGGTAAAGGTACCTAACTACGAGACATCTGGTTGTTACAAGAAAGGACTCTACCATCAGACAAATGATATTATAAGACACTATATAGGTTACCAGTCACATTAATAAGCTTCTTTGTTCCATCAAGCTTGCCAAGGTACTTCACTAAAGGTCTCCTTACCGGTCTAAGCAAGCAACCCCATCCCTGAAGGTGATGGAGATGACAACAAAGTCCCCCTACCTGAAGCCGAACCCGGATCATCCTCTACCTTCGCATATCTCCGAGGAATTAAACGTTTATAGTCCACCTTTAAAAGAACTTTCTTTCTTCTGTTTCCTCCATAAATGCGATAACTACTTTTCCTCTTATTCATCTTGCTCTGTCCCCGGCAATCTCTGCCCAGCCACTGTCAGCTGCAGCTGTTGCTGACAAATGGTATGTTAAGGTAAAATGCTTACTGGTTCCCCATCACCTCAAGGAAGGGAAATCTCCATGGAGCACTTTTTTTTTACAAGTCAGCTGGGGTTTGCTGATCACCTGAATGGTTGAAAAACAGGGGGAGGTCAAACCATTAAGGTGGAAATGAAGTACTCCGTTGTCCTAAAAGGAACAAGATCCTAGCTCTTAATGACCATCAGGGCAAGTTTATTTTGATGTAAATAGTAAGGTTCCTTCATTTGCAGGTCATGAACTATATAATGGTACCCCACTGTATCCCACTAAAAAGAAATCAGGGCTTTTATAACTAGATATTCTTCAACAGGTTTGGTCTAGGAACAAAAAGAATTCTTTTTTTATGGCAGATTCAAAGGTTCTTAAGGAAAACATCTTTGTTGACCAAAAACAAGTTCCATTATTTTATTAATGGCATAAAAGTCATTTTGACCATAATATCCCACAGCTCAATTAAGAGATGGCAAAAACTTGGTCCGAACCCTCCCTATGTAGCCAGTCCATTCTAACTGAGGTCCAGTTGGCCAACTCTTCACAACCAGATGGAAATGTATTATTCCTTTGCTTAAAAACAAAGTCAGATCCCTACTAATGTAGACAATCGTTTGCTTACTACATCCAGGGTCCAGTTGCAGACACTAGTTACCCCACTTGCCACAACCCTCCTGTCAGTCGAATGGAAGGGTTGCAATCCTTTGCATAAAAAGACTTGCCCGCATCTCTACCAGTGTAGCTTAGAACCCCGAGGCTCTCACCAAGCCACATATGTTTATACATGGAATTGACCTCTAATGGTCAACCGTCATTGGATGTCAACAATGATTGATAAAATAAGTACTGACTGCCTGAGGTGGATCACGTCTAATCGTTCTATTAAAAACTTAATGTGTCTAAGGGTAGATAGTTCTATATTTCCCACAGCAACCATGTCCCTCCCCTATACAAGGAGTATACAATGAATTACTTCTAGTCAGTTTGATAAATAAGGCCTAACACCGCTAAACGATCCCATATGGCTCTGCCATAATTGACGTATTTTAATCTCCGACAGCAAAACAAGGCCCCGGATTGAAGCTTTTAATAAAGATAACTTAATACAACCCTCTTGACTGCTTAAACTGAGGCCTAGTTAGCATTTGTAAATATTCAGCTATCTTTTTTTTTCTTTAAACAGACAAGTGTTCATTCCTGTCACATTAAACCTTCCTGTTTTCCAAAGCACCATCGTTGGTACCTCACAATGGACAAAGGCAGACAGGGACAGCGACACGGCCCAGACAAAAGCTCAATGCATTACGGTCACTCTAAACAGGGCACAAAGGGGACGGAGGCAGCGATGTGTAAATTAAACAATGTGATGGAGGTGGTGGTGCTGGGTGGGTTGGTGGTGTTGGGGAAGGGGGGGGGGGAAATATTGAATAATTTCTGTCATGAGGCCCTGACTAAAGCCGGGCTCTAATTGAATTAAACTCCCATTTATTTGCTCAGGCCCGAACAACAGGCTGAAATAAAAAAAAAAGTGAGGTTTGTTCAACTGTTCCGAAGTACCACCTTTCCTCACCCTTGCACAAATCCACCATCTGTGCTTTCAAACACACACATGTTCCACCTCACAACAAATGTACAGAGACCCTGGCGTACACAGAAGGCAAAAAAAATAAATAAGCCAGTGGAGCACAAAAGCACCATAGGCCGCCCCTGAAACCAAAGGGGTGGCGGAGAGCCGGACAGTGGGGGCGACCACTTTACCCATCGCCCAGGTGAGCCAGACCGATCCCCCTCCCCATCCTCGCCACGCGCCGAGCAAAAGAAAGGTTAAAATTAGAAAATTCAATTTATTTGATAATTTCCCAGAATAATTAGAGTTAATATGGGTTAATTAATATGCAAATCTCTTAGCAGATGTTCTGCAGCAGGGCCTGTGTGAGAAAAACAGCCTTTGCTTTCTCCTACGTGATTTTAGCTGTCAGTTATTGGGTATAATTACTGTAACTAACCAAATACACACAAAACCTTTTGGAATATAAAATCGCTACAGTTTTTTTTTTCTTTTCTCGCTAACACTGGAGCTGCTACTTTGCTGCAATAAAAGCCAACAATTTCTTTCACGGAACGCACCCGCTTTTTTAAAAGAGAAGAAATGATAGGAGAGGAGGGGCTGTTTTACATTTATTTATCCTATCCAGTTAGGACAGAAGAACATTCCAATGAGCACCTGCGAAATTAATCATTGTTGTCCCTTTGGCCAATGGCGTCACTCTCCGCCCACTCGCCACCTCCCTTCCTTCCCGCTGTGGATAGATGAACCGTCAGTAGAAAAGCTGAAGTATGTAGCAAGGTAGTGTTACCAGAAATAGTGCAAAGCGACCAATCAGAATTAATCTGATCTGATCTTTATTGACTATATTAAGTGTTTTTTTCTGTGTTTAGTCTCAAAATTTTCTGTGTATAGTTTCTGTGCTAGTCTTAAAATCCTAAATTTTTTTATAATAAACAGTTCATACCAACAATAAGTATAAAGAATGTCTGAAGCTGTTCTCAACCTGTGGGTCTGGCCCCCTCGGGGGTCGAATGACCATTTCACAGGGGTCATCTGAAAGCAGCTAACAAGCAGCAGCTCTGATGCCCACAAGCAGTGTGGGAAGTTGGAGGTAGAGTAATGCCCCCTCCTAACTTCTCACCCCGCGCATCATTTCAAGGTGGGAAAATAATAGGGGACATTACATTTACCTCATCACTTGCTGTATTTGGAAAGCAGAAGTGACACCCCAGGACATCACTTCCGGGGTTGCAAATCTAAAAAGGTTAAGAACTAATGCTGTAGAGAGTGATGCTTGCTCTATGTGTAGAAGCAGCACTCTGAAGACCCAAGTTGCCGAACTAACCCTATATTGGGGCATAGATGACCTCTACAAGGAGGCCACTATTTCCGCAGTATGCTAGCAGGGGATAAACTCTTTATGGCAGAAATATGTATTAAGCTAATTTAAACTGAAGACTCTGTTGGGCTTTGGGATGTTTA
Source organism: Ptychadena robeensis (assembly GCA_036250615.1). Lineage (NCBI taxonomy): Eukaryota > Metazoa > Chordata > Amphibia > Anura > Ptychadenidae > Ptychadena > Ptychadena robeensis. The sequence goes on along the minus strand of CM070039.1, from coordinate 29,265,162 downwards.
TAGATGCAAAAGGGGACATAAGGTATCACATATTCTTAGTAGACATGTTGGCATGAACAGTGGTGGCAGTCCAGAATGACATTGATGTCTATAGACTCTTCTTTTCTATATAGGTTGTCAATGTCATAGCCACAGCCAGATATATAGTGCTGACCTGATTTAGGCATTTGAAAAGTCAATTAAGATAAATAGTCAAAAACTCAGATACATAAATATTGGGACCCCATTAAAGGATAATTTAGGAGAACCTGTGTGAGCCTAAGATGGCCTCCACCATCAGCCTCCAATGTCTTTCTCTACATAATAGAATGCCGAATATGGTCCTCCTAAACTAAGTGAAGTTTTATCTGCTGATATGTAAATGTTATTAGCCTCTCCTTTTACATAAAGGTAATTTGTATTTTCGGCTCACATGAGTAAATAAAATAGTTATGAATAAAATAACAATCACGGCGCAACACTTCCATTCTTCAAGCTTATGGGACAGTTTAATGCTCAGACATGAAGTGAACACGTTGTTTTTTTTCCCTCCAATAAAATATTTACACTTGAGTTCCGCGAACCTTTCGGTGAGTACCGCACAGAGCGCTGGTCTTCGTACAGATTCAGGTAAACATGCAAATAATTAAACAAACGTATTTGTCAAGACAAAAGGAACACAGCGGGAAGATAGTTGTATGTTTGGTGTTTAGGTGCGGAGATGTGTGAGCTGCCTTGCAGTGTAAGCAAACATTTCCATTAAAGATAGAAACACATGGGCGGCTTAACTACGGCCTTCCATAGACACAAATTAGCATTAAAACTATGCTCATCCCTATATCCCACTTTTGCAACTCACACCATAGGATGTTTTTTGTTTAAAAGCTGACAACTTGCAACAGTTTGTTAATATTGTAAAACAGGGCTGCCCAACTTCAGTCCTTGAGGGCCACATACACAGGGCTGCTGTCAAGCTGGTACAATGGGGCCTCTCAACCTAGGCCTGACCATCTTGAGCAGCCTGGAGATCCGCTGCCCGTCATGCCTGCCGCAACTAGGTTCCCCTCCCTGCAATGTGTGTGTGGTCTGAAAATCTACCTTGTATGGGGACTTTGGATGGAGGCCCTGCACATACAGACCAGGTTTTAATCATTAATTACACGTACCTTGCCCGTACCAAATACCAATACCCGTAATCTGTTAAAATATATAGGTTGGCGCTTTGTAATAAATGTAAATAATAATATGGCCCTTGAGAAATGGAGTTGGACAGCATGGAATGGAGAATGTTTTTGTAAGGTAATGTCCCCTCCAACAATAAATTCTGTCCACAATCAGAAAAGTTATCCTTTCCGAGTCAGGGATTGGTTGTACTTTCCACCGCAGGTTACTCTGAAGTGGAAGCATGAAGTTACAATCTCTACAGCGTACGTTGGAGTCTCTATAAGAATATAAATGGGTCTGCGGCCAGCTCTCTGTCAGTCTCTCTTATCTGTATTAGGGCTGCTCTCTGACGACACCCCTCTCTCCAACGTTTCATGTTGGCTCCAGGCTGCTGAAAGAGTTGTCATGGCCTGGTGCCACTAGAACATGTCTGTGCCCCCCTCCCGCCGGGGCTCCTCTCTCCCCCTCAATCCCTTTCAGGTAGTGGAATTTGCTGACATGGGCAGTGCACAGTCGCTTGTCAGCTCGAATCCTGGGTGTGGCAATAACCAGACAGATAGCCCTGGTACATAACTGTTCTCAGGAAAGGTGCCTACACAAAGGACGGCCGTCAGCTGGATTTCAGTTTAACCCATCCAGGCACAAACCACGAATAACCCGTAGAGGATCAACTACATCAAAACCATTTATAAACCAACGGTTCTACTATTATAGGTGGGTTAGCCTTTTAATAGAGGTCATAAATAATTTAATTCGTTAGGGCACATTTACAAAAACAGGAAGTGTTGACCACATACAGGTGACTTCCTGTCCAGTAATTATACGCAACTGGCATGTCGAAATGTTATTTTTTTCTCTAAGCCATGACCAATTTCATCCTTGAGGACATTTTTAACTAAAACGTTTTGCATTTAAACATCAGAATTCACGCTGGTTATATTTTTGGTTGTTGAAGAAATATTTTGAGGCACAAAAGAACAAACATCATGATCTGTGGTAAACATTCATGATCAACATTTGTGATCAATGTTTAACATGTTCAAAATTTCATCCCCCCTGTCCTGATTTTATAGATGTTCATCAGATTTAAAATAAAAAAAAATCAGAATATGGCCACCAATGAGAAGCTGAGGGATCTTTTCTCACTTCGTGTTATGTCTCGATAGGAGAAAAAGATCAGAGTATGGCGATCAATGAGAAGGTGAGGGATCTCTTCTCACTTCCTCTTGTATTGTGATGGGATCCTTTTTTTGTCCCACACAAGCAGCACACACAAGAACCGACCTGGGTTTAAATAATCTCGTTTTGGCTGTAGATATATTTGATGAAGATGAACATCTTGGATGTTGCTCACACAAAGGTAAGGAATCGAAAGTGTAAAGTATACTCTCAAACTGTCCAACCTACAAAGTTTTTTTTTGTTTTTTGTGTTGCGGACGTGAAAGTCTGATAACACCTTTATCTCATGGAGCAGAGTTATACTGCGCACCGTGATAACACCACTGCTGCACAACATTTCACACTCACATACTTATCAATGCCATGTGTTTGCATAGACCTGGAGCACTTATCTAAATCCCTGCGCTGAATGTACAGGACCTCCAGCGGAAGATACCAGGAGGATGTTTGGAAGCGGGTCTAGGTGATAATGGCGGGCCTAGGGTATATATGGCTGAGCACAGCTCTCTGTGCACAAAGGTGACATTCTTCCTTCAGCACAGGGGCCACCTTCCTGATAACAGGCAGCACTGATGGAGGTGCAAGCTTTGTTTACAGAGTCTGTAAAACAGACCTGGCTGTCCTGATTTTTATCAGCTTCAGTCACCTAAAAAGCAATTAGAGGAGCAAAAGTGAGAATTTAAACAGCTTATCTACTCATTGTGTGGAGCTATTACACCTATAATCACTACATTAGGACAGGAATTCACTTTCTAGTCAGCAGAGCCTGGTGATATGTGTGATAGCAGTCACAAGGTCCTACCATGGGAGGATCATGGTGTTGCCCATATTTATGGCATGAGTCGTCCAACCTAGAAATAACCCTAGGAAAAAAACATATTGGAGGAAAAACCAAACCAATGAATTAACCCTTGTAACAGCTTGCCAATTGACCATTAATTTCATAAATGTCTAAAATTGGTGATGTTGCCTAGACTGTAGATGATTATTTGATAACCCAGTTGGTCGGTTATGACAACAGATCTAGTTGGTTGGTCCTGACAACAGACCACGTTGGTCGGTCATGGCACTATACCTAGTTAGTCGGTCATGACACCAGACCTAGTTGGTCAATCATGACAACAGACCCAGGTGGAAATGACAACAGATTGCTCCAGACCTGACTAGTTCATGTTAGCCCTTTATAGGGGTGCAAACCCTATGGTTGCCTAACTTGACCATTATCTTTATTCAGGTGGTTTCACAACCTATTGTCTCTCCTACCTTCACCATCATAGCATCATAGGGTCATATAACGCATATAGGGTCATATAAAGTCATAGCTAACTAACTGAGCAAAAATTGTGGGTGTCTGCAACACCAGTTTAACCTCCTTTAACTTCTCACATTAAGGTTATACTCTTTATTACCATTCGACAATACCTATCCAGTATGGAAATATAACTTTTGGATCCGCTTTATACTTCACAAGCGAAAGGGACTTCACAAAGTCATCTTCCCAGCTACCATTTATATAAATCTTTCCCTTGCGTTTATCTAGCTCAGAGCCATATTATAATATACACTTTGCAAAGTTGTTTTATGAATATTTTAGCGAATCCTTTGTTTTAAAATGAGCTCGATCTGCTTGTACAACACAAAATGAAATAATAAAACAGTTGTAGAACAGGGTAATTATTGGAAATGCATTTTAAGGAGTTACTTTCAAAAGTCTCGAGCCCCCGGCGCCGCGCACGCCTTCGAAAGTTTTTTCCGCCGCTGCGGGTGTCGGCGTCCTATTTTAATAAAAAGAACCCCGCTGAAATAAATGGCTCTTCGCTAACCGTATGCAAATTTCGATGTAAGCAATCATTGCAAAATTAATTTTGCCAGAACTGATTAAAAGCATTAATAAATCTATATAGCGTATTGCTTCAATCTGATACCGCAAGAATCCCTCCACTTCCTGTAAGATTAATTATAATTCTACAAAAACATATTACAGTGCCAGGAGAACAGAACTCTACGTATTCGCTTAATAATGCCTAAGCCCAACCTGAGTGGTAATTATGCCGAAAGAACAGTCATTTGATCGCTGTTGTTTTCTTTAACTGTTGATGTTAAGCGCTTGGGCTCAGTGAGTATGTGGCGGGGATTTCATTGTATATTTTATTTAGTGCCATTTTAATTAAAATCATCAAACCTAGCTTCATTTTTTTACCCACAAATCATACTTTTGCAACAGTGTCCTACTTGTCAAGTTGGCGTTAAAAGAGAGGGACTTATAAGTTTCCAATGCTGCTTTGCATTTCCTTCTTAAAGGGCCCCTCCACCTGTGAGTGATGTTATAGTTTCATACAAGGGATCCCCACTAGATTTCAAATTGATTAAAAGATTTGAAAATAATAATCCGCCTGTGTTGAGTTAACTGACTAACACCCCAATTTGTATATTAAGTTAAGAAGAGAATCCTCAGGATTTTCCCACAAGGGGAACTTTCAAGGCCAAGATATTGTATAACATACTTAAGGACATACATGGGAATCCAAAAGGGCATCCTCTCTAAAATGGGGGTGGCGCTGAGAAACCAGGCAAAGAAAATCCCCAAATAGTTATAGGTGACTCAAACTCCCCAATTTGTATCCAAAGCTGAAGGTTTATATCTCGTTGATTTGAAAGATGAACATAGTGGTGAGTCACCAGTCACTTGATGGAAAGATGGTGGGTCACCATTTCTAGAGGAACTACAGTTCGCATGGTCCTATTGAAAAGGTACAAATTACCTGTCATTATAGCACGAATGGTCTGTTAGGTCTCTTATTAATTTTAACGACACTATATATGTATGTCTAGTAGACCCCATCCTACTAGTAGGGACCACACAAGGCATCCTCTTACTAGGTAGTTTTTTTGTATGTATTATAGACCCTGATGGGCTACATATTATTTTCTTGGGGGATGCTTTTTTACACTTTTAAGCATGTATTGGCTATGAGCATGGCATTATTTCATTCATAACAAAGAAAAAGACACAAAGGGAAGATGTCTTGATGAACCTGAATAAATCATAATTCTTGTTAAAGCTTCTTTTTTTTGGGTGGGGTTTGCTCCTGATTAAAGAAAGAGAAAGAAATCAATGTACAGTCAGATGTGGATGAATGGCATCTGTGCAAGGAGATAGCATGGAGTGATCCCTGCCATAAACCGCTGTGTCGCCAGCTGGAGGTCCAGGGATTTTAAAGAGGTCTGAGGGGGAGGGACCTGGTCTCCCTTATGGGATAAAGATCACAGAGAAAGCTGTACAGGTGATGACCAGGCTTTAGATCAGGCCTATCTGTGTTTGTATTCAAATGATAATGAGTTCACATCTGCTACCCCCTTGGTGGCTGTATCTCTGTCACCTGAATGGCACCCCCACCAGGTATCAAATCAGCCACAGGAAATACCTTTCTCTTCATCTATGCTCCAACTGGAAGGAGAGAATGATCACCTTAAAAAGAAAAAGCTCAGCTCAGCAGGGATATTGATGCTTAAAGAGGGTTTCCATCTTTGGGGGGCTTTAAGTTAATGGCCATTTGCTCAATACCTAGCTGCATCTCTCTTGATTGCTTCCATGTATTCTCACCACACAGCCATGATGTGCATTATGTGGTCGCATAAGACCATTCACGCTTGTATTTACACTACAGATGTAAATGTGCATCTGGGGAAATTATATTTGTAGCAGGAGAAGCGAGAGACCAACATTGACCATAACAGGTCCTTCTAACCTGTCCAGTCAACTGATGCCTCCATAGTCTGGGCATCTAGAAGAAGCCATAGACATAGACTATAGTGGCCAAACCCAACTTCTACTTCATGGACGGTTGAGCTAAGGCTTACTTTCAAGTAATAAGAATGAAATACCAGGAAATCATAAGAAGCTTGGTTGGTACCCCACTCCCAAATGACACATAGGGCTAAATGACGAAGAAGAAAAATGTTGTAACTGTGTATATAACACCATTATACTAAATAAAGAAAAGTTAAAAGCTCAGTTTGTTGTGGATTGCATATGGAAGACTTATGGTTTGATGCCACTATTGATAAGCAGCATATGCAATATTAAAATTTGCCATATTTTGCAAATAATTCTACTAATATTCGATAAGAAAATCGATGCATTGCGATAATACAAAATTCACCAATTCTCGAATAGCTGATATTCGTCAAAAATATTCACAATTCGAATATTCGAGTTCAACACTAGATGCCATTAGGAGGATTTTGTGGAGATTTCCTCCATATTACCCCATACCACCAGGACTAGGGGTGACAGGAATGCATGTTCTTTATATAAACACCAAGTGATGAAATCCTATATCCCTTGTTGATGTTCTTCCAATTGTACCCCTGATAATCAGAACACAAGAAGAACAAATCTCAATTCAAGCCTATTCCTGCTTTAACTAAGCACAATATTTATAGTTCAAATTTTTCGCTGCGGCGCCATTAATGATTTACCGCTTCTGCCGTAACGTATAACAGCAAGGGCTCACCAGAACTGTATTTGTAAATGGAGAGCAGCGGGGCAGTACTAACTACTCTTTGAAATAATAATAATGATATTACTGGTAATAATTAAAAAAAGAGGTAGCTGTTCTCTGACGAGACGCGGAACTTTCCACCTTGGAGGGATTTTTTTTTGCCTGTGCAAGTTATCAATATTGAATTGATGAGATCGGATGCACAGAAGTGTGAATGCCTAGGTACCCCATCTAAGGAGAGGTGGTAATTAGCTCAGCAGGATAATTGATGTGTAGATTGCACACTGTACAAATGATCGGGCTTGTTTGTTCTCTAGCATGATTCGTTTTAACTCAGCTCGTCCTAATGAACACTTTACCTGCTTAGTTAAGCTGCTAAGGATATACATTTATTTCAGTGAAGCCTCTCGCCCCATGTCGGGGTTGGGGGGTGGGTGGGGGGGGGAAAAAACCAGCATGGACTCTTTCCTACAAAGGCTTTGATATAGTATTGCCACTTTAAATCCCTGCCAAGGGAGCTGAAAGTGAAATACGCAGTGGACAATGCCCCGACTAGGAAATCAGTGTGTGGCCATTGTTGGCCAGTGGGAGGCTTGCTCATTGCATCTGCATAGTATTTTCTGAGGCATGACAATAGGATTCTATAAGGTCTTTTGTAAGGTATTGAGGATGGGAAGTCCAGGGGTTGGATGCTTTGAATAACGCTTCTGCTGGGCTGCTCTGGACAAAAACTGGGGTGCTCTTTAAAGGTCAACCCCATCCAAGACCAACATTTCAGTTCTGAGCGGGCATAGGTGAGTCCAATGGCCATTGGTGGTCATTTGGTTGCCCAATCATGAAGCCAAAGTAAAGTTAAACTCTCTTACCAGTTGGCTTCTCATTGATTCATTCTTCATATACAAAGCCATCTGCAGGTGATTCAACCAACCCAGCCATACCAGCCCTCTTCACATTCATCACCATATTCAAATTAAAAATTTGGATTTCTTTCCCTAAATTAAAGAAAATCTGCTCTCAGGCTCCCTCATGTGACCAAATAAAAAAGTCACATGACTCAATGCTGCTCGCAAAACTGTGGTTGTTTCAGCTTGATTTTTAAAAGAATTCTCAACAGACAAAGTTTAATTTCCTACACTTGTCTCCACTAAAAGTATCACTCATCACTTCCTGAGCTGATAAGACAACAGGTAGAAAATTATTATCTTCACTGGGGATACACATAGAAGCTTATGATGCTGTCTGTTAGGGATCCTACTTACTTCCTGGACATAACAGGAAGTAGAGAGAGAAATTCCCACTAGGGACACAAACAGCAATAGAACATGACCTACCTACCTACCTACCTAAACCTACCTACTCCTTCTAATAATATGTAAATAGTAGTTGGAGCTGGAGTAATGTAATGAAATAGTATTATTTCTCTTCCTGAGCCAACATGTCAGCCGACATTGAAGATGGAAGACTTCAGGGGGCGAGGAACTTCAAAATTTTAAACCTGGCTCTGAAAATACATGCAAGGAAGAAATGCGACCCGAGCTGAAATAGCAAGGACGGTCAATTTAATTTATTACCTTTGCGGGGTCGGATTTCTGTCACTTTGTCAGCTGCGTGGAATGCTGCAGGTATTGTGACGAGCGAATAGGAGGCCCCCCTCCGCATTCCATTCAAATAGCTTCATGTGACAAGTATTAATAGAAGGAGCCAAATAAAACCCTCCATGAGCTGAATCCATCGGGGGTTCAAGGATTTGGGTGCGCCCTTGTAGAATATCAAATGAGACATGTCCGGCGGTCCCTAATGCTCTTAGAAAGCAAGTGGCCCTCATCGGCATCAATTAATGTAGGGGACCCAACAATGAGATGTGGTACGGGAAGGGTTGGGAAATTCATGCTTTTTCTTAGAGACACAACAGGAAGTTAGAGGAAATTTTGCATTGTGAATGTGCGCTGTGATGCCTAATATTTGGGTATATTAAGGAAGCCATGCACGGGCCATTCCTCCCTCGATAGATGAGGGACCGACTGCAGCGTGATGGCGTCATTATGCTGCAGCCAGACGCTCAGGGGGTTGGCAAGCACTCTTTGTGTACCGGACATTAGTTTGGATGCGGACATCAGAAATTATTATTATCATTGGGATGCAACACAATATAAAGCACAGGTACAGGTAATGACACAGAAGCAGTAGAGGACCCTGCCCAGTTGGGTTTACAATCTAATAGGTTGGGGAACAAGGTGTACATTAGGTGGGGGGGGGGGACTGGCATGGAATGAGAAGATGGGTAGACAAGACTGAAGAGGTGAGTTTTTAGAGCTTTTTTGAAGGTCGCAAAGGTAGGAGCAAGTCTAATGCGGCGAGGGAGAGAGTTCCAAAGGGTAGGAGCGGCCCTAGAGAAGTTTTAAAGCTGCGCATGTGATGAATTAAATTTTGGATTGGCCAGGAATTTACAGGCATGTCAGATGCCGTGCAATCCGACATATGGGAGGATCCTGGTCGATCTTTCCAGGTAGGTGCACCTGATGTGAGGCCAAGCAACCACCAGGCGATTAGTGGAATCGCCCCGTGTATGGCTACCTTTAGGCCTAGCGCTCCTTGCCTACCCCGCCAAAATACTAATAGAACTCCCATAACTTTATTCTGCTGTAAATAGATATTATAACTGCCAATACTAATAAGAATAATATCAATGCGCCCGTCACACTGTCCAGTCCTGGAAACGTCTCCCGTGCGCAGCATTATTCATCCGCTCATCACGGTGAGAGCAGACAACAATCAGAAAAGCTAATTTCTTAATTAGCTCCGCTCCGGCTGTAATGATTGCAGATTGTGTCAAGTGAAATCTGTTTGAGTTTCTCTAATTTGGAGTCCGACAAGCCTAGCAGTTCCGTCCCCGACCTGATAAATCTCACCCCCCTGTCTTTTGTTTTTCCTTCAAGCCTCTTTCCTGTCGCCATCCCGGTATTTAATCTGACACCGCCAGGCAGCGAGAAGGAGTCCCTCTTCCCTTTAAAGAGAAGGAGAGAAGAGGAAAGAGACCTGGTATATAGGGATGGGAGGCCTGGCTGCACAGGAAGCCTGCTCCAGTCTGCGCCCCCCCAACACAAGCCTTTAATCTTTCGCTCCATTCTCCTCTATACTTCTTTCAAGTAAACTCAGATAAGGGGATTTTTTTGAACGCATTTGCACATTTTTTACTTTTTTCAAAAACAAAATGATTTTGAATTGCATTGCCTATACAACTGCAGTGGATTTGAACCCAATTCACCTACGTATATGACCGCTGTAGCAGTACGGAGAGATAAATCTGGCCAATTACAGTACAATTCTTCAGTAATTCCGATACATGAATGATACGTTTGTGATTTCAATTACTTCTTTTTTATGACTTCTACATCGCTGTTCCCAGTTGCTTTGAATAGAAGAATAAATCTGCCAAGATTTGGTCAGCAGGAATTTAATTTCTGATAAGTAGTGCCATCCAGTAATCCACTGCCAAACCTTAAACAGAAAGCGTCTCAGTGATACCGGGTTCTCGTTTTTTCGGACAGCTGATAGAACCATGACAATTATTCCTGTGCGCCACTGAGGCCGAACTTACTTCCTAGAGTACATTTGGGACTGGGTCACATAGGAATGATTTGCATGGCTTATTCCAAACTAGTGTTGATCATGAATATCCTAATTGCGAATATTTGCGAATATAAGCACTTCGAGGATTCGTGAAGATCTTGAATATAGTGCTATATCTTCATAATAAATAATGATTTTTTATGTCAGCACTACCGTGCATTTCATTCGCAATATGCGCAGGTACAAGTGCTGATTTGCACAATGAAGGTTACCTGTGGTAAATATCATGCATTGGATTCGCAATATGCGCTCATACAAGTGCCGATTTGCTCAATGAAGGTAGTAATGACTGGAGATCATGAACTTTCTGATTTATGAATTCATTGCGAATATTAGGTGAAAGACTTTTGATATTTTGCTAAAGCCGTGAATGAGCTGTTGCCCAACATCGAAGGAGCACTGCTGTGTCCTCCAGCTCCACCCGCAGCCCCCATTCAAAGCAATGGACATCGACTATGATTTACGGTCATGTCCAATAACCCTATTTTCGAGTGGGATTGATTGATCCAGATAGATGGCGCATGGTGCTCGAAGCAGCCATCGATCTTGCTCATATCTATGCGTGTGTTCCCTGCTTAATACAAATATTACCTATGCTGCCCATCCCTATTCAAAACAACCTATTTCCTACTCAATACCTATGTGACGTTCTCTCCAAAGAAGCATCATGTCACCAATGCATTTTCTAACTGTAAACATTACGGACTATGGTAATATTTTCTTTCTCTTGTACAGATGATTTAGTCCGGTAAGCAATGTCTATTTTCCGAAGAGAACCAGTCTGTCTCCGTCACACATGAGGCTCAGCTCACAAATCTATATATACATAGTTCTGCATTGCCTTAGTGACAACAAACACACACATCCATACAACTGTCCGGAGACAAGGCTTGTGGTGTGGCAGCCTATGCACGCTGGTATGCCATACAGCCACTCCTTGCCAGGGGTTCAAGTTACCAAGTTCTAGACAATCCTGAGCTGCATTTGAAATTCATTTCATACCGACAGTCTATAAAGCTGTACCTCAACATTTTCACTGGCTATACGTTATAGTAAGACAGGCCTAGACTTAGAGGAGACTGTCCTTATCCTCCGAGCCACCAAAGCTTAGATAAACCTGTGTTTGTAGCCCCCCATACACGACTAGATTTTTCATCCAATCAACTCAATTCAATCAATTTTTTTGGTTGATTGGTTGAAAATCTATGGCAGCCCACATGGTTAGATCAACCTAAACCAATTAAAATTGGGAAAAAAATTGATTGAAAAAGGATTGGACATGTTGGTAAATTTAAATTGGTTGTATTGAAATGCATTACACTTTCAGTCTATCTACAGAAAAGTTGATCAAATATCTGTTACTACAGTTAACAAACATACAATCAATCACAGATTTCCCTGACCCCAAAAAATTGATCTTTTTTAGTTGATTGAACAGAAAATCTAGACGTGTATGGCTAGCTTAAGTTATCACAGAGCTTCCGAAGATCTGGTCGCCCTAAGCCTGGCCGTAATGTCGTGTTAAGGAAAATTAGAAAAATATTTCAAAGGAGTCTAGTTAGGTAAGCAGTGACGGACCTGTCAAGCCATCTGAAAACTGCTAATGTTGAATCCTCCTCCACTGTGTAAACATTGCTTTGCTGATGGATCAGGCTGAGGTATGAGGACGCAAGTTATTGGATCTCAGGTCAAGTGAAACAGAATGAGTGAAAACTTGAATGAAAAACATAGAAGGGAATTAAAGCTGAACTCCATGTTCAGCCAAAAAGCTTCCACGGCAAGGGTGAAGACCATTTTTCATGTACGGGATCAAAACATACCCAAGTCCCTACTGATTAGCAGATTATTGTAAGGCTACAACTATAAAGCATACAGAAGTCAATCTAAATCATGTTTAGGACCACTTGGCCATCTCTCACTAAGCTATCCTTGCTCCCCAATATGTTGCTGCAGGCTGGCAGCTTTCTAGTTGAGTACACAAGGACACTATAACAGGGTCATAAATAAAAGAGGATCCTTGTCGTATAAAATTTACAATCCCATATCTGCCATAAACTGCCAAGAAGGCCCCATGAGGACAACAGTTGGATCATAATAGTGTACATTCATGGTTTTCTGTGAAACATCCTAAAAGTAATACCTTGCTTAAGCAAAGAGCACCCCACTGTGTCACACCCCCCCCCCCCCACCGTGAGAAAATGTAAACTATGGCATCACATTAAACAGGCCCGTCTTTGCACCCGTGATCCCTACATTATCACCAGTACTAAAGTGCACCTCAACAATAATCTAGATGCCCTCTCAGTCTTTGGCCCCTTGCCTGGAAGCAATCACTGGCTTTATCAGGCTTGCAGACAGCTCTGCGAAATTCCAGGTGTACGGAGCCCTATGCACTTACAGCGACCTGTCTATGGGCAGACGCCCATCTCTGATCTGGTACATATCACAGCAAGCCAGGTCGAGAGCTTTTAGAGGAAAGGTTTGCCAATTCATGGCCATTGGGATATGACATGAACATTAATTACGACTTGCACAGCTGATGATGTTTGGTATACACTAACTGTATCAGGACGTGTACTACAAATGATAGGACCTGGCTATTTCCCAATGAGCAATAGGAAGTCATGGATTGCTGCTGGACGTAATTACGTTTTGTTCAAGGCTTTTGAGTAGTAAACATCAATGCAAAACAGAACCATGTATCTGTATTAATATTAACTATTACAGTTTAAGTCACACAAGGTTTGAGGTGGCCATACATGGTTCTACTTTTGCACAATCAATCCAAAGCAGGGAACACACACATAGATATGGGCCAGGTCGATGGCCGCTTCGAGCGCCGTACATGCTCACGACCATCTATCTGGTCTAAATCTAATGCAAACCAATTTAGCCAATCAATCCCGCTCGAAAACAGAGAATGTGGACTTGACCGTTAACCACGTTCAATGTCCCCATGCAGAGCATTGTCGGAGCTAAATGACACAGCAGTGCTGCACCTCCAGCTCCTTCAATATTAGGCAACAGCACGATGATGTCATCACGTTGCAGGGAACACACACATAGATATGGACCAGGTCGATGGCCGCTTCGAGCGCCGTACATGCTCACGACTGTCTATCTGGTCTAAATCTAATGCAAACCAATTTAACCAATCAATCTCGCTCGAAACCAGAGAATGTGGACATGACCGTAAACCACGGTCAATGTCCCCATGCAGAGCATTGTCGGAGCTGGATGACACAGCAGTGCACCTCCAGCTCCTTTGATATTAGGCAACAGCGCGATGACGTCATCGCGTTGCTGCTGGGAATCATGAATGGCTCATATATCGATCCGTGTGTTCCCGGCTTAAGAGTTGGAATTGTACAATTTAATTATGGATCAGTCTAAAGGTAGCCATAGACAACGAGAAATCAGCGATTAAACGTTTTGCAATCGATGAGCACACCACCTTGGGAAACCGATTTGGGGTCAATCCATAGATAGATCAAAATGGCTGCAGCATAGAGAGCTATAGGTCAATCACACAGGAAGTGATCAAGGGTCTCCACCAAGGTACTTTGATTGACAAACGATTGACCAAGTCAATTTTTTTGGTTCGAGCGTTCAGGGTGGACAGCACTCGATTCATGGTCGATCGATCAACGCAAACACACGTGGTGATTGATCGGGCAGAAATCGACTGAAAAATCAACCCATTGTGTGGCTACTGTAACATTGATCAATTGTACCACCACACAGAGATTGATTTTAACACGATTGATTCCTTTATTTGGACTGGTGCGCATGCTTCATAGTGCGATTGCATACAAATCAATCAAAATATTGAGAATACATGTACAAGCTAAATTTACAACATGTCCGATCACTAATCGATCCATTTAATGTTCGATTTAGATCACTTTTTGGCGATCGTACCAGGTGTTCAGGAATCGTTTTCCATTTGATCAACTTAAAATGGATCTTTTTATGTTGATATTTGTTGATATTTTTATGTAGGAAATATGGAACTGTGTATGGGCAAACTTATCCTGTCGGAAACACAGGATCAGCGTCACACTGGTGTTCAATACACTACCCCAATTGGTCGCAACACTGACAGCAACAGGAACTCTAATTCCCAGGATTCCCTGAAAATCACGTCCGCTCAGCGCTTTTGAGTTTGTTCAATCTCCAATGACTCGAGAAAGGCCGTCTGTTGTACGAGAGCACGTGGAAGGTGCACAATATCAATTGCTGCCAGTTACCTGACTCAGCGGCTTGTAGAAATCAAATTCAGTCAGAGATAAGAGCTAATCATTTGTCACAGTGAGAAGCAATTCCCGGGAATCAGAGGAAGACCCGCCGTTCCTCTCCCCAGGTCTGTCAGATCGCTGGAAATTACATTCTGCTCCGGCTCACCTCTGCTCTGGAATTGTTAACAAGCGATGCTAGTCTATCAAAACGTAATATTGTATGACCAGAAGCGGCTTTTAACATGCACACTTCTAAAACCTGTCAGATCGCTCTACAGGCCCAACGTCCTGGACCTCAATTGTATTAACATTAACTTGGGTGGTGAGACTGGAACAGTCGGGGAGTCGGTGTGGTCTCTGTCTTTACTATATTGGTTCAGAAAAAGAAATCAACAATATATCCCATCATCATCATCTCATCATGGATCATCTGCTAAAAGCCAAAGCCAGCCAATGATGGAGAAGACTACGTGTGACCATGCCAAGGGTAGAGATAGTTGATTTCAACTAGCTGATGTGTGAGCTGATTGCAAAGCCCCTGAACATAGTATCATCACCAAATTGCTGGAGATGTAGAGAAGGGTTGGGGGTATACTACAAAACAAAAGTATGTCTCTAACACAAATAGTTTTTCCATAAATTAAGTTCAAAGTCAAGTAAAAATTTCAAAAGTCAACATTTCGAAAGTCAAAATTGCGACTTTGAATTTGAATTTTATTTATGAAAAAAATTACATGTGCTGAAGCAAAACTTTTTTTTCTTATTTTCCAATGTTCCCAAAACCATTCTCTACATCTTAAGCAATTTTGGTGATGATACCATGTTCAGGGGCTTTGCATCAGCTCACAAAGTCAGATAGTCGAAAAATGTGACCATCTCTATATGTGACCATGCCAAGGGTTTCTTCTTATGGGGAGGGTGAGGCAAGCCAAGTATATACTTCATACAGGAAGTATCTGGACCTCCAAAATTACTGATGTGGTTGGTTTTGGGTCCACCTAGGACTACTACTTCAGCTGCATGAGGTAACATTTCCTTTTTGGCTTGGTACAACAGAGCAATAATTGGTAAAAAATAAATTTTTAAATCTAATTCTAGATGAACAGAAAGCCCATAAATCAAAAGTAGGATCAGTATGTAAAAGACATATTCAGTAATTATTTGTTGTATAAGATCAAATATTTCTGGCAAGAGAAAATGTATTCCAATTCTCTAATTAAATATATTTGAATGCCCCCTGCTGCACATGCCATGGGTCTCTGTACCATCTGGTGACATAGGAGAGAATGATATGTGTTTATATTATGCCCCCTGTGATATAGCCTCCTCGATCATCATGATATCTCTAACCACGCCAGTCCTGGTAATGGGCGCCAAGCTCACGGGGTATTTAAAGCGTAGCAAGAGAAATGGACGCTTTCTTGAAATTCAAGCAGGCAGCCTTCGAGAAAAAAAACCCGGCTTGGAAAAGTCTGCAATATCTCAGGTTTAACTAAATAATTTATGCATACATTCACTTTGGCATGATGAAGCAATTTTAGCCTTTAAAACCCACAACTACTCAGGAGGGAAAAAGCTTGTTCCTGCAATTTAAATTATTTAAACATCCAGGTGGAAGCAGCTTTCCCTTCTAAGACAAAAGAACGAAGACTTTCGAAACGCACAGAAGTGTCACCAACCAGGATAGAAGGATGCTTTTCCTTTACAGAGGAAATCCTGTTCGTTGAGTTTTTTTTTCTTCCACCGGAACAGACTAGATAGCCACTTATCTCTAAACTCCTGTAAATTCTTTCTGAATAAACCTACAAGGACAGTCAACAGGAAATGTAATGTGTTTCAGCTTACCGGCGGATTAAAGGACAACTGGCAGTTACCTATACGCCCAAGACATGATAAATGATTTGTAAGGTTTCCTATGTACTCCTGTGCTCACCCAACTCTACTAGAAGCAAATAAAGAATGTAGAACTACACAACCGAATGCTGGGTGATAACTATTTCCAAGATGTCAGTTCTGAGAAATCCACGTCACTACCCCACCTCCGGCATGGTCTATGGAATTCTACTACACAACCTTTTAAACCCTCATCCATCAGGCACCACTATGCAGATTTTTTACATATTTATAGTATTTACTGGACAACTATAGGATGCTTATTTTTTTTTTATGACTACTACAGAAAGTTTATGACTATGACCACCCCCATAAACTGGCCTCCCCAAAAGAATACATAGTGATTGGAAGGTATATATCACTGCTATGTAGTGCGGCATCCTCCCTGATAGAATACATAGTGATTGGAAGGTATATATCACTGCTATGTAGTGCTGGGTCCTCCCTGATATAATACATAGTGATTGGAAGGTATATATCACTGCTATGTAGTGTCGGGTCCTCCCTGATAGAATACATAGTGATTGGAAGGTATATATCACTGCCATGTAGTGCTGGGTCCTCCCCAAAAGAATACATAGTGAATGAAAGCTATATATCACTGCTATGTAGTGCTGGGTCCTCCCTGATAGAATACATAGTGACTGGAAGGTATATATCACTGCTATGTAGTGCCGGGTCCTCCCTGATAGAATACATAGTGATTGGAAGGTATATATCACTGCTATGTGGTGCCGGGTCCTCCCTGATATAATACATAGTGATTGGAAGGTATATATCACTGCCATGTAGTGCTGGGTCCTCCCTGATAGAATACATAGTGATGGGAAGGATTAGAACGGTCCTAATATTACATGGTTTTGGTAGAAGAAAAGTTGATTGTACAGAAATTGTATGCTAAGATGTTGTATGTAAGGTGTATGGGGACTTTACACAGACTTTGGTTCCCTTGCAATGCTCCGAGGAATATAAGAATTCAGGGTAATTAAAATGCATGGGAACTACAGTATATATATTTGTTGAATGGTAATGAAGTTGAATAAACCTTGATCAAATCCAGATATGCTTTATTGTGTTACCACATGGAGTTATTGTTGAGTATGTATTTAAATTGCAGCTATTCTTTCAATGTATATATCACTCTATAAAGCTGGCTGAGGTTTGCTGGTGGTACAAATGTGTTGGCCATTTCAATCACTTCTCTAATACATGTTGCTGCTTTATGAATATCACAACATGGATGACCAACGTAAAGGTACCCACATGACAGATGCCCGGTCTGGGCTTTTGTGGTCAGATTTGGTGCCAATCCCAATTCCTAAAGATTGACTGTGCTGGCCAGCACCGGAGAAGGCATCAGATCCAGAAAACAAATATTTTTCTTCCTGTAAGATCTTCCTTATATATACATCAACATATCATTTACAACGTTGACCCTTTCAACTCTTTTTTTTTTTGCTTTTAACAATTCCATTCCATAAAAGTAAACGGTGTCCACAAACCAAAGACAGGGAATTGAAAGTAACACATTAGACTTCCTGGAATTCGATCTCTCGGGAGTTCAACTCTGGACTGAGAAGTGTGAAAATGGTCTGAGAAAACCTTTAGCTAAATGTGTGTTTATTTATACATTTTTTATAATGAGAGAGAGAGAGAGAGAGAGAGAGAGA
>CM070039.1:29228717-29246804 GCA_036250615.1 Ptychadena robeensis | reverse complement strand
CTGGGTGTCTAATATTGGCTTTATAATGCAGATCGTCACAACAAAACAAAAAAAACCCTGTAAAAGTTTTGTAGTGACACGTGAGTTATGTAAGATGGCAATAACAACTGTATTAAAGGATACTACAAGTCACATGTTTAACCCCTCAGCAAGCTGATCATGGCATTTTTAATTATCAATATTCAGTATTATGATGTTTAAATCAATGGAGATCATCCAAATATATTATGCATTTATTTTTTTAATTAAACCGCCTGGAGTGGTTGAAAAGCCAAAAACGTGAACTCACTAAAGTGAACGACACAAAAAAGCATTGGGAGCTTTTTGCATGTCCCATCTCTATGAAGACTGAATCCAAGCCAACCTAAAACTGCAGCCATGTGGTTGCACACATTGTGCGGGCTTTTGGGCGCTAGTTGTCCGTACTAATGTGATGCTTATGGACAACTGCCCAAAAACCATAGATTTAAGCTGGTTGGTCGTTAAATAAGATAAGTTGTCAACCAACCATGTGATTGAAGCCTAAGCCAGCCATACATGGGTCGATACCTGTTTGATTGCCGAACAAATGACGGAACCTGGGTCCCCATCTAAAGTAATGGCGATCGAACAGGAATTTACTAACATGTTGGTTCCCTGTTCGATCTCAACATATTGGTTCCCTCAACATGTTGGTGTCAAGCAGGGATTTACCAACATGTTGGTTCCCTCTACAAACTCAACATATTGGTTTCCTGTTCGGTCGACATTTCTTAGAGTGGGAAGGGTGGCCACGATCGTTCTGGAATCAAACAAAATATCTGTGTATGGAGGCCTTAAGGGCTGCTTCCCTGAACCCACTCGGTGTGTAGCTCCTTCAAACGGCAAGGGTTTCATCATTGACCAAGATAGCCAAAGTCATCTGCCTGATCCAATAGTTCTCACTAGTACATGTAATTCAGGTATGGATCACCACACAAAAACTCATTAAACTCATGGATAATATATATTGCTCGTATTTATAATTTGATAATATATTAGATTTTTTTGATGATATATTGATCCTATTTATTATTTGATAATATATATGATATATTGATGATATATTGCTCATATTCGATAATTGATAATATATTTGATAGGTTGATAATATAGTGATCCTATTTATTATTTGATAATATATGTGATCTGTTGATGATATATTGATCATATTTAATATTTGATAATATATATGATATGTTGATGATATATTGATTGTATTTATTAATTGATAATATATATGAGATATTGATTATATATTGCTTGTATTTATTGACTTATAATATATATGATATGTTGATGATATATTGATTGTATTCAATATTTTTTATTGACTCAAGATCAATCTAGAGGGCAGTTACTATATATATGAGAACCATGATGACCAGTCAAGACTAGAAGATGGTGGGGTGGAACTGGCAACTGTAGCACCATTGAATTTGAGTAAAGTTTGGCTTTAAACTGCATTGTGAACGTAAGCTCCTTCATGGACCTGGACTACTGTGACAAGCTCAGCAAAGTGTTGCATAATATTTGGGGGTTATATAAATACACATCATTATATGATGTTGGCTAACATGAAAATAAATAAAATGCACCGGTGCTTCTTTTTCTCTCAATGTATCATTGCCTTCCAACAGAAGATTCTCTAAAGCTCCATCGCCAGCATTTCTCAGTAAAGGGAGCAGATTGCAACTCTTTGTCTAATGAGAACTCTTACAGTTACAAAGAAACTGTCATTTTGATAGAGCAAAAAGTCTGTCTGCCAAAAAGTGTCTAACTATAATTCTTTAAGAATAAAAAAAAACTTGTCCTGCTTGCAGAGAACGCGCTCTTTTCTTTGGTATACAGTTATACTGGAAGCGTAATTCGCTTTCAGCTGGGGAAACAACATGTAACATACGTTTTTGTGATTAATTTACTCGGATATATGAGTAATTAGAATGAGTGGACCATTTCTATAGATGGATTATTAAATTTGCTGTAAACGCTGTGTATTTTTTTACCCGTCCGCTGCCTTGAAGTTTTACAACGGGAACATAAAACCCCCGGTGACTGTACAGCTTGGGTTATGGCATTGTGCGTTGGGGGTTTTATTACACAAGGTAAGCGTCCTTAGGGTCCCCTTGGGGCCCAAGAGATGTTAGATGTATGCACTGACACAATTAACAAAATCAATAGGCAGGACCCCCCTCCCACCCCTTGCACAGACTATGACCTCAGTCCTAAATATGACGTACCATAACAATGCTGAATGCACTCTTAAGCAAGGGAAGATGACAAATTACCTAATTGGTTTATAGCTTAGGATATTTGTTTGGTGTGATTGGGCCAATACTTGGCCAATGTCTCCCCTATCTATTTTACAGATATTGAAATCTATTGCTAAAGTTACAATTTTTTTGGGTGTCTTTATACCCTTTTGAAACCTCAAATGTTATCTATTATTGTTTAAATCTACTGCTAAAGTTACTGGAAGGGCCAGCCAAACCAAAAACTATTTTTTGGTGTCTATATACCCTTTGGCCATTGTGAATCCTCTAATAGAGGTTATATTTAACTCTTACATTCAAAGTGGTGAAAAAGGAACTCGAAACCACGATCATATGGTGGAACACCCAACTCCTAGTGGACAAGAGCAGGAATTACAATATGGAGATCGCATTGATAATGAGCTCTTAAGCATCCCAGGCAAGCTAGGGGCCCCGGCTTGAATTACCACAATTGGCTGGATAGGTCCTTTTTAAGAAACCAGTCCCAAGAAAAATACAGATACGGATTGCCATACCTCTTTAAGATAATGGTAGCCATTGGCCAAATCAAAGTGTTCACAAAGCCACAGACAGATGGATCATAAGAATGCATTTTTCCAAATCAGAAACCTGTATGTGAAAAATCCACCCAGTCACAGAGCAAATGAACAATGAATTACATAAAATATGGCACTTTGTTAACTACCCCTTTGTCATGCAGGTCAGACATCCATCACCTTGGTTTAATAACTGTCTTTGTTTAATATCACGTTGAGATTGAAACTCTCTTATGATACCTACAATAGCAAGAAAGGGGTTAAAAATCTGCCCTTATCTGTTTATTGTCGCACAATTGCCTACAAGACCTCCTTTATAGGTTCTAAGTGTTTTAAGATGAGTTGGGTGCAATGATTGGTTTGGGGGTTTGCTTTAACCCGAGGTAAAAAAGCTTCTTTGTGTAGCTGCATTGATTGCTGTTGTGTAGATAACACCCAAGAGCCACTTACAGCCACTCCAGTCTCATCGTTCACTAGCTCAGAAACATAAAAAAAAAAAAAAGTTTACTGTGAGGAAGAAAGTGTGGCGAAGAGGTCCTGTGTTCCAAGAAAGAACACAAAACGTGAAATTGACCGGCCGCCCCCAAAACGAATATATATCCGGTGTGCAATCCACCAAGGTACAACATAAACTTTATCTTGCATACTCTTGTCATTGACATTGCAGGGAAGGAGCCGTGCCTGGCACTGGATTGGCACTGAGACTGGTACAGTTGTGAACAGCTGGCACATAATAGATAATTTAAGGAAAAGTGACCCTAATGTATAATTTTTAACTGGGAAACTGTCAGGGGCCATTAGTCGTAACAGGATCTGGCACTATGCAGACCAGCTGATGGGGGGATTGTAAATGCGAAGCCTTTTCGCACGCTTACCTTTATTGTACCGAGGAAAATGTTGCATTAAGAAAAAAAGGGAAAATTTGTCTAAGGTGCGATTCGCTCGGTTATTCTTCAAGATAACGCTCAGCCCATTTCCAAGGCACACGTGCGTTGGGTTTTAAATATTTAACCTCAGAACATTTGCCAGTAATAATGAGCTTCAAAATAAAAAAGAAGCATTTAAGTCTTGGAGTTGAAAATTTTTAAATCCTGACTTCCTGAAACGCGAACGTTTCGCATTACCGATCTGTTAGGGTTTTTTTTTTTGCTCCTCGCTGTGAGACAATCACCCTGGAAGGAAGGTTTGAGAATACAAACACATCATGATTTTAGACATGTATAGGAAGCAAGCTACGAAGGGGGCTACGAATGGCATCCGTGTTTCTTTGAAGGTACTTCTGCAAACTACTAAATTTGGAAGTGTCAAAGAAACATGTTAATTTTGTTTTCACACTGTAAAACATTTTGTTAAAAATGATTGTTGCTTGCCGCGCTCGCTGAGCCCAGTATGATGACACCTAATTGTACTACTGCGAAGGTGTCTATTAGACTTCACATACATGTCAATGCATGCATAATGCTCAACAGCCAATGTCATTTCAATGTGATAGAATCCTTAGGGCTTGTGTGACTTGGTTGGTCAACTAAAGCCCCCTCCATACACCTTTAGACCACTCCATACAATTTCCTTTAGATCTACCAACTACTATGTAGTGCCGAGTCCTCCCTGATAGAATACATAGTGATTGGAAAGTTTAGAAAGCTCCTCATACTACATGGTTTTGGTAGAACAAAACCATGTTGATTGTACAGAAATTGTATGGTAAGATTGTAAAGTGTCTTTAGTCTGTTATCAGGAATGGGGAGACCAATAGCCAAGACCAATGGGAAATGGTCCAATAAAAATGATGATGATGCACCACCTATGCGTTTAAATACGTGTTGAGCATATCCAAAAACATTACATTATATACAATGGATTCTGTTTCCATGAAGTCGGTTTCAACCAAGAATCTGAAATTGTAGATTTAGGCTAGGGCTCCAAATGTGCTAAGATCCCTGCGTTGAACGCAGTGATTTTAGCGCAGTACACGAGATGCCCATTGACGGCAATGGAGCTTTGACATAGCTGTCTGCACAGTCCGTCTGAGCTCCTGATCCATCAGTCCAAACCTCCATCACGTTGATGACGCAGCCATTGGCCTCTACAGGAACGCAACAGAGGCTTTGCGCGGACATCAGAGGATCCCAGTGCATAGTGGAGCCCTAGCCTTAGACTGAAGATGGAAGAACTAATCTCTATGACACCTTGTTCACTTCTCCAGCCAGCACGTTGGCACAACTGGTTGGCTCCTAGTTGGGGGTTGTAGGAGGCTCATACCTAAATACAGGCACTTATTTAAACAATACATTGATTAATAATTAATTATTATATATAAATGTATTATAATAAAATTAATATGTATTAGGTATAAACTTGTGTATTGTGTATGTGTGGAGAGATTGGTTTTATTGAAATTATGAAAACTTAATTATATAATTGATGGGTTTTGAGGAAGAGATAACCTTGGCCAAAAAAGAGTAAAAAAAAAATCAGAAGGTAATTATTTCCCTATGTTGCCACTAAATTGCTTCTGTTATTGGGGTGCAGCTAGCCATTAGCGTGCACATTTTATGTTCCACAAGAACGTCCACTCCTGCTGCCTCTGTATCAGAGGAAACTCTGCTCCAGCAGACTGGATATTATTCATAGCGCTACTCCTTCCCCGGCTGCCAAGTGCATGCAGCTATAATTGTATGATAAATAAACCGATAGCGTGGTATGGCCCTGTTACTGGCATCAGATTGTACCAGAACACATCCAGGTAACAGAAATCCCTTCGCTGTCAGTGATAAGATTCGTTAAGTCTTCCCTGTACAAGGAAATACATTTATTCTCGGAATAAAATGCTTCTTTGGTACATTACAGACTCGCTGTCTGAAAGCAATGCATAAGAAAAAAAAAACAATTCAGCTTTAATCTTATCAAGACAATTCTTGGTAAATGGTAAAAAGAAAACTATGATATGATTTGAAGGAACATTATGTATGTTGTAAGGAAACACAAGCAATCAGCTGAAGATTGTTTAACCCAGTGCAATGCTAGATTCTGAGCGAAGGTAATTTAACGCTTTTATTCATCATGGCGGTTGAATTGGAAAGACTTTTGGGCACTATGGAGGTTGATATTTTAACGGTTCTAATGGTTTTATGAGAAGAAAAAGATGATCGTTGGTTAGCTAAGGTAATCTCAAGGCTTAACACCACCCATACATTACCAGAAGTAGTGTTGATCGCGAATTGCACTAGAAGAGGCAACTGCATCTAGACTTTTCTACATTGCCTCGTGCTTGTAACCAGAGTTGGTCTTCAAAATGTTGACTAGCTTACTTTAGCCCCCTGTATACCTTTAGATCACTCCATACAATTCCCATTAGATCTATATACAACTATGTAGTATAGTGGCCTCTCTGATAGAATACACAGTGATTGGAAGGTATATATCACTGCTATGTAGTGCCGGGACCTCCCTGATAGAATACATAGTGATTGGAAGGTATATATCACTGCTATGTAGTGCCGGGTCCTCCCTGATAGAATACATAGTGTTTGGAAGGTATATATCACTGATATGTAGTGCCGGGTCCTCCCTGATAGAATACATAGTGATTGGAAGGTTTAGAAAGATTCTCATATTACATTGTTTTGGTAGAATAAAAGTTGATTGTACAGAAATTGTATGGTAAGAGAACAGTAGACACACCATCATGGTCCACACACCTTCGGCCAGTGTTTTTCTGCTTCTAGACCCCAGAAACGATTAATTGTACAGGAGAATAAGTGAAAACTACACAGAAAATGGAATCCAGGCCTTTACAAGTAGAAGAAGGTTTTCGGACTACTAAATATACAGGGTGATAGATACAAAAGGTCAATGCTTAAGGGCAATGAGCCAACAAGACAACAATATTTTATGTGTTTGCTTTCAATCTGTAAAATTGTAGTTAACTCAACAAAGGTTAATTGAGATTATCACCATATTCCAGTAGAGCAAAACTAGAAAATGTTCTGTGTAGGAGGGATGGGGGTGAAGACAGAGAAGGTCTTCCAGATGTCAAGAGTTACATGTCTATAGGAATCAGTTGTGTAGGTCTCCCTTTGATAAGAGTTCTCTTTAACACTAATCCCAGTGTAATTATTAAAAAAAAAAAAATAGCTGTAAAAAGAGGGTTTATGTTCTAATGTATTTTTAATGTATTCCTTGTAACAGCTCTCAGCTTCCATTAATAAAGACAGCAACGTCTTTGACAACTGTCCATTCATCTGTCCACTTTGTCAGCTCAGGAGAAAGACATCAGCGAGGCACAGTAACCACAATGCAGGCACACAAGTCCCCTGTAAATGCATAATGTATTGAATTACAGCCTTGTTCCATTACTGACACACTGAAGGTTGGCTGTCACCCCACCTCCTCCACCTCACGTACATCACAAAGGCTTATTGTTTCCTAAATGCCTTTTTTTAAAGTGGTTCATGTAATAATCGTAATGAGGTGATAAACAAATTAACCTTTGATACAGGTGACTTGCTTTCCCCCAAAACATGCTGGCACACTTTGAAAATATAATTACAGCTTGTTCTTGGCCTAACAGCAAAATTCTTGATGTCAAAGAAACTTGTTCATAGACCGTCTACTCCTGTAGTCCATGTTCTCCTGGATTTTCAAGGCCTTCAAATCCCTGTTCTGACCTGGCTAGGATAGATTGTGTATGATTCCATTATGCTAATGAACTGCTAATGAATTCCTTTATGACCAATTCAACTGATCATCAGTTGGCCATATCAAATTACCTTATTGGCCAAGTTAAGACCATCAACCACAAACAATAAATGGGTCATTCAACCTGATCCACTGCTTACATTCATGTTGCCCAAGGTGCATGAAAACACATCCATCCTATCTATCAAGACTGAAATAACTGATGTTCTGTAGGATGGGTTTCCTGGCTACTTTAATTGAGTGTAAAATACAATTTAATATAAGTTAAATAATAAAAACAATTCAAAACAATAGAATGTTGGCTAAAATATTCCTGCTATAGGATCCTAGTACCTTAAAGCTGACATACCACCATGAATTAGATAAATGGCAGTAGAAGTGATGATAATAGGGAGGAATGCATAGGAGAAAAACAAAAAACTTACCTCTAAGGGTTAATTTAAGAATATCCCTCACAGCATCTCCTCTCTCCCTGTCTGGTGCCATGGCACCCCCTGGAACTCACCCCAAATATAGATGGGTAAATCTCTAATCTCAGATCTACATTAAAACAAATTAAATATATTTTCCCATAGAAAACCATTATAAACACCCCCCAGTGGCCACTCACGACATTGCACCCATAACCCACATAAGCCTGGCAGATAAAGATGGAATCTCTCATACAATTCCAGGGAACAGTAGCTAAGTATATTCTTTTAGGATTGTGGAGTGCTATGCCACCATCAGCCCAGAGGTAAGTCAAAATACGGTTTTGAGTATACATCCGCTTAAAAACCATCAACCACAAACAATGGTCCATTCAACCTGGTCCACTGCTTACATTCATGTTGCCCTTGGCTCATGAAAATGGGTTCATCCTATCTATCAAATACAAAATTACTAAAACAACAATGTGCTTTAGGGTGGGGATAATTCAGTGGACAATTGAATTCAAGTTCTATAATAAAAACAATATAGAAGAATAGGTTGTTGGCTAAAAATATTCCTTCTGACCCCTTACTTTAAGTTATTTTCTCCCACCACCTATCTCCAGTAACTTAAGTCCATGTAAAGCTCCCAATATTCAATTCTTACTTACACAATGGTACGCTATGAAATAGTATTTGCAGCTCCTATTCCTCTTTCCTCTCCCTCTATCTTTTTCTCTCTCTCCGCTGCTTATCACTAGAAAGTCATCTGCCAGGAGGACTGGAAACCAGAGACAGAATCTTGAATCTCAGGAAAAGAATCAGCACAAACGAAATAAAGTTCAAATAATGGATAGAGATTCAACAAACATAATTCAATTTTTGCTACCTCTCTGACCGAAGCATTACCCATTGCTGTAGTTAAAGTGAATTGATGCATTTAGCTTTTTTTCTCTCTATCCTCCTGGGTGGAAGAATCAGCAGTAATCTGATAAAAGCTGTGTTTTCTAACATTCCCTCAGCCACAAGTGGAATGTGGAAGGGCTAACAGGCGAAATGTATGTTCAGACAAGAGACACTTTCTTACAGTTTTTATTGGAACTGTCACAAATTATTCTTACTATTGCCTGGAGAGCCTCTCTGCCTGTAAACATCCTATAGACGGTGGACATGGTTTGTTATCCCGGAGGTTTGAGGGATATTCCAATTTATGGTCTGATCTGTGTGCTGTGCAGAGGATGAAGGCGAAGGAACTGAAGGCCATATCATGGATAGAGCCAACATGACAAATACCGCGGGCATAATGCCGGTGCGCCTTGGTTCCCATTCAATCGATGGCTCCCCGAGCTCAGCGTGGTGACGCCAACGTGATGTCACCATGCTGCGCTTGAATGGGTCATCTGTTGAGCGCCCATCGCACCATGTATAGGCACCTTTACTCTACCCTTTTATGTCTCTTTAGCATCTATCTGTCTGTCTGTCTACATACGTTGTCTTGCTAGAATTCACACTGTATAAATCGATCCATCCAATGTCTCTATCTATCTATCTATCTATCTATCTATCTATCTATCTATCTATCTATCTATCTATCTATATTTTTCTCTAGCATTCACTCCTTTCTCATGTTAACAAATAAACCATACTCGAACAGTTTCCCACTGAAAAAACAAAATCAAAGCCCGATGGTAAATCGCTTTTTGGAAACTTTTATTTACAATTCAAATTTCAGTAAAAACAAAAAAATCGTAGAAAAACATAAAAACTTCTCATTTTTTCCACGAGGGTGTTGGGTCACTAAAAAAGAACCGAGCGTAGGTTATCCATTTATTACTCTGACGGTGTGAAAGAAAAAATAGAGGGGGGGGGGGATCTGGGCTTTTTTTGGTGAGAATTCATATAAAAAGGTCATTCCATGGCTGCTAACAAATGAGTAGACTAATTACGCATTACAGTGACATCCTCTCGGACTGCTGTGAAATGGCACGGAGACAGCGGAGATATGAATGCAAGGTAACTTATTCAGTGTCAGTCCTCCATATTTATAGATTAAAAATTAGTCAAAATTTATGTCCCGAGGTTGCACCTACAGGAAAGCAGATGTGTGCCTTCTGCATGTGACCTAAGACAGCCCCGCAGCAACAACTAGATAAATCCCCACTCAAAAGCTACACCGTCGATTGCGGCGGCTTTCTGAGGTGAGAGAATCTGACAGCACAAACTCTCGGGGGCAGAACATTCCAGTCAACTGGATCAACGGACGGAAAATCTCTTATGAATAGTCATTAGGCCTTCATTACAAACCCCTCACAACCCAGTTCTCTTTTTGCAACCAAATGCCTTTTGTCATCTTCACAAGGTGCATCATTTAATTACCAATTGATTTCTTTCTATATGACAACATGTCAAATAGCAAAATACAGAGGATCTCCCTCAGGGCCCAAAAGTCTGTTAACTGTTGCCGGGCCAGGGTGGTAGGCAGAGCTGCGGTTCAGTCAGGCTTGACAGAACCCTCTGTAGAGCTGGTGAAGGCAACGGTAAGGGATAACACGCTTTTTTAACCGTTAGCGCCACAGAAAGTGGCTTCGTCCGTGGAAAAAGGTCACTGTGATCAGGTTGTACAGAGGTCATAGGCCCAGTGTCTACATAATTTAAATATTTTGACACCTATGTGCTTATTTTTAAGTCTATAACACACTGTATTGGAGCTTAACCCAGCCAGGCCTTTAACCAAGTAAAAATTGTCAAAAACAGACATGTTTGAAGGTGGTCCATGTCCTTACTCTTGTATGTTCCAACTCAACAGCATCCCAAAAACATATAGACTTATCTGAAGCTTGTGCCTATTTGTCTTTCACTATTACCCAAAGGTCACTTATCAGAGATGTAGAAGGCTCTGGATCAAACCAAAGAGCATGGTGGGGTGCACAGACATCTGACACTCCTATGATTGCCAGATCAATTGATAATTGGAACTAAGGGAAGGTTGGATAATTGGAACTACGGGAAGGTTGGAGCCATGTTCTTCTGGACAGGTAAGTATACTACATCTTCCATGTTCCAACTCAACAGCATGCCAAAGACATGGGATACTTCTAGAAATATGTGAAGCCTGTGCCTATTTGTCTTGCACTAAGACCTAAAGGTCACTACTTACCTCAACAGAAATCTAGAAACCAAAGGTTGCTGTGGGGAACATGGACTTGCAGAAGTGTTGATTGCTAAAGAAATTGGATAATTTGAACTAAGGGAAGGTTGGATATCTAGAAGCCTCTGGATCAAACCAAAGAGTGTGGTGGGGAACACGGACATCTGACACTCCAGGAAACAACTTGGATAATTAAAACTAAGGGAAGGTTGTAGCCATGATCCTCTGGAGAGGTAAGTATACTATAAGGCAATGGCATTTTGTACTTGCTTAAAAACCCAAAAGGTTCTGTAACAAATCTTACTGCTGGATGTATTCTCAACCGCAACGTCTATTAAATGGTTTAAAGTTATTTTCTGGTTTCTCAAAACTGGAAAACAAACAGAACTGAGAGGCCGATTGCTGACTCAGGAAACCGATGAGCTGTTTTAAAATTGCCAACACAACTGCTGTGCATTGCCAGCCTAGATTCAACATCATGGATCACTTTACATTACGGTCTGCTGTAATTCCATAATCTATATTACAAGAGATAACAGGACTGGTATGGAACAGAACAAAAGTAAGCCATAGATCTGCTCGTTTTTTTCAAAATGACTCTTTGGTCTTTGATAACAGCTGGAGCAAAGAAAATAGCAGTGATAGCCACAGCAGCCAATCACATTCTTCTTTTCATGTTCTAACCTAGGCGGTATGGCGGCTAAGTAATTAGCGCTCTCGCCTTTCAGGGCTGTGGTACTGGCTTCAATTCCCACCAGGGACACTAACTGCATGGAGTCTGTATGCTCTCTCCATGTTTACATAAAGAAAAAAAATGATAGATGGAATCTGACTGTTGCTAGGACAACATACATTTTTGCACCAATTTTTTGACTTATGTTAAATAGTAATTAGAAAGGGCAAATTTAGACACCTACAGAAGTAGAACCATAAGCTGAAATTGTTCTGCAACAAAATGTTGTCCTTCCCTTCTTACACTGTTGACTACATAAAGCTTGGGTCTACTAGTTAACAATCCCATGTGTTGATACCTACACGATTCCTAGGTCTAGGCTGTCTTTAAGTTTAGAGAGTGCAAATTCAAACCCTGAAGGATGAAGATAATGTCTAAAAGTGTGGAGAACATCTATCTTAGATTGATATCCATCCGATAACATCCATTGGAAGATCTCTTTTGCCTTTTTCTAAGGCCAACCAACTTTATGGATTTGTATCCAGTTTTATTCATAAGGCAAGTTTCAGGGAGGTCCTTAATGCTCAACAGCCATCATGGAAATGCAACCATGGTGATGTGTGCACACATGGGTTGGGGCATGGTTGCCAACCACCCCCTTTTTTTTATCCCTAAAGCCCCCATAACCCTTTAGATCACTTCATACTATTTCCATTAGATCTACCAACAACTATGTAGTGCTGGGTCCACCCTGTTAGAATACATAGTGATTGGAAGGTTTAGAAAGCTCCTCATATTACATGGTTTTGGTAGAACAAAAGTTGATTGTACAGAAATTTTATGGTAAGAATGTAAGGTGTATGGGGGCCTTAAGGGCAACCACCCAAAGACTGCACTGCAAATACAACAAGACATGTTAACAGGGAGGTCATGGTTCCTGGGTGGTCAAATATAGGGAACCAGCGATGTAAATCTGAACCTAGACAAAAAGAGGGGTAAAGCTCCTCAATGGGGACACAGACCACATTGAAAAGATAAGTCTTCTCCACTACATAGACATTAAAAAGAAAAAATTATGGAAATACACTTTCAACATGAATAATTTTAAACAAGCAAATAGCTCGGAAAGTAATTTTTGTTCCTCGGTATCTCATCACACAGGAGACACAACTACTCCATTGTTCAGTGACGCATCAATAAATGTGAGCGACCGCAGAAACGGCCTTTACACAGGCCCTTGCCCATAGTGCAGGCTGATAATCAAGTCAGTATTGCCTTAATAAGCTGAATAATAGGGGGCATTCCGAATGTGCACAGGGCTATTATGACACAACAATGAAACCTCAAACTGTGTAGAGCAGTGTAGCACCGAAGGTAGGCGTAAAAACATAATG
The DNA here is from genome assembly GCA_036250615.1 of Ptychadena robeensis. Classification (NCBI taxonomy): domain Eukaryota; kingdom Metazoa; phylum Chordata; class Amphibia; order Anura; family Ptychadenidae; genus Ptychadena; species Ptychadena robeensis. The sequence goes on along the minus strand of CM070039.1, from coordinate 29,233,651 downwards.
GAGCTTGTGTCTGGTCTACACATTCCATTGTGCGTCGTGCAAAATGCCCTCTTCTTTCCCAACACAGAAGCCACATTATCCACGAGCCCAAAGTGTTCTCAGAGCATCGCTGTGACTGGTAGCGACAGAACCTGGCACGGTTGCGCGCTGAAAGCTGACATTATACTGTGCGACGTGCTGCAGGTGCGCAGCTCGCCAAAAAAGCTCGCCCCAATTACACATTTTCCTGCCGAGCGACAATTAAGGTCGCCGAAATAATTACCCGTTTCTTAATCCCTCTCTAACAAGACCGACATAAGGATGTGTTTTTATTTCTCTCCGATGATCCTTCAAAAGTGTTTGTGAATATTTCATCTTTTTATCGCCCCGAATAAAACAAGCCTCCGAGATGTGGGCACAGTTGGTAAAAAAAATATTTCGGGAAAAAAAGTATACGATCTGTATTATGACGGCAAGTTTTTAAGTGTTTTATTGCAGGATAACGTTGCATCTCTGAATGTGCGGGAGGAAGTTTGAATATTTATAAGGGAAGGAGCATATGATGGAGAGAGATGTTGGGGTCGTTTGAATTCGGAACACGGAAATTAAGGTTCCAAGCCAACTTTAGTTGATGTTGTGTCTTGGTGTCGGTAAAGTTTTTGAAAATCTTGGTTGGTTTACTACAGTGGTTCCAAAACTTTCCTTGAAGGGCCTCCCCTTTTCTATTTAGGAACATTATTGCGCCCCCCCCTCCCTCCCCAACAGGTTCAGAATAAGGGCCCCGGAATACATTTGCACCCCCCAGTTTGGGAACCACTGGTTTAATAGAAGGTTCATAGGGTGGTGAATGAGGGATGAGATCGATGAGGACTGCTATATAAAGGAGAAGCATCCTTCACATGGTGGCTTGCGTCATCTACATGATCAACGTTATTCTGACTATCTATGGCCTTCAACTTCGAGGGCACCAAACGTGTGGCGAGATACTTGCTGATGTTCAGATGAGGACATTATGTGATCGTTGTCCATGCACAGGAGGAGTCTCTATCTGTCTACTGACAAAGCTGACTGTCAGGCAGTCCTGGTGGCTTCAGAAGTTTCTAATCTACTGACCTAAACTACGTTGGTCATCTGTGAAGCCAACCATTAGTATAGACTGCCATGCGATGTTATTTTAAGAAGTCCCCACATTTCTCAAAGTTCTTGCATATTTTTCGAGGAGACCTAACAAGTCATTAGTCCATTGCCTGTCTATTGGAGAACACAATTTAATGATTGGTCACCGACGCCAAGGACTACAGACTCTTTGCTCTATTGCAGCCCCATATTGTCTCCAGCGCCCATCAGATGTCTCCGTACGTCATATCTGAGAAATGTGGTTTTGAAAATGAAAATAACGTTTATCACTCTCAACCTTTCAGTTTCCTGTAACTTTTCCTAGAAATAAACGGGTAACCAAGAATCGTCTTTATATTTCACGAATTGGCCAGCGAAGGTTGCCCTGAACAATTTCACAACAGAGATGACCTTTGAAAGTCTACAGTCTGAACTGAAATCACTTTCACATTCAGGTCCTACTAAAGAGAACACACATTTACAAATATATTTGAGAGATATTTGTTCCATTGATATCAAGACATTTTAAATATTCTGAAACTGAAAATGTTTTTTAAGATGCTGCAGTTAGGGTCCCCATACATCTTTAGATTTCAGATTTCCTTTAGATCTCCTTTTGTTTTACCAAAACCATGTAATATGAAAGACTTTCTTAACAAACAAGTCTACCTGTGTTCAATCACAGAGGACCCGGCACTGCAGTAGTTGTTGGTAGATCTAAAGGATATCTGACCGAGAGATCTAAAGGTGTATGGCCAGATCTACCTTGCTAATATCCACATCCCCAGGAACCTTTTGTTCATCCCAGTGCCACATTCACACACTAAACAGTGCAGCATGTTCACCACGACATCACTGAAAACTTAATAAAGTATAATTAACTTTTATTGTATTAGTTTTATTTATAGTTTTATACCACAATGATGGTCATCACATATAATCGTTTATTCTATATCCATGCATGGAAGGGGAGGCCTCAATCATCATCCTTTTTTTTTCTTAGTCACAAAGTCAGCCAGCCGGCAGCACCTGCTAGCCGCGGCGTACATGCATGTAGTTACTCCCTTGGCTGATAACTCTCCTTAATTTTTTTCTTCCTTGCTCCCAGAATCAAATGACTCCAGTGTTATGACTGGGGAATGGAGCCGAGAACAGGTGCTGCATACTGGACGCCCGTGAAATATGGGAACCATTTTTATGTCACTCACAGAGGCTTCGAGGACCGGCTTGCGGCTCTTCTCTGCTTCTCGACGCCCACCCCTGCCGCCTTGTAACCGTGATACTGCAATTACGGAATTCATAGCAGAGTGTCGCCGCGAACATGCACCAAGTTTGTAAATAAAGGCGGCGGTGCTGTGATTGCGAACTTACTGGACCAGGGCTCTATTATACCGCTTTAATGTCATCATGTGGATGTTATCTATACTAAAGCCCAGGGGCCAAAACCGGCCCTTTAGTCTTTTGATTCGGCCCTTTGCTACCTTGGTGTCAAGACACTCTGGCTCCCCTCATCACCTGCAAGTGAAGATAACACCTAGAGGATAATTGTTTGGATTGTTTCCTAGAGGACATAGTTTGCTGCAATAGAATGTTTAAGTTTCTCTATCAAAAGCTTCTTTTTGTTGTTTTTTTAAACATATTTTCTTTTTTTAAATATCCTGTCCTAGCTACGAGGACTTATGCCGGGCGGCCCTTGCAGGCTCTGGGCCCAGCCCCTTTGTCACATTTAAAAACCCATTGTGGCCCACAAGTCAAAGTTTGCCCACCCCTGGTATAGGCTAATGCAGTGGTTCCCAAACTGGGGGGCACGAATGTATTCTAGGAAGGTATTCTAGGTAATGTTCCTAAATAAAAAAGGGGGCGCCCTGCAAGGAAAGTTTGGGAACCACTGGGCTAATGTGTGGTCTATATACTTTACAGAAGAGGATGACTCTATGTAAATATAATAATAGTAATAATAATCCCATTTAATAGTAAAATAAATAGATGGAAAACCAAAATTTATGGAATGACAAGTGACAAAGCTTTAAATGATCTCTGTTGCTCACATTATACAATACACTGGACACCATCCATCTATCGTCCATCAGCACACATCTCATTATTGGCGGTGAGACTACAGATCCCAGCAATCCCCATCAGTGGGGTAAGGCTATAGGCAGGATTTCTAATCCCAGATGTTAGAAGAATCTCTCAGAGAATAAACCTCGGGTCATGCTTCTACTGGGTTTTGTTGGGCGATAGCTGAGAGATTAGTCTCATGAGATTAGTCTCGGAAGGGTATACTTAAAATGGGAAAATATCAACCAACACTCTCATGAATGAATGATTAATCTTTCTCTTTCATTCAGGTCTGTGGAGGAGATTAATGGCTAATACTTTCCATGAAGGGACTAAGAGCTAAATGACATGGGCGACGGTAATTTCAGGTGGTGGGAGATCGGTCTATTAGTGGGGCAATTGTAAATCTCCTTAGCGGAAGCTCTTGTAAAATAAGTGGACACTGAAAAATAAAAATAAATATGTGCTTATTTCTCTGTGTTCTGGCTTTACAAACACCACCAGAATAGACAAATACTTGTTGATCCTGCCAGAAACCTACTGAGCTAGTAACTTTCAGCTACTTTAAAATGCCAATCAGTGCTAGAGTTCTACATGGTCTGCAGAACACATCCATCTAATGTTATTGATATAAGAAAAGTAAAGCAGGGTACAGACGGCTCGATATTGGAGGCGTCCGATTTTCCCTGCAGCAGCGTGATGAGGTCAGTGGCCATCGATCTTCTTACCCTTCTTAAGTGTCCAATGGGACTGAACATGGAGGCAGCATGGTAGCTCAGGTGGTTAGCACCGATGCCATTAGTTTGAATGGGGACCGGCATCCCCGTTCAAACTAATTGCCGGAACACAAAGTGCAGCGTGATGACGTCATCACTACGTGTGTGCGGGCCTTAATTTTTTTAATGCCATCTTTGCTCTTGAATCTGCAACTTTTTAAACAGTTTCAAAAACATTCTACATTTTGTACTTTCAAAACTATTTCCAAAAAAAAAAAAAACACAGAAAGCAGCGTCTGCTCAGATTGCTATTTTGTTGGAAAAATAAACTTTTTTTTCTTTTATCTTCTGTCGGTTCACCTTGTACTAAACATTTCAGTAGATTTCCTTTCACACACTGATATTGGTTCGAACTGTTTTGCCTTTTGTTTTAGGCCCTGTTCGTGTGAAGATGACATCAGCAGAGAAACAATATCGTGGCTGTAATGCTGTCTCGCGGGGGCCGTTATATTTTTACTTTGTTGCAGTAAAATTCAATTTTCACAGAAAAAAAAAAAAAAGAAAGGGAGAAAAAAAAATCTGCACAGAAAAGCCGTTCATTAACCCTCTCACCGCCGATACAACATGGCCTGGTGATTGGTATATAGGTCACCGTGTGGAAGATTTAAGTTGCTTTTTGTTAAATAATCCAACTAAGCAGCTTTGCTTTTCCCTTACAACCTGGTTGTCCCCTTTTCTAATAATAATATTAAAGTCACAGTTACCGAGTAACACTGCATTTTACTGCAAATGTCTACCGAGCTATGGGCAGCCAATCACGCAACTGCTGTTGCTTCCTGGCTCACCATGGACTAATAAAAGCTTATTGAGGATTGGCTGCCCCCAGTTCAATGCTATATCTTTTAAATGTTTTTATAGTTTTTATGTTGATATCAAACTAAAGGTATCCATAACCTTTACAATGTTACCATGCAGTTTCTGAACAATCACTTTTTTTTCTACCACAACCATGTAATATGAGGAGCTTTCTAATCCTTCCAATCACTGTGTATTCTACCAGGG
>CM070039.1:29178160-29228298 GCA_036250615.1 Ptychadena robeensis | reverse complement strand
ACCGGCACTAAATAGCAGTGATATTTACCTTCCAATATATTGAAATGCCTATAGGTATGATTGCGGGCAGAGGGCTGGACTGATGCACAATTGTTTAACAGATCAGATGTTCATAAAACATGTTCAATTTGGTTGGATGTATAGATGCCTACAGGAGGTCAGTCTCACTGCCATTCAACATTTCCTGGAGTGCTTACATCTTCTCCATCTTCTACATCATTTATGAGTGCTGAATTGATGTTCATCTTATAGTCCCAAATAACCCAATGTGTTGGACCTTTGGTCTGGTTTACAAGAAGAACCTGTTGTAGAAACAGTTCCAGCACATGATAGCTCCCAAGAACCCAACATGTTGGGCCTTTGGCAGGGTTTACAAGAAGAAGAAGAACCTGTTGTAGAAAGAGTTCCAGAATTACCATGGACCATTAAAATGGTTTAAGAATTTTTATTAGGGTGAAATGGTTATATTAACTGCACCCTAAGAGCAAGTGAAAGAAATAGAGTCATATATGTAGCCTGTTGATGTTGATTTATGGAACACAAACAAGATAAAGTGACCCAAAGCTTCAGAGAATAATGATTACATTTTTTGTTAAATCCAGATCGCTCTCGACAATGGCTCCAAACTTTTTTCCCTCCTTGTCTCTGTTTAACATCCCCAGCTCTGAAAAGGTTAAAGGTTGAGAAAGGGATTTTTGTTTTCTCCAGGAGAAAGGGGGACAGGATCAAACACCTCCACAGAACAAAAGGTGATGTCAGGGGGCACTCAGTCACAAAACTCTTTGCACAAGAGATATTGCAACCTTTCAGAGCAGTTACCCGGGCAGCCCAGCAAAACATCCCTGACGTGAAAAGCACAAAAGGGAGAAAGGACAGAGGTAGGTATTGTTATGCACACGCCTCTATGGCTGTAATGTGTCCATCCCCCACCACAATTCCCTGCATAAGCCGGTCGAGAAAAGTAATAGAACTTAGCTGAAAGGAATGGCCATGTGTTCTTCCGACCTCCTGTGTATCACCAGCTGATACTTAGCAAACTTCACCTGATGAATGGCGATGCAATGCAAATGACTGATCCCTCACCAGATGAGCATGCAATTCAATGGGATTGAGACCCCCAAGGCTGTGGAAGGCCTAAGAGATGCAAAACCCCCTGTAATCCAAGGATAAAATATATTAACACACATAAATCACAGAGCAGACATAGCCAGGCATCGATCTCAAAATGAAACTTAGAATTACTCAACGTAAAGTCAAACTACACATTTATCCCAAAAAAATTGCTATTTTCTGAGTTTTTAGAGCTGAAGATATAAGAAATAAAGACTTGGTCCTGAAGAACCAAATTTTTCAATGCACAGCTGACTTCCTGCCAAGCTTTTTTTAATGACGCTACAGAGAGCATCTAGAAAGTGTTCACCAGCCCCCATACACCTTTCGATCACTCCATACAATTTCATTATGTTGAGATCTAAAGGAAATCTGACTGAGAAATCTGAAGGTGTATGGGCACCCTTATATGGACCCCTAAAGTATAACTCCTCCCCCTCCAAGTTAATTGGCTACAATCTAATGGGAATCCCTGTGTTAGTGGACCACCACGCTGTAATGAGTCTCTTACAATCTGGCCATGGATTAAAACGTCTATGGCCGGCTTAAGTCAAACTTTTTTTTTGTAAATAGAGAATTTTCTAAAGGATTCCCTTTACTTCCTGTCAGATCATATTTCCCTTTACTTCCTGTCTCATAGACACTACAGGAAGTGACCCATCACCACTCCCTTCAAATATTTAAATAAACTATATCAGACTAAATACAATTCCTACAAGTGACCCATTCCTTTAGAATAGTTTTATTGTTAATAAAATAAAATTTTCCACATATGGCAGATATGTTAATCAAATATGTAGGTTTTTTTTACCCCACCCCCTTTTGGAACCGAGTAAGCTTTACAAATTTTCCTACAATGAGATCACTTCACATTGACCAAAAATTGCCTTTCGTGTAGCCAGCGATAGTAACCTGAAACCAAGAAAGCTCTACAGTTTCAATGTGTGCAGAGATCACACATGTGGATATTGCGAGTCATCACAAAGAGCCAACCACCAGCACTCAAGCAGATCAGTCACAACAGATGTCCCAACAAAATATGGAACACAAAGACATTAGGTCGTCTTTTGTGAAGAGGAAACCTTTGACATGAGCCATTTTTCAGGCTGAAATGAATGATTCCGTTCTAAAGCTAAAAACATCCTTAAAACTTGACAACACTCAAGGGCAGAAGATAAATTATGGATTCTACAAATATCTATTTTTTTTATTAAAAGGTTCATTTAGGACAATGTGTACTTGGATTCTTGCCTATTTTGATATGTCCTCATTTGTTTTAGGATCATATACATAGGCTGGATGTTAGCTATGTAATGTTGTGTCTTGTTTGTAGGAGGTCTAAGTATGGTCAACGGGTCAACAGATATCTGTTTGGAAAATGGGAGCCACAGGGGAGCATATGGTATAAGACCTACATCACCTTATGGTTCTCATTCTATAGTGTTGTTCAATAGAAGGATCAAATTTCCATATTGATGAGTCCTTCTCATAGACGTCCAGATCTCATGATCATGAGCCATCAAAGTCAAGTATTGTGCCAAATTCTACCATTGTCCAAAAACATAGCCTCAGCTAAATCCACAATTATCTACATGATAACTGAGGTTCTTTTCACAAATACAATACAGTGTCCCCTAATTCCATTCTCTGGTTACATCACACAGGTATGAACTAAACAACGGCTAACGGTTTTCTTTAACTGGCACCTAAGACATCCAATAAGAGACCTGGCTGTAGAAGCGTTAAGAGGCACCACTGATGAAGAGCTCTATTATTACAGCTGCAAAGCTCTTGGATGAGACTGATTGATTAACACCAGATGGATGGCTACACATAGGTGTGACAAAAATAGCCGCACATTGCCGACATTCCAGGCATTGTCCTCCTATAGCCGGGGAGGTGGATGGACCACTGTTGGACCTTTGGATACCTCCTGATGGGATGAAGAATGGAAGAATGTTAATGGCACAGTAATTCTTCCACTCCTTTGGTTAAGTGACACTGGGAGGACAATGAATCATGCAGGACCCTCTTGTAAAACTAACCTCCAGTGTTACCTTGAGGATTTAAAATAACAACTGCCCAGGATGAATCTCCTTGCTCAAAGGAAAACATACAAGCACTCTAATCTTTTTCTTAAATATGAAATGTTCTGAGGATTTACCTGGAATAGAGAATTGCTTACTTACTTTTAGTGTAACATCTACCTACATCATGTGACAAGGATGGTAATTGAAGCAGCCAAACTCTTCCAATGACCCAGAGTATCCTCTCATGAGTATTTGCCACCTTCTTTCTGGAAAGAAGTTGATGGCTTACTCATTTATGAAGAAGACTTAGTAAGAAGAGTCGGGTTACTGTAATTCTAACTTTTTGAAGGCAACATGGGCTGGAGGAGGGCTTCAGACCACCTGATGAACCATAGGGTGCACCAAGTGAGCAACTTGACTTGAACAGAGCTACAATGTTTCCTTTACAGCATCTACCATATCACTGTTGGAGATGCTCTGTAACTTCTTCATTGCCCTGGAGCTATTTGTTGCAGCGGTGATAGACAACTCTTAATTGTCACAGCTCTCCTGAACAGCGTTCAGCCCTCATCCCTTCTGTGCAGGGCAATGCAGCAGATGGACCATTCTGTGTAACTCCATTACCTATAGCCCTTCCATTCTCCGCTCATGAATGTTTTATTTACAGGAGGGCAAAGGTCTGTCCAGGAATAGGATGAAGCACTCTGTCCAGCCCCCCCCCCCCCCCCCCCCCCCCCCCCCCCCCCCCCCCCCCCCCCCCCCCCATCAGTCTCCAGCAGTCTCAGTTCATCCCTATTACTCTCAGCATGACGTTTTCACTAATGCTCTCTCACACAGGCCTGAAACTGTTACCAACTTGTTATAAATCTTCTCAAGTTTCACTACAGACATTCTGATGTGGAGACTCTCATTGGTTGCTTGCCTAGTAAACCTCACTCAACGCCCCCACCTCTGGAAGAGGGCATTAGAGGGCACAGTCCCATCTGACCCTACGTTATCCCTCAAATTGTCTTTTTTACAGAACATATGTGGGTGGAAATATGACCAGCCATGTCAAAGTGCCTCTTCCCCAAACTATACTTAAGCCTATCAACCATGAAAAGACCTACAATGAAAGATAACCTACAATCAATGATGACCTACCTACAATTTTCTTCTCAACTGACCAACCACCTGGTTAGAATACAGAATAACCGCCCCTGTCTTTGTGAATAAGGGAAGCATCCCTAATATGTATATTGTATCAATCATATTACACTTTAGCTGGTAGACAATGAATAAGGTGAACAAACTATAGATGTAGGGTGATCCAATGACCTACTTATGACATCCCCACTCATAACATTATCACATGCATGGCTTCAAGACTTCTCTAGGGTTGCTCCTACTCTCTGGAACTCTCACCCACACCTCATTAGACTTGCTCTTACCTTTGAAAAACCCTGAAAACCCACCTCTTCTTGTCATACCCAACACCAATCCCAACCCCCCACCTATTGCATACTCTGTTCACCAACCTGTTAGATTGTAAGCTCGATCGGGCAGGGTCCTCTACTCATCCTGTTTTATAACTTGTACCTGTGTGTTATCGTATGTGGCATCTCAACTCTAATTTATTGTACACCACTGCGTAATATGGTAATAGAAATGTTGGGAACCTCAAGCCATGCATGCTTCTAAAGTAGCACTGCATATAGATGTAGACAGTCCCTGAAAAGTCCCAGCCTGTTGAACTCTGTGCCTGATTTTAAATATTCACAATTACATTTTAGTTGTTGCAGTCGTTATTTAATATTTAAAGAAAATTTTCTTGAGCTTCGGATAGGGCAGCTACATTTCCCTAACAGAAGCCAAGAACATCATAATAATTTAATACTTTAATCTGTGTTATAGTTTTACTTATTATATCGCAGAACTCCCACTAAGCACCACAGAAGAAGGAAATGGCTGAACTAGATGTGTCAGGATCCATGGGGCAAGCGGGACGAAGGGTCTATAACCAAAATCTATACAATTCTTCTAGAGATATTGTTTCTTTCACAATTATTTTAAGAGCTTCCGTTACACATCGTCGCTCGTGAATACATAAATAGCTCTACCTGCGAAGGGAAATGTGCTTTCCCTTTCAATAACTGTATGTAAATTAGCATCGTAGTAAGTCATATGTTGGTCAAAATGCTTCACCAACTTTGTTGCTGGAAATAAAAAAAAAAGCAACTATCACTTCCTGTAAATGATTAAAATCACTTTTACAACTTGTCTTGTGAAATGGAACTTCTCCACCGTAGTGGAAAAAGGAATAAGGTATTGTGAGAAAGGCAGACGACACCTTTGAAGAAAAGCTGTAAGTTCATAAACCCCCGGCGGCCCCTTTGGTTTAGTTTCTCAATTGTGTGTCATAGAGGTATTGTTAGAGTTTATATTTTATTTCTAAGGATAATTATTATTATTATAATTTATTTATATAGCCCCAACATATTACGCAGTATCAACCTTGATCAACTCATGATGCTCAGAGTGACATAATGTACAGCTGACAAGCAAAATTAATGCTGAGGGTTTTAATGAGTGATTTGAAATATATGTAGGGGGATGGTTGGCTTGTATTGATGTTACGCTGGCCATACATGGCTTGATTTCCTTGTGATCGATAAATGATTAAAGATGGTCAATTTTTTTTTAAGAAATTCGACCATTTTGAGTTAATTGCAAAGCCCATGAACTCCAGTATCATCACCAAACTTGCTGGAGATGTAGAGAAGGGTTGGGAGTACAGTACAAAAAAAGTATTGCTCTAACACAAATAGTTTTTGCTTAAATGAAGTTCAAAGTCAAGTCAAAATTTCGAAAGTCGAAATTTCGATTTTGAAACTAATTTATGCAAAAACTACATGTGCTAGAGCAAAACCTTTTTTTGCCAATGTTCCCACAACCCTCCTCTACATCTCCAGCAATTTTAGTGATGATACCATTTCAGAGGCTTTGCAATCAGCTCACAAAGTCAGCTGGCCGAAAAATTTGACCATCTCTATAAACAATCGATCGCAACATGCTTACACGAGAACTGCACAGCCAACCTTTGGGGAATCGATGCACACCACCTTGCGGATTCAGTCCCCTTTATTGTCCCCATCCAAAGTAATGGTGATCGAACAGAGAAATACTGACATGACAGATCCCATTCGATCGAGGTTTTCTTGGAGCGGGATTGATACTTTCCTTATGCATTTACTTACAGGGGTCCCAACCCCAATACATTTCTGAGGGGGTAACAAATGCAATAATATAAACCTCATAGTGGGGGAAGCCTTTAACAACAATACTGCTAAAAAATAAATTGTTCACTAAACCTGCATGGGATTACTTGTGTTTTAGACTGGGAGAGGGAGGGCTGCACTTGTAGCCAATCAGGATCCACATCATGCACATGTGCTTATATAAGGAATAAGAATAATTAATTTACCATTTTTTTCATGTCCTACCAACAACCAGATCTTCACTAGTAAGGCATGATGTTGAATTTGCCCCCACCGGATGTCCATTGTTTACAGGAGGTCATTTAAATTGTTACCATTGCCACCTAAACAGGGATAACTGGAAAAATGCACAATGGTGAAACGTGCTACAATAACAAGAGGAGATTTTCTCTCAATGTGGACAAATTACCCAATCAATACCTTTGAAGTGGCTTTGATATCTGGCAATCTGGTAAGGGTATCCTAGATCCCAAAATTGGTTTAACAGAATGGCCAACCCTACAGCACATATAACAATTCCTATATTTGTATTTAAAAGGTGTCTTTGGCCGCTTGCCTGGAGTTTCGTTTTAATATTTTCCTTCTCCCTTCCCTGGCCGCGCCTTTACCTTGTATGAGGGATAAGGGACGGGGGTTCCAAATTACTTTATTTTACAACTTGCCTTTAACAGTCCCATTGTCCTAGTGAACCGAAGGGGGCCGCTGAAAGGTATTCTGTATGTGAAGTTTTATTTTTTTTTTATTCTTTGACTTCTTTTTTTTTTCAGTCGCCAGTTATAAATGACTTGATGTCAAAGGTGCGGTATTTCACAGATGCCTGGGTCAGTTGCTGATTTCGCGCTGTTCTTGATATTAAAAAGCTCCACACATCTCTCCTAGCTTCAGGCAATGCAGACGGCAGCTGAAAGGGCATCACGACGAGAGAGAGAAGCATACTTCCTGTCTCAACTTTGGCCGAGCAAATAAACAAAAAAAAAGGAGAACTCTGTTCCTTCATATATTTTAAAGTGAACCCCAAAGATATGAGGAGTACCAGTATGGCCAGATAGAAAATCTACTGAAATGCATTTTAATTGGAATAAAGAAGGAAATAGAAAAGACCCTTGTCAGTTGTATATTACAACATACCTCCTGTGGAGGAGATTTCCCTTAAATTCCTGTCCCCAAGGCAAATAAGCAATTGATTGGGTAATTTGTCCACGTAATCCACAGAGAAAATCTCCTCTTGTTATTGTGTCACCATTGTACGTTTTCACGGTTATCTCTGTTTAGGTGGCAACGGTAACAATTTGAATGCCCTACTTGAAACGATGGACATCAGATGGGGGCAAAGTCCAAAAGAAAGCTTGAGAAGGGTCTAATACTATTACCACCAAAGGGTTGGGTTAAAGTTTGTGGTGATTGTTCGGGAAACTAAAGGCCCCCACACACGTAGACGCAGGGGTCGACAGACGAGCGATGGAGTGCAGCGTGATGACGTCATCACGCTGCATCCCGTCTCTCAGAGTATCGGCGGGCACCCTTTCTGTGCCGGCCGTTAGTTTGAATGGGGACACCCCATTCAAACTAATGGCATCGGCCAGAGATTTACGGACATGTCCGTTCTCTAGACGACAGAGCTTTCAGACTTCAGGGATCTGACATCCTATGTGGGCACCCGCTTTCCATGGCCGACGGGCATTACTTTGTTCCAGTCCAGAGAATCACGTTGTTTGGCGATTCTTGCATCACCACATCGCACATTGATCACCAGGTAATCGAGCTGTGTATGGCCAGCTTAAGACTTTCTTTAGCTATAGTAGAGAATAGTTATGTTTTTGAAAATGTCTCCTTCATTTCCTGTCTCAGAGACATAAAGGGAGTTTAATGTGAATCTCTAAAAGTATCTCCCCAATATAGAACCTATGGTGGCCCAAAGGCACTACCCTGCCTGCAACCCTTTCAAGACAAAAATACACGTTGCAAGCTGACCAACTATTAAAATTCGCTTTGACTACAGATCGCCAACTGTTTTTTTGATAACACAGTCATAATTACTTAAATTTTTAAAATACTGCTTGGCCTCCCTTCTCTGCTCCCACCCTCCTCTCTTTAAAATATGGAAGTGATGCAGAAAAGTGCGAGCATAGCAAACTGCATTATTACAATGTTTAAATATTAATTGCGCCACTGTGTAGTAAAGATGATCAACTGCGGGTGTCAGGTAGTTTTTTTTTCAACGCAAGAATATTAACTTCTGTTTAAAGTTGTTTTGTTAGGAAGAAATCCGGAACGCAGCAAGTTTAGCCTGCCCGGGTCCATTCGCGTAGTATTTATTTTTATACGGTGAACCTATTTTAGCCACGGCAGGGAACGACTAGGGTTTCACGTTATGAAATGCCTGTAATACATCACATCGTCGCCGCCAAGAAGGGAAAGACGTACAGATGCCGATAAATCTGCAAAAATCAAAATTTACTAATCCTTTTTTCCTTTTCATGACTAGTTTTCATGTTTTTGTTGCACTCATTTGAGCCCTTTGGGTGTCATTTGGTTTTCTTGTACCCATGGGGAGTACCCGTGAGGAGTTTATAATAGGTGCATAGAATAAACTGACCATGAGGACTATAGAGGCCATTTCAAGACTAGCAAGCCTGCTGTTAGAAACAACTTACTATAAATAGGAAAACCAACCCCAAACCTACTCCTGTTGAACCCACAAGGTTGTTGGCAAGCTGTTAGAACCTAAGTAGCCACCATTTCTTGCCAGACCATCAGTTTCAGACAGGTATCTAACTTACCATTTCATTGTTGGCATGGTTCCAATGTCAGTAAGCCTACACTCAACTATGGTTTGGTAATGCAGAATTCCACCCCAAAGGCTGCCCCAACCTATAGAGGCATACGCTGCTTCAATCTAAATGGGAAGGGCTATAAAAGACCAGTCAAAGAACCACCAATAAAGAAGCCTTTCATTAGCCATCATGACATTGAGGTCAGGATGGTCAACATGACATAGACCTATTGTTACTGTAGCCACTATTTGGTGTCCATAGCTAACTGTAGGTTAAATGGAGCTCAAAAACAAAACACTACATTGTACACTAAAGCTGTGTTTGCTATGGAGGATGTAAATGCTGGTATAAAGGCCTTCATTCTATGAGCCTTTTGGACCAAACATACCAATCCTTACCAATACCAACTACATTACACATCATAAAAAGAGGAATTTTGACTGGTTGGAAACCAAGCAGTTTTGGCTTCATTTCATAAGAAGTTGCCTTGTGTATTACATCTCGTGTTCTTTAAGGCAGCAAACTACGATGGATAATTATAGCCCGACTATATCATTACGTTGTTTGAGAAAAAAGACGCAGCTCAGGTGTTCCGCAGATCTAACATCTAAAGGATATGGAACCGGCAGATGGGGAGACAGATGTACATTGTTAAGTAAATGCAGCAAGAATTCTATTATCGTGAACAGAAACTACTGCGCTATGATGAGATCAGTCTGCAGGTAAAATGAGGAACAGCGGGGAGTAGACAGGCATTACAAGAGTTAAAGAAGAGACCGACTGAGTGCTGTTATTACTGCGTAAATCATTATGAAGAGCAATAAGGATGAGGAAACACAGCATGTTGCTAGGTTGCTATGGGTTACTAAACTTGTAGACCTGTTCTACTAGTAGACCTGTACTGGTTTACTCCAGTCTACTAGTAGAACCTGACTTGGTCTACTAGCAGACCATAGTAGGCCACTTCAGGGATCTTCTTAGTTTACTGCTTGTGCCTCAATAGAGTTTCCACCATAACAAGAAGCAAGGAGATAGATCCCTTATGATGATACACATGACAGCGCTTGTACCCCTTACACAACCTATTCCAAAATATGTTACTCTTGTATAACTATACTTACTCAAACCCTTCTATTTTAGAGAATGGAGCAGGTTGTTCACATCCTTTACCCACCTTCTTCACCCCTTTGCAAAAATTTAAGGAACATATGGTATTAGAAATATGTGAACTGCCATGGCTGACTTGAGAAGACACCAGTTCATTCTGGATCAGGGACACTTTAATTAGCATGGTGAAGATGACCATCATAGTCTTGGACCCCCACATTTTTAAATAAAAATGCAGGCAAAGCTAAATAGTGAAGGCCCCTCTGGCTGTGTGACTCGCTAAAGCAAACAAGGGGATCATGGCAGCCCCTGGAGCCCCCCACAACAAAATTCAACAACATCTCTGGCTCTATGACTCCCTAGACTCGTAACAATAGGGTCACCATGAGAGCCCACACATGCAAAAACTATCTGGGAAAGGAACCTCTGGATTTGTAGTGACACAATGGTGACCATGGCAGCCCTGGAGCACCTTTAAAAATAATTCAACAATGGCATCAACAGGCAAACTGGCTGTATGACACCCCGAATCATGACATAAGGGTGACCATGAAAGCCTTGGAGCCCACACCTTCAAAATAATTTGGGAAGGCAAATTTGGCTCTGTGACTGAATAAGAAGTGACACAAGGATGACCATGGCAGTCCCATGGGCCCTCATCTTTTCAGCAACCCTTTACACCATACCTTTATCTTTATACATTCCCTTTAAGTACAGGTTATTTTAAAGAGCTGCCTTTTCATTTTAAGACTTTAACCGCAACTGACTGTCTGTCCCTTACGGGATACAATTCTCAGAATCCTTGTGAAAAAAAAATATATGTATCAAAGATTCCGAATGACTTTGAAAGTTGGCAGAACTTTATAGAGAAGGAAAAAGGCACTCAGGAAGTCACGGCAGGCCGCGCTCCGCCATTCACACAGGCGAAGGCAGGATTTTTCCACCTGAGACAGATTGCGACGCGTGTTCGAATCATTCATGCACATGAAGCAATACACAAATTCAGTGTAAAGCCACTTTTAAGAGCTCGCTGGGCTCATCCTTCTCTTGTACAATATACCTTATTCATGACGGAACAGTGCGAGCCTAGGTAATTACCCGAATCAAGGTGGCCTCAGAAGTGTTTAAATCTACAAGGACACTTAGAGCATGAATAATGCAAAATAATTTGCATCTAAATTTTTTAAGTGTTCTTTATTCAAAAACTAAAATGCAGTTTCGATTAAAGTTTGATGAGTGAAAGCTCAAGATTTCAGACCACTGTGAAACATCTCCTATTTGTGAAAATTATTTCAGACAGTGGAAAGGGGACAAAAGAGATACGGAGAGAGAGAGGGAGGAAGAAGGGAAGAAGAACTTGCGGAATTAGGATGTGCTTCTTTCAAATGTACTTATTTCCCGACGTCGTCCGTCTGCGCTGACACGGATTGAACTTTGTTCTGCGCAAAAAATGCCACTTTTCATTTTGGAGAGCAGAGATTAGAGGCCTAATATATCTCTAGAACAAAATGATCTCCTTTAGGGAGCCGTGTCTTTTCTTGCAGATGATTAAATCCATATGATTTGAGGATAGAAAATATTGTTAAAATTAGTATTGTTGCAGTACATTCTTACGGCTCTGATGGATTTAGAAGTTTTGTAGTACTATAAAGCTGGCCGAGGATTTTCGGCTCAATTACCGAACGATAGACCGCCATGTGCAATGATCAATTGTTCAAACAATGCCCACCTTTAGTGAAAAAATTGATCAAACAGGGATCTGGCATGGTGGTATTTTCCCATTGAAAATACCACCATGTCAGATCCCTGTCGATCAGCCAGGAATAGATTCATCAAGGTGGTGCGCATCAGCTCCCTGAGATTTCTGCGTGAGCATGTTGCAATCAATGGCCGGCTAGTGTCTTATCTCTTGGAGAATAAAAGGTCACTGTCTATTTATTTTGGTGCAGGTAATAATGTCCTTTGAAATGAAAAGGTTAGTTTCCATAGCTAAGTAACTTTTTTCACAAATTTAAGGCTAAACATGGTCTATACTAAATAATGTTGTCAGTCTACAAACAAGAGATAGCCAGTGATGACTGGGGATAGCAAGTTCTTCTAGAAGGAGGTCTTCTGCCAGAGCACCTATGTACCAGCCAAAGATCATCTTGATTAGCAGATTGGGTAGATTTTCTGGCCATTTGACCATGTCTTATTTCTGTGTCCGGTATAGGCTAAGATCAGCCAATCATTTGCTTTTCCTTAGTTATCTTTCAGAACCAGAGACCAGGTCTAAACAATGTTGTTAGTCTAACAACAGGAGATAGCCAGTGCTGACTAGGGATGGCAAGTTCTCCTAGGAAGAGGTCTTCTGCCAGAGAACCCATGGAGATAGCCAGTGATGACTAGGGATGACAAGTTCTCCTAGGAAGAGGTCTTCTGCCAGAGAACCCATGTAGAAGCCAATGACCATCTTCCATGAATTATCTTTCAGAACCTTTCTTAGATGAACTTGCCATTATTCAAGACCCAAGAGTGCTGGACTAAGTAGAGATGCAGGACTGCTGTGAAGTTGAAGTATCAATTTGATGAGTTGATCAGGTTGCTGTTCACAGACTCTCTGGTCAATCAGCACAGTACTAAACATTCAACTTGCTAACCTTAGTGATGACCCATAATTGCTTAAGAAAGCACAGTGGTGTAATAGAAGTGGACCGTTGTGTAAGTATCTGGCTGTTCTGGATAACAAGACTAGCTTGAAAGAATTACACATTTTTTGACAGGTGACATTGTTCGCATACATTTCAATTCAACATTTAGCTGCTTGTCTAGAAGATATCTTACTTAACGTTCTTCTTCCCACATTAGTTAATTAAGTGTTTGTCCAGCTGTAGATAAGCCAGGAACCAAGGTGCCTCATGAAGGCCCCGTAGATGTGTGTACCTCCAAGGCTGTCAATAACAACCTCTGAATGAGAAATACGACTTAGAACTCTCCAATCTTTAAGTTATAACACATATTACCACAACCTGAACTACACAGCAGGCAGACCTGGGTTGTGTAAAACATGGTTTAAGGGTGCAACATCTCTGCTGAGGTGCAGACTAACCACTAAAATGACAGCCTTTGTCATTTCTTGTAAAGCTACACAATTTCACAGTACTGTAAGTAAGAGCCAATTTTTTTTTTAACCCCGTTATTGTCTGGAAAACTCTCTGATATTTGAACAATAACTATTTATTGCATTTAATGCATTGGGTCTTTGCCCTTCATGAGAAGCTTTTTATTGAATTGACAACACAGGAAGCTGGGGAAAACCTCACCCATAGACAACAATAAAACTATAAGGGAGCTTTGATGCTTCTTTAACTCTCAGGCCTTAAGGCCGATGCCTGTGAGATAGATGAGCCATTGAGCTCAGCGCGATGACGTTTATGCAAAAACTACATATGCTTTTTTTTCAAATGTTCTCACAACCCTTCACTAGATCTCCAGAACTTTTGGGGATGATACCATGTTCAGGGACTTTGCAATCAACTCACAAAGTCAGATAGTGGAAAACAATTTAACATCTCTAGTGATGATACCTTGTACAGGGGCTT
Source organism: Ptychadena robeensis (assembly GCA_036250615.1). Classification (NCBI taxonomy): domain Eukaryota; kingdom Metazoa; phylum Chordata; class Amphibia; order Anura; family Ptychadenidae; genus Ptychadena; species Ptychadena robeensis. Next base: position 29,214,439 of record CM070039.1, on the reverse strand, counting down.
TTCACAAAAAAAACGAGTCAACCATCTCTACTGTTAGATGAGCGTCGTAGCGCCACATTGACCTTGTGATACCTGTACAGTTCTTAAAATAGCTTAGAAATTGAACGTAAAAGCGAAGCGGCTCTTTTATTTTTGTTAAGAGACAAACTCTCCCAGCTTCCTGAATAAAATTAGCAATTTACTGACTGATTTTACTAGGTGCCTGAAGCTGCTGTTGGGTAATAGATAAAAAAAGGAAAATGTACAATATATCGTGGTGCTTCTGCAGAACACAATGGCAGAGCGATACTCTATCAGTGTACGTTTAAGAGCCCGCTTGCTCTGTATTCCCACACGATCCATAAATCATGATCCCACTTAAATGGGAAGAAAATGAAAGTTGACATCATTATTCCTGATTCACTACTGGAGGTAATTCTGACATATTTTCTCCTTAGCACTGTAAATAAAACTTGGCTGTAGTAAAAGCAGGGTCAGAGTGTAAACTGCCAGTGATTTAGCAAAGGTCACTTGAGCTGGGCTTAAGAGTCCTGTGTGGTTCAGGTGGGGAGAAGCCTGCTAGAGGGTCAAGGGGGCTAAATAGGAGATTGACTGAACACAGACATGGCCGTCTAGAGCCTCAACTCAATCCACCGCTTACAAGAGGCTTTGTGACAGACTAACACATGTCTAGGATCCGGCGCAGCTCAGGGAGACTCGCAGGAGTGTGAAGTAAAATTATATCCTTTCAAAGTTTTTTTTTTCTTCTTCCCCCCCCTTTAATTTAAACAATGGAGACCTTTCTGTTCGACTCAACGAACAAAGATTACCCCAGCAACGGACCCCCTGCCCAGCAGGTCACCTATATTTGCGACAGTATGTTCCTTTTCCCACGCTAACCCCGGGGCTCATTTGCATAAGATCTCTGTTGTGACAATTAGTTTCAGGTGAGGTGATTTGTATGAAGTCGGCGCGCAGCGATGGACTAGTTAGGGGGCTCCCCACTCCTGGCTCTAATTGCGACTGACTGGCACCATTCACAATCACAATCTTGATTCAGCAGATTGTCCTGCCCATCTCTGCTAGAGGTGACCTCATAATATACACAAGTCCATCCTGTGCGCCAGACAATGGACAGTGGCACATACAAAAAAAAAAAAGAAGTCCGTTGACAAATAGTAGAGGTGGCCCAGCAGCTGTACAATGTACAGAACAATGAAATAAGTAGGCTTGCTCGCTATACTTTTCCTATTTTAGAAAAAGTGCATATTATATAGTGCAAAGCACTAAGTTCTGTTACATATCCAACCAGTTTTTATAATGTCTGGGCACTGTCTGAACTCTGATCCCGTAAAAGTATCACATGACCCTTCTATCTATGCCGTCAACATACAATTATAGCTTCAGGTCATATGCAGAACTAATGGACACTTCCAGACCAATACACTAATGCTCCTTCGGGGTGCTCTAGTGGTAACTAAAAGGCCTCCTGTGGAATTGTGTAATAAAGGATATCTGGTGTTGTTTAAAAAAAAGAATGGATGTCAACTTTGAGTCCTTAAAATGCATTTTCAAGCCAAGATATTTCATTTTAAATGTATAGTCGAGATCACTACTTTTCAACATATAATTTGTATGGAAGATGGAGCTTTGCTTGGCACCCAGGAGATCCTCCAACCTACCTACAAGTTGCCAGAAAACTAAAGGAGGGTTGGATACAAGATCACTCCAACCTACCTACAAGTTGCCAGAAAACTAAAGGAGGGTTGGATACAAGATCACTCATCTTTCTCAAGGAGAAAGAAGGAGCATGTGACTGGATTGTATTATAGAGGTATAGTAAAGAAATTGTTTCATGGAGATACCAGAAGGGAAACCAAGAGTCATGTAAGCATACATAATTCTCTATATGCAAATGCATATACATTTACACATTGTATTGTACAGTCACCAGATACCTGATCATCTCATTATAAGTACACAATTTTATGAATTTTAGTTGGGATTAAAGAGAGACAACTCATATCGGAGGTGCCCATATTGTCCACTTGGCCGTTGGGACAATGACCAAACTTACTCATACTTACCCAAACTTAGCGGTTATATGTAAGTAAAGCCTCCGTCTCAGCGAACAAGGATTACGTGCTTCTACAATACTTCTCAGGTGTATACAATTGCTTCCTTTGAAATTAATCTTTCAAAGAACAGACAAGTATCCGCCAACGGAGGAAAGTGACAAGTCTTTATACAATGCAAATGAATCAAGTATTAGGACATATCCACTAAAGACAAGTGAAATAATCTGTAAAGAGATATATCCCTGAGCCGCTTTGCTTTAGTAAATGAAACTACTTTGCCTCTTTGAAATATGTAATTATATTTAGAAGGGAAGAGGGGTATTTAATCTTGAGTGAAGTGCTTGAGGCCGCCTTGGTGAAGTCCCGAGTTTCGTGAAAAAACACTTTAGACGTAATGGAGGATTATAAACAGGCTACGTGGACAATTGGGGTCAGGTTTGATCAAAATCAAGGTGATATTTGATTATGAAGCAACAAGCCCAGTGGATAGGATCTAACGGGAATATGAGACAGCATTATGTTCTGTATTGCCATATTGGATATGCTATTCTACCTGAACCTTACGTTTTTTACTATATACCATCTTAACATTACATTAGCAATATACAAGTAAGATGTCTATATACCAGTGAGGGTTAAACATAGATGTCAGGCTTCATTCAGGTCAGTAGTAGTGATAGCCGATCTATCCACAAATAGTCATTTTTGGGAAGAAGGTGACTATTCTTCCGCTGGCCGATAAGGATTAGAAAGATCCAGCCAGTGGAAGAATTCTTTCACCAGAGTGAGGTAGAGAACCTGGTCTCCTAGCGAAAGAAAACCGAGGTAAACCGGAAGTGACGTCACGCCTGTAACTGGAACTGTGCGTTCCAGGTACCGGAAGTGACTAAGAAAAAGAAAGGGCTTATACTACTGCCAGCTCACTAGATTTCCAGGATCAACAGGTATTTCTGTTGTATGTATTGAAGAGATATTGAAGAGCATTTTCATTTCTTTATAAAAGTTCTCAGACATTACCCAACAAAAAAGCACGACCCATAGGCATAGTGCAACCCAACAATTGCATCATTTGGGCATCAATGGAACCTTATTATAATATTCTGAATAATGAACATACTTAGGAAAGTTTATTATCAAATGATGTATGGATTTAGAAGAAGTATACATGCAGAACAGCATTATTGTATCTAATTCCCACCTAAAGGTGTGTTTAAGTCTAACATTGTAAATCAAGTGCAAATTTTCCAGTAGATGGGTAGATCTCTGGATCTCTAATCAAGCATAAGATCTATTGAAAAACTCTTCTCTCCAATACAACTAATGTTTGATTTTTCTTTTCTAAAGACAAAAAGGAATGACCATTCATAAATCTCAATATTGTTCAAAAAATATAGGAAATTCAGAGATAAAAAGGTAAATTATGTCACTTTCTCTAAAGTTGACTTTGACAGGTCTTCTGCATTGTTCACAGCAATAATTTGATCCATATGATAGGTCTTGACTGTGCAGTATTTAATAAATAGCATAATAACCAAAAGCTAAAACATAATTTCATATACCTAAATGTTTATTCAAATTATTCTATTTTAATGAGGAAAAGTTTTGACAACTTTCCTTTAAAATTTACAACAAGGTGTTAATATTATTGTCCCGAATGAGGAAGAATGAAGCACTGGCGTTACGATAATCTTGCCAAACTACTAGGTAATAAAATAAAACCATCTGATAATAAGACCTCTCGGCTGCCAGCTTTTAGATTTGTGTTATTAAATAATATGGACTTTTTTTCATGTGAAATCAATAAGCATTCAATTAATGAATTAGTTTTTATCAGGAGCACGGAGCGGTGTCAAGTGCATTAAACGTAAGAAGAGAAACACTTTCTAAGCGCGAATCGTACGCTCGTCCAGGTCAGCGGGATTTGAATAATTTCATTCAGTGTATACTGGTGTTGCTTAACTTTGAATCTGCAGTTGGGTTTTTTTTCTCAGGATTTAATAAGGCAAAAAGCAAAGTGGAGTTACTCACAGCAAATAATCACAGATATCCAACACTGTTCTAAGAATCTTGAACTGAAATCAGACTTTTATCTTTTTATGGCCAATTCAACTTTAGTTTTAAATTGGCAAAATACATTCTAGGTTCCTCAAAACGTGTGCAAAGTCTACAGAGGGTTTTATTGTGAAAAGACCCATAGTGTTCAAAGCCTGTCTGCCACAAACATGCTACAGGACATTTTGTTTTGTGGTTAGAAACAGTGGACTATCTTCAGTGGTCGAACATGCTTCTTGAATCATGTTCCCCATTAATTCCAGAACATTAGCTCCTATATCTAGAGTCCTTCTAGTTACAGGGAGCTTTTCAACTTAGGATGTTGCTGCTTTCTAGCCATAGAATTCCTCACACATTTTCTCCAGATGTTCCATGTATGTACTTAGTTGAATTAAACTGAAGTTGGGCTTTAATCTAAACGCCCTCTTCTAATATTAAAGTCAGGAAATCACATTTTATCCCCAATAAAAGTTTCGATTTCTGGAATTTTCTTTCACCGTTTTGGGTCCTCAAATGAGGAGAACTAGGTCCAAACCACAAAGGAGCTCAGTAAACCTAGGACTTCAGTAGACATAGGACCCCAGTAAAACCTAGGACTTCAGTAGACTTAGGACCTCAGTAAACCTAGGACTTCAGTAGACTTAGGACCTCAGCAAACCTAGAACTTCATTAGATTTAGGACCTTAGTAAACCTAGGACTTTAGTAGACCTCATTATCCCAAGACCTTAGTAGACTTACTTCCAACAGTGAAAGTGATAGTGGTTTGTATGAATTTCCTAGCAAGATATTCCTACTAGAGGCAGCTTGCACTCCAGACAATGATTTCCCATCTCAATTGGTGGACCATTTTTGTGAGGTTCGGGACGTATAAAGTTGATCCATTCAAAACAAGCTTTCTGTTCTTTAGACATTCAAATTTTGGTGGAAGCCTAGTTATAATCAATTTCTGTGCATCCCAAATAATAAAACTAATTTTCCTCTCGCCCATCTGTTCTTTATAAATATTATCTGGAAAAGTTGAACAAATAACTCCTAAATCTTAGTACTCACATTCTGATCTCTTTATATATATTTTTAAACACTTTAAAGTTTTCATACCTTTGAGATCATCGTATGTCTAAAACGTGTCCAAATCTTGAAGCGTTCCCCAATCCACTTAAAACACAACCTAAGAACAAACTGCCACTATGCAATCACAATGTACAAACTCCAAAGCGGTAGCATCATATGTGGACCATCTAGACGAGCTGTTGAAATAAATCGCGGTACAGAACGTTCAAAGATGGCACAAAACAATCCATACAACAAAGTGCACCACTGGAAATGAAAACGTACATTTTGTTCTTAGAAACATATTTTCGCTGAAACCGCTGCAAAGGAAAAGTGACAAAAATGTGTCATTTATCAAATGATGTATTTCTAGGGGATAAAAGTGCCGCCCCGAGGAATCCAGCGCGCGTCTTTTTCTCCCGTTCAACAGATGGATCAGCAACAAGTTGCAGTCTAGAGTAGGCCCTCTGGCAGCACGACTGGGATAATTACAAATTATGGCACTTCTGGTGGGGGAAAAGGAGAATTTTTGTCACCCTTTTCATTTTTGTTAAGTTGGCGTGTACATCACGCTGTGTGGGAATGCGCTGCAAGGGTTAAAAGCCATCCCCTACGGTTTTCGCATATGGAAATAATCTCCCATTAGACCGGAGCCGGAATCCTCGTTTCGCGACAGAAAAAGAGTGCTCCTCGGAAGCAGACAATCAATGCGCCGCGCGCGCTACATATATCACAGAGTTATTAATGTACATTCTGTTTTATATTGTAGTATTTCACGGGAAGCCTTGTTGGTTTTAATGAACACTGGAAAAAAAATGACTCAAGCCATTTTCAGCGTATAAAAATCAGTCAATTTGAGGCAAGTGAACTGAAAAGGTAATGAGGACCGTTAGGCGGCTCAAATAGCCTAGAAGACATTTGACTGTCTTCCCTTTAAAATAAATGTTTGGGCACATTTGCCAAGAATTCTACCTTGTTTGACCGGCAGATGATGGCAAGATGAACCCTATGTGAAACCCTAAAAATCTTATGGCCTTTTAAGTATACCATTAAAAATGTTTTCTAATGTTGGCTCGAAAAATTTGAAAAAAACCTGTTGAATCTGTTGCATTGTTCTCTGTTTCCTAGGAGTCCTTCAGAAAGAAAGGAGAAGGAGAGGTTTCTGTTGTCCTCTCCTGGGGTGACAATGCTGCTTTTCCAAGTAAACATTGTCACCCTAACACAGTGGTTCCCAAACTTTCCTTGCAGGGCCCCCCTTTTCTATTTAACAACAATATTATTCAAACACAGGTTCAGAATGAGGGCCAGCGCCCCCCCTAGGATACCTTCACGCCCCTCAGTTTGGGAACCACTGTCCTAACACAGGATGGGTGTAAACAAAGACAAGGCCAAAAAATTAAAATCACATGCGGCCACCACACCTTCACATGTCTCAAATTAGACTGCCTGTAAGCTGATGAAAGAATTTAAGCAAGGATACTGATCTGGCCATGACGTTTAACCATTAGTGGGCCCAAAGTGATCTGCTGAATGGATTCCATACCTCTAATCTCTAGATCAACCTTCATGTTACCTAACCAGTGGCTTCTTCACACAGGGTGTGAGTGTGTTCTGTTGAGTTTGCCAATGGCATTGGACTCTTTGCAAATAGTTTAGTGTTGTACCGTGTTAGCCATTGATGAACACAGAACGTTTAGAGTTTAAGTGATACCGGTTATTGGTCAACTGAAGTCATTTAAGGAGTAATTAATGACTTCAGTTAGCCAATAAGATGGTATCACTTTAACTCCAAGCTTTCTGTACAAATTGTTAACCAATATAAAAAAAGATTAATTGCAAACATTTTGTGAAAACTATTTAGGTTTGGCCTTTGCCTATATACTTTCTTATATTGTAAAGAAGAGGTTATACCAGTTTCTACAAGACACCAGTGTGCCTATCCCCTTTGTCCATGAAATAGTTTAGACATACGGAGCAGCTTTGTAGAAAAACTAGACATCCCAGCGTGCCGTCAATACATGCTGGCATGTAACTCTACTACAGCAGGAGGCTCAAAGTTTTCCAGCTTTAACCCCACAACACGTGTATTAGTTTTGACTGCAGGGAATGCAAAAGAAAAAAATCCTTTTATAGGCAGGAGTTCTGGACTGCTAACCTGTCATTATACTAAATAGTCTGAAGACAATCCACGTCCGATTATGTGTACGACGCGTCTCTTGGTCAGTTCTTCTTACTCTCTGGCTAAAGCTTTCACCTATCTCATCATCAATGATTTTCTTCATAAAAGAAAAGTCATGATGAAGCCTGAGCAAGAAAATCCCATTTCCACTCAGAAAGAGGAAAACGCGTATCAGTGGAATCCACTGATTCCGCTGTATTTCATTTATAAATGACAAATACGGCGCTATTGTATATTATTAATTTCTCCTCGACTCTTCTCTGCTGCGCTGATCCACGATGGGAGAGTGGTGTAATTATGTTCTGCTAGGGCACCCATCCGTTTCCTTTCAAAAAATGTATCAGATCCTTAATCACTCTACCCTTCTGGGTGAGCGGGAGCGAGCATGGCGGAACACAAACAGGGGTCCGTTAGTTTACACAGGAACACCTGCTTAGCGTGACAGCTGATGTCACTCAGCGAGAGCCACACAGCGAGCAAAAATATCAACAACGGCGGAGGAGAAACGTAGCTGAAACACAGCAGTAAAACAGTCAGCGCCGTCATTGCAATTAAAACCGGACGTTAATCCCGTCTTGTAGAGAGCGACTGCAGTCACGTGCAGTCAAGGAAGGGCAAGGCTACACGTGTGATCTCTAAAAAAGAAACCTGTGATGATTATCAACATTTCTCTACAACGGTTTTACAAGTAAAAAAAAAGGTAGGGGGCGTACGGGGCATGCCGTTGCTAATTTTGGGAGTCCTGACTCCAGATTCCGAAGGCAGCGTCTCTTCTAAATGCGGCCCTGACCACACTGTCTAAGAAGAGGTTTTAACTTTTCAGTTATTGGTGTTTGTACTGGGAAACCCAGCACCCTGGTGGATGTGCCCAAAACGGCAGTGTTCATTCCTGTGGTTTTCGTATTTTGCCCTTCTGCTAACCGCTGGAGACTGTCTATCGTTCCCCTAAATCATGAGGGATCACTTCTACACAGGAATGTCTTAAGTTCCCACAACTTTTGCCAACCTTCACAAGAAAATTCAACTGCTTGGATGAGGTTGTAGAGTGTTGTAAGCAATGCACCTCATTCTTGCAGTCAACCATTATAAAATTGACCAGTCAACAGTCCTATTTTAATAATTAATCTTTAAAATAATTATAGTTAGAAGTCTCAACTGGAGACTGTCTATCTTTCCCCTAAATCAGGAGGAATCACTTCTAAATGGGAATGTCTAAAGTTCCCCACAACTTTTGCCAACCACCACATCTTCCTTCACAAGAAAGTTCAACTTGGATGAGGTTGTAGAGCATTGTAAGCAATGCTCCTAGTTCGTACAGTGAACATTCATAAAATAAACCAGTCAACTGTCCTATTTTAATTATCAATTTTTTAAATAATTATAACAAGAAATCTCGACCTCGTTCCCCTCAATCAGGAGGGAGCATGTCTAAATGGGAATATGTCAAGTTCCCACAACTTTTTCCAACCACCGCATCTTCCTTCACAAGAAGGTTCAACTTCTTATACAGCTTTGTAAGCAATGCACCTCATTCGCACAGACAACATTCATAAAATTAACCAGTCAACGGTCCCTTTTTTTAATGATCAATTTTCAAAATAATGATGACAAGCTATCTCTTAAAGACATATGGTGGGAATGGGCCATGATTATGGGGCTAATTAGACATACAATACAACATCAAAATATCAATCTATTAGAGGGCCGGAGTTTTTCTCTTTTCATTGGCACCGGACCAGTTTGCTTCTGGTAATAAGAAATAAAATCAAAGTAAATTATAATAATATGAAAATGCCAGCTTCAGAAAACGACACCCCATTTAGCATAGTAGGCCAGAGCTTTGATCTAAAACGCGTACACGCAGAAATATTCGCACACATATACTGCAATGTGTGTAACATTTGTTGTACCTTAAAGGTGGCAACCACGAGATTCATTAATTTGCTTTGAATTGCAACAGCAGCTAAGAAGCTTAATAAGCGTATCAGGAAGCAACATGGCTACCATCACGCCCACAAGATCAACTGGTTTAGTTTAGACATTAAAGTACTGACATCAATCCTTCTCCTTTTTTCATACTTATTCAGAGAGAGGGGCGGATATGATAGAGCTTTTCTTGTCTGATAAGAGGCATGGAAGAAGAAAAAGAACTGGAGTCCACATAGGACAAAATGGCCCCCTGATTGATTGGTTTATTTATTTATTTTTGATGGCACCAATGGGTACATCAACGGAAGGAGATGAATGGATTCCTATCAGTGATGGAAATGAAAGGGTTCGCCTAAAAGCCGGAAGCACGGGACGAAGTGTCATACCTTTACATCTGTCGAAATGTGGACGCAGCTCTGGCTTAATGAAAGGCGTGCGTGATTATGCGACGTTGGTACATCACAGTTCCAATCACGCATTAACGCTGTCGATTTTTTTTTCTGTAAATTCTACCCTTTGCTTTTGGTTTTCACAGATGTACAAGCCACGTTCGATGAGAACAAAGACTGCACATTTTAACACAAATCTAAGCCTTTGTAATGAGCTATGCAATGCAGCTGTAAGTGCAGCTGCAATTTAAAAAAAAAATTTCTTTTAATGTCCAGCTGGTCCCGTGCTTTAATAAAATTGACATATTGATTCCTTTGAATTTACAGATGCCTATTTCATAAACTCTATCTCCAAAGCTTAGGCATCTTCAGAGCACTTGTTTTCTTTTCTCTCTCTTTCCTCCAAATGGATCAATTATGTCCCCACGTAATCCTTTTACCTGTGAAATCCATGCATACTTTTCCCATTTGCCTCCGTTCCCAGGCGAACAAACCGGCATTATGTACGCATAAACAAACAGAGCATTTCCCAGATGTTGGGGATTGTTTTCAAACTGGAAGGCTGTCTCTTGGGTTGCTTTTTGAATCATAGATAGTATTGCTCTTCCTTCATGTAACCTCTGCATGTAAGTTAAACTGATAACTGCCAATGTTATGGATTCTCAGAAGAATCGCGTATTGTGAACGCCCTCCCCCCTTCTAAGAACGACGGATATCTTTGGCTTTCCATAAGTGTCAGGCTATTAATCCCTAACCACAGTTGTAGATGTTGTAACCTGTTGTCCACCAGTAAAACAAACTTTCTACTACTTATCAAAACATTTTAGTTGCTAATATGCCACAAAGGATAAACAGCAAGAATGGCGAGCTAAGACCTCACAAATATAAGGCTATGTTTGGTCACAATGGGCTTTTGAAAGTTATTTGACTGGTTGTGGACCATTATTTGGAAGATTGGAGACAAGAGGTGTCCAAAACAACTTACATTATACTACATTTTGCATCCCAACAATAAACATTGACAGATGATGGGATTTTGTGTGATGGATACCTCCAGTTTCTCCAGTTTGTATAATAGGTCAAGGTGTTTAGCATTCCATCATCATTAGTTCATAAAACTATTTAAAAACATATCAATTTGCACTAAGGGCTCCAAATTTAGGATACGTGTCACACATGTGCTTCTTATCACCAGAGCCATGTCAAGGCCAAAAGACGTGCCCTGCCGCAACCTACAGCGTTGATCATTTGAGATTGCTTATGGAGTTCCAATTTTTCTCCACAAGCCTTTCAAAAGTTATCCCTGTGAAACCAAACTACTATACAAGTTTATATACGGTTGTATAAGGTTAAAGGAACCCTTTAATGTTATAAAATAGAAATAAGGCTAATTTTGAATTATAAATAGAAGCTTTATCCCATGACCAACATCATGTTTTCTAGAGGTGGACTAAAGGGTAAAAATATTGAAATAACAAACAAATTAACTTCAGCATAACTCAAATACTGTGAAAAAATAACTCAGACAACACAACCTGATTTTTAAAACTGGACAGTATGGAAAAACATGAAGGTGGTGGAAAAGAACAAGTATGAATCCTACAGAATTTATGGTAACCATTGCGTTCATGATATTAATGGAACACATTGGGGCAAGAGAGCTGATTTGTAGATGATGTCCACATCCAACACAATGTTACAAAAGGCATTTGAAAAGGCAGGAACATCCATGTAAGCCAGAAAAAAAAACATCAAATCAAAGGTTCCCTCTAATGAGAGTCAGCCTTCCACCCTGACAACACAACCAATAGAAACGGCGTAATGTGACTGCTTTCTATACCTACAAGAACAGTAATTTTTTCAGTCTCTTTTGCAACCTTTACTACAGTTAGGCCTCATATACCCAATATGTCAACTTATTTTAACAGCTTGCCAGGTTTTTCAATCCTACCCTAAAAATATGACTGGCATTTGGATTACTGAGACCTACTAAACAACGGTCTATACTAGAAAGTTCAATGAGTATGCTCATGCAACAGTATAAGCTTCCATTTTGATTTGTTCATCATGTAACAACAGAAACATGATATCTGATTGGTCGCTTCATTGTTCTTGTATCCTCAACCTTTTCATATTAACTCTAAACGCTAAACCTCACTCTGGTTGGCTGGCTGGCACAAGTCTTTATTACATAGGTCGTAATAAAGACACAGGCCAAAAAAAAACGGAAAAATCCAGAATGCTGGGAATTATTTTCAAATTACCTCAATATTTAGCAAACATTTTCACCTGCATGCTGAGAATGCAGAGGAGGGGCAGGGTGGAAGTTGTGCATTTATTTCTACATCCTCTGCTGAATTCATTTATAAATTACCTCATCACTGACTGAAATTAACACTGATTCTTACAGGCAATTTCTCAATTTCCAATGCTAATTACATTTTTTTTACTTTTAAATTCCGTACCACCTGTTTTGGGCAAGACATCTTAGGCAGCGAGACCACATTTAATCACAATTTTAATTAACCGCCCCGTAGATGTGGAAAAGAAGCAATTATAATGTAGATGAATGATGTTTTTTTTTCCCAAGGAATTGTTTTGTATCTCTCGCATGTTGATTGTTGAACAGCACACAAATACAGTAACTGAGGATTTTTTTTATATCATTGTGATTTCATAATTGTTTAAAAAAAATAGGAGAAAGATCAGAGGTAAGCGAGATCATCTGTTTACAAATTGATGCATTTTGTACTCTTCCAGGGTGCAGGGATCCACGGATGAACCCCCTTAATTGTAATCTTTGAGCTCATGTCTACCTGTCTTTAGAATAGATGCTAATTAGGAAATGATGGCCTTAAAATGAAGATATAACAAAATAGGTTAGATTGTTCCCAACTTATGTTAATTAACAGGGCTCAGATTTCAGAAATTTTAAATCTAGGGTATAATATAAGCATATTGGGTACCTGGCTTTACAGTTAACATTATAAAGATGTAATTATTATTCCCAAATTAAGTTTTTTGGAATTTTGAATCAAATATATATTTCAATTATATCAGTTACCTGGTAAAGGACCCCTTGATGAACCCTCTTAATATTAATCTTTGAGTTAATGTCTACATGCCTTTAAAGTAGCTGCTAATTAGGTAATCATCTCAAAGATGGCCTTAAAATTATAAAGATTTAACCAAAATAGGTTTAATTGTTTCCAATTTATGTAAATGAACAGAGCTCAGAGCTTTCAATCTAAGGTATAATTTAAGTATATTGGGAACCTGACTAAGAACCCAGTAATGAACCCCCTTTAATCTTCTACCTTTTTCTACATGTGTACCTGTCGTTAGTATAGCTGATAATTAGGAAGTAATTTCAATGATGGCGTTACAATTACAAAGCTATAAAAAAAAAGCTAGATTGTTCCCAAATTATGAATATTAACAGAGTTCGAATTTCAGGAATTTTTAATCGAAAGTATAATTCAAGTATATTGGATACCTTACTAAGGACCCCATAATGAACCCCCTTTAATTTTAACCTTTAAGTTCATGTCTACCTGTCTTGCAATAGCTGCTAATTAGGAAATCATCACAATGATGGTCTTAAAATTATAAAGATATAAAAAAAATAGCTTAAATTGTTTCTAAGTTGTGCAAATTAACAGGGCTCAGATTTCAGGAATTTTAAATCGCAGGTATCATTTAAGCGTATTGGGTAACTGACTAGGGACCACGTGATGAACCCCTTTAAATATAATCTTTGAGTTCAGCTCTACCTTTATCTATCTTTAAAGTAGCAGCTAATAAGGAAACCATTTCAATGGTATAAATTGTGAAAATTTGAATATAAAAAGCTAGATTGTTCCCAAATTATGTAATTGAACAGAGCTCAGATTTCAGGAATATTAAATCGAAGATATATTTCAATTATACCAGTTACCTGACAAAGGACCCCACAATAAACCCTCTTAATTATAATGTTTGAATTCATTTCTACCTGTCTTTAAAGTAGCTGCTAATTAGGAAATCATTTCAATAATGGCTTTACAATTATAAAGATATAAAAAAAGCTAGATTCTTCCTGAAACAGAGTTCAGATTTTCAGGATCTTAAATTGAAGATATATGTGAAGTATATCCTGGAAACCTGGGCAAAGATCCTGAGATGACCTCCCTCAATTTTAATCATGTCTACCTGTTTTTAAAGAAGTTAAATAATAATAATTTATAAAAAAAATGGATTACATTTTCCCAAATTCTGTAAATGAATAGAGCTCAGATTTCAGGTATTAGAAGGTATATTTCAATTATATTGGCCAAGGGTATTATACTGTTTAATTATTTATTATAGCCCCTGCTCTTAATATCATTGAGATGCCTGTAAAAAACTTAAATAAAATATATATATATATATATTTTAAAATATTTCCGTCACTTTGATTTGTGTGCTAAATGGGGAAATAATATCTGAAATATGAGCTAAAATTCTGTAGAGGAGCCTGAAAACCGGAGGAATTATTGCCAACATATGGGGCCCATGCAGTTGAATGCTCTGCTATGGGCCTACCCAGCCTGTGAGTTATTGCATGTAATGATCTCACAGCTTGCATGTAAGTTCCATAGAGAAACATCATCACTACTAGCAGACTTAAATAGCCTTCTTGCCTTGAAATAAAAAAAAAATCCCTCCTCGTTTTCAGAGTGATGTGTAAGAAGGAAAAAAAAAGTGCTTATTTATAGATCGGAAGACAGATACTGACAAGATAAAACAATTAATGCTTCCTCGGGGACGTCAATCTCATAGCTCTAATTACAAAAAGATTTATAACAGTTATGATAACCAACGCAAACATTTAAAAGGAATTGTCATAACAGGAGGCATTAAAAAAAAAAGAATAAAAAAAAAAAAGTTAAAAGAAGGGTACACCGGGAAAAGGACCTACTATTCTGTGAGTCTGTCCTCCTACATATTTTTGGCAGTCGTTCTGGGAGAAGGGGAAGGTCCTGCACATCTGTGTCAATGTCTAATGTAAGTCCTCCTTTTATCAAGCAAAGGAAAAAGATAAGAGGTGATTCAAACAGAGGAAATAGCATGAGATTACAACAGATAGACACAAACTCAACTACCAACTTGTTCATTAAATACATAATGGAAGGTATCATGACTTGTAACAGAGACAGGCAACTGGGGTTATGAGGATCATCTACTGGTTGTGTTATAACTCATGATCAATATATAAATATATTATACCTAAAGAAACTGTAATATTCAATAAATGACTCGAGAAGATATATATATATTTATTTCACAATATGTTTTTGAAGGATCTTTTTATCTTTTTTCCCCTTTAGCTCGGTACAAGACGTTCCGTCCTAAACAAGGTTCCAGTGTCAGCTCCTGTCTTGTAACATTGGCCAGATCTACGCTACTCAAATAAGAGATTTGCAGTATTTCCTATACATCACGGTCATTAGAAACATCATTACTATTTGATCACATGCAGAATGCAACTTAAGTGAAAGATTTCAGAAGTCTGCAGGGAGGAGAGGCTGGACCAGAGGCTGTTTCATGTTAACTCTAAAAAGATGAACATCTGTCTTTGCAGCCCTCCTCTGCTAATGGGGTCTGTAGGTTAATACAGTGAAAGGGGTCCGGCTTTTGCGCTTCTTTTAGGGGAGGGTGGGAGCTACCGACAAATAATTATAACAATGTCACGGGACTTGGTTTAGGAAACAATAAGAAAGAAAAGAGGAAATGGATACATGAGGCTGATTCTGACTCTAATTGTCAGATCTCTGAGACTATTCAATGTTGTAGAGCAAAACTTTACTGTAAGTTTACACAGATCCCCTTTGGTCAACTGATAAAGTTGCATTGCAATTTTTTTTTTGAAGTTCAATGATGGGTTAACATTCAGTTAAAGTCTTGAATCGAACTTTTTACTCATGAAGGTCCCAAGTAAATCTTGCAGAGCCCAATCAGACTTCAGCAGACAGTTATGAAGAATGTGACTATATCAGACTATTATAAAGGAATCATTTCTTGAGGCCAATTTGCTCTTTGCATTCACAAAAATACAGCATGGTGTACAACTTCCCCATTTTTAAACATTTTGGGTAATTTGGGGTCTGCGATCTGAGGCTGATGTACGGACAATGTGTATGAGTATGGGGCCTAAAGATTGGGTGCTCATGCTCCACAATACAAATCAACCGAAATACCTAGAAAGCCCATCCGATATGTGTACGATCAACTGAAATTTACCAACATGCCCAATTACTGCTCGATCGATTTTATGTTTGATTATGATAAATACCAGGTGTGTGGGAATCTATTTCTGTTTGATTGAATTAATAAGATAAATTTTTTGGTCAATCAAATGGAAATATGGAACTGTGTATGGCTAGCTTTAGCCACAATCCTTCCAGTTGTTGGTCAACCTAAGCTTGGTCAACTTAAGCAGAAAGAAGATCAGGTTTAAGGTGCTTCTATGTGAGATGAAGGTCAAAAATAAAGAATAATAAAAAAAAAGCATCCATCACCTCTGAGTTTATGGACATAAACCTCCAGCAACATATTTGTCTAAAGAGGGCAATAGTGGTTGACCAAAGAGATTCATAGGATTATGAGGCTTGACAGTACCTGCCCATAAAACCCCTCCGCACCCATTTCCCAATCAGCTTGACTTGTCTCCATGTACCAATCAAATAAGTCAACTAGAACTGCACTGCAAGCCTTGGAGTTAAAACCAGACAAGTTTATCTGCATAGCAGAAACAATGCCTGAAAAGAGAAAAGACAATCTGCTCAGATCAGTAAAAAATAATTATTCCACAGCACCATTGTGTCAACTTTCATAATGATCTTTACATCCTATAGGCATGCGTCGGCTGATCCATGTGTTTGCATTTATTTGTAAATCATCTCATCTTATCCGGCGAATGCAGTTCCTGAATTATACTTGTCAATTTGAAAGTCGAAGCGATTCTCAACGCTTGGAAATGGAGCTAACCTTTTTTCCGGAGAAGCTTATAGGCAAATCCACTGTAGCAATAATCACTTCTAACAAATGATCAAAGAAAAAAATAAATCTTTTCTTCTAATAAGACTTTTTTTTCAGTAAAAAAAAATTCAATCCCCTATTTTTTTACGTAGATAACAGCTCGGAGGCAAGTATCAACCTAGGTATCAGAAGTTATTGTTTTATTGTTTGTTATATGGAAATCAGAGTGATGTTCCAATTTCCGTTTCTAGCTTAAGACTCTGATATAAGTTTGCGCTTGGCCTATGAGGATTCATTGTTCCGACCTAAAGTTTTTTTTTTTTTATATCGAGGCGAACGCGGAGCATTAGATTGGGGAGGAGGGTGTCAAGCCCATGTGCACTCGGATGGTGCCAGCATGCCATCTCTACGCCTTTGTTCAAAGCTTAACAAAAATGGGCCGTCACACCATTTAAACCCAACAGGGCCTGTCGAATGGGTATCAACATCAGCCAATGCCTGTCACACACACACAAGGATAAAAAAAAAACAGTTTGAAAGCAAAGCTTATGTCTGCTAGAGAAGTAACACTGACTTCATAATCAACCTAAAAACATTTTTTGGGTGCAAGGCTGAAAAGTTTCTGAAGGAAATATTGAGAAACTTTTTAAAATAGTGATAACCAATACTTCCCTATTCACTCTATTTAAAAATAAATGCTTTGCTGCCTTTAAAAAAAAAAAACTCAGTCAAGTCGTTTTTTTTGTCCCCCTTGCTCGGCAGCGGACTTCAGGATATCGTTGAACAAACAATAATGTAAACTGGCTAACTATTCAAAGAAATGTTTATTTTATTCTGGTTTAATTAACTCTACGGAGCTTTTTGTTTTCTTTTTTTCTGACTGTGAACCCCCGCCCCCCCCCCCCTTTCCAAACCACCACCCTTAACAAAATAAACAGAGGCCTAGTAAGTCATATATATATCGTGATATATGTTATCATGAACTTTTATTTATAAAGCGCCAACATATTACATTCAATAAGGGTTAAAGTAAGCACAGGCTAACATATTGATACAGACAGGAGGAGAATATATGTTACTACCTCCATTGGGCAGGGACGAACACAGGATGGGGGTCATCATTTATTTATAAAGTGCCAATATATTACATTCAAAAAAGGGTTAAAGGAAGCACAGGCTAACATATTGATACAGACATGAGGAGAATATATGTTACTATGTCTATTGGGCAGGACAAACACATGATAGGGGTCATCAAACTTGGTCAAACTTTTAGAGAAGTGTGAAAAAAATCTGATTTCAGCTAAAAAACCGAAGCCGACAACATATTAAAAGGCCAATCAGGGCTGGCGAAAAGGAAAAAAAAAAGCCTTCCAGTTGATACTTTTCCTTGCACTCGAAGAGTTACATGGTCTCTCTTACACTCCAATGTTGTCAGTTTATTGCCTACATTTCAGCTGTCTCTCTCTTAGTCTCTACCCTGTCAGTTTCTGGGCTGCCAATTTCAACTTGAAGCTTGACTGGGCTGATCTGATGGAAATACCTCCAGGGAATACCCAGAAACTGATGAACAGTTATGTCAAGTCGATTTTGCACCATCGGGAAAAGGTAACCTCTGAGAGACGAAAAACCAACAAGGTTAAAGAGACAGGGGGGCTTTTTACGTGTAATATCACTGATCTACATCTTGTTCACTGTTTCCCATCCTTTTGAAATTACAGCTGTCAGAATTAGTGTAACTGCTGAAGCAAAACTGCCTGTTATAAGCAAAACAGAGCAGGCATTAAAAGTAGCAGCCTAATTGCTTTAATTACAAGGGACTACCCTATTTTAACATATTTCTTTTTCCTGTACTGTTTTCCTTCGGCTGCCCAAACAAGCTTTCGCAGAAGAAACTTTTAAAATAGGTTAACGTTACCGGTCCAATCCATATTATAAAAAAAGAAATACCACAACTACACAAGGGTTAAAATGTTACCCAACATCTTAACCCTGGACAACTGACCATGCAAGGACTAAAATATATGAAACATTTAGCGTAGACCTTGTCCTATTGGATTCCTCCAAATACAAGACAAACTTAAAAAGTCAATTCGGACAACAACTTGAAAATGTAAAACAATCGCAGGAGATGTGTTATTAATTAAAGTCAGTTGACTGCAAATGTGAAGAACGGCACATTGCGTTTTTTTGTTTTGTTAACGTACGTTATTGTAAATGGAGATGCTAATGAGCTGGGTGTTGGAAATTAATCCTGGACCGGGGATAGAGAAGCCATGGAGTCCGTTTCTCACCCTCGGGTCCCAGTGGAGGGTTTTGTTCAGCATTACGGTTTGACAGTCTCCCCCGAAACATTCTGACCAAAGTTTTACCTATTCACTGACACATAGCGACTGTGGTCTAAACTCACAAGCCGTGGCTATCTCACACTTTACTCACTGCCCCAGTGTTAAACTCCACACCTCGTGCCGTTGGTCGCTTGCTTTAAAACTTTATTTCCTTTTTTTTGTTTTTTAAAGCTAAGTTATTGCGAACCAATGTGCAATCTTCAGTTGTCACAAGGCCATTCCATTTTAACACTCTTTATGTGTAAAAAAAAAAAAGGATCACGGCTTAAGGTCATCTGTTTAACCATTTCAGGTCTACAGTTGTAAATGCAAAGCTCCATTGTTGCTCTTAATTTTTGCAAAACTATATTTGTTTAACTATAGCATGGCTGAATGTGAAAGGTGCTCTTTCTTGAATGCCATAATACTCATTGGCTAAATGGTCAGAGTGCTGTAAAGGCCACCATACACCTAGCGAGTCTCTGCAAATGTGCATGCGCTCTTGCGGCCATCGGTCAGCAGCAAAATCGGCCAGATCCCTGTCGTCCAGAGAACGGACATGTGGCCATCTCTGGCCAATGCCATCACTTTGAACAGGGACTGCTGTCCCACAAAGGGTGCCCATCGATACTCTTATGCCTGCCATACACCCACAGATGGGTGAAGACAGACGAGCTCCGACATCGGACATGTCCGTTCTCTGGCCGGCTGAGCTGTGGGGCGACAGGGATCTGTCGCCCCATGTGGGCACACGCCGATTGGTGACCAATTTTGCCGCCGAGCGACGGCGGAAAAATCGGCCGCTAATCGGCGTGTGTATGCCAGGCATTAGCGACGGAGTGCAGCGTGATGCTGCCATCACTCTGCACTCCGTTGCTCATCTATCGGCCCGGGCTTATCAGGTGTATGGGGGACTTAAGAGTAAAAGTAGACTAAAAAGAACCTGATTGTTTACTTTTTTAAAGTATCAAAAGTTGGTTGTAATAATGCACCAGAAGAGAACTTGGAGAAGTTGCCAAAAAATCTTTCACATTGGACAGAGGGGTGGCAGTAGGTCAGCCAAGCAACAGTAGACATTGGCCTATGCTTACAAAGGACTGGATTTCAATCCATAAATTGACAAGCAGGTTCATTTTACGGTAACATTATTTGCTAAAACCCAAAGGAAACACAATTTGCCAAAAACCCAACAATTAAATAACCCCCTCAGTGGGGCTTATGTATGGAGAGAGTGAGACATGACCAAGAAGCCACCTTCACGTATCCTCCTAATAAGTCAAGAGCCACCTTGTTGTCAGGGAGCGATATTTATTCTCCATTTTCCCCTCCCAACGCTCAACCGGATGCTAGTACCGAGCCATTAATAAAGGTAATCGCATCTGTGTGTCATGTTTGGCTGGCCTATGGTAGTGCGGTTACCCTTTGTAGTACTGATTAATGAGATGTTTGAGTTGTTTCAGAAAGTCTATTCACCTAAGCCTGCTATGAATCTATTACATCAGCGTTTTTATATTCAAACTTATATCGAATAAATCCTGACCTCTCTTTTCCTGTTTCTAAATCTTTGTGACATTGTTACTTCATGACCGCACCTTTTCACCGCATGATGTAACCTGAGTATTTCCCTTTTCTCTAGAAGATTCTGCTATCTCTTACCTCTCTTCCTGTGTGGTTATCTACGACCATAACTCCTTGGTGGTGCAGAGCAGCTCACCTCCCTTTCTGCACGCTGTTTTTTTACTGTAAGTCTAGTAATCTGAATTTGTCGTTCCTTAATTGCGAATGCAGGAAGTTGCTACAGGTTATCGAGCTTTCCGCAGATAGTGGCGGGGCACGTAGACACAAGCTAACTTCCAGAACTTCGTGACGAATGATCTGTCCATTAACGTGCTTGGATAGGCCAAGAGGATGAATTTATTCATCCCAGATGCCGACTTCTTCCTCCAAACCACCGAAGTGCCCACAAACATACAATCATATCCTCATCGGACAGATTGGATCAAATCTCACGTTTGTGATCATTATAAGGTGGGGTGGGAAGGTTTTGGTGGTTTTGCCAAAATAAAGGCACTGAGTCAAATGCTCTCAACAGAAATGCGAAAATCTTCTGTTTAGATAGTATAAATGAGGGCAATGGGGGGCAGTCTACTCTTTGCCCTGCAGTCTCACCTCTGGAGTAGTCATATTATATCCCTAATACATTCCAGATGCTGTAGAGCATTTGTGATGCTATCTTATGCACTAATTGTGGGAGCAGATGCTCAGGTAATCCAGCAGTAAATTCATCTCGGAACAATGGAGCCTATGGGTCCTACAAGCTGTCAGTTTATTATACCAAACCCGAGATGGTCTTTTTTGGGGGGGATTTTTGGATTATTTATCAACTTCTGGCCTCATTCAATAAAGATAGACGATTCTTAACTGCTAATTGCCGCAACAAGGACCGCAGCAACCAATCTCAATCTATCATTTGCACTTAGGATGTGAAAGTCTTTTGGAATTAGTCCAAAGATCAGCTGTGTAGAGGAACGCATAAAAAACAGAAATCGTCTTTCACCGATCGATCCGGTTTAAACTTTATCCAGCTGCTTTGTGATTGGTTTACAGCACTGTTGCTAGCTATGCAATTAGCTCTTACTTATACTAACAAAGTGCATGCACAGTACCGCATCAATAAACAAGCACCCACATCCCGATCACCCGTTTTCTTAAATACATGTAGCTTGATTTGTGTTTTTTTTTAATTTTCAGAAGCAAAGCTTTATGCCTGATTGTTCATACGAATAACATAACACTTCATTATTGGATGATTTGACAGATGGCTTTTCTGCCAACCAGACAGTCAGTGCCAGCTTGCACGGTGCCTGTGCCACCCTGGGACTTACAAAGCTGGCGCCCAGGAATCACTATTACATCTGATCTAACTTGTGTAAGGGCACATTAAATAGCATGGCTAATAAAGTCTTGGATTTTAGGGGAGGAATGAGGTAATATGTTTCCCTTTTAAGTTGTTTGCTCCTTTTGGCAAATCTTATCAACAGGGATTCAGGGAAGTTTCTGGCCGATTAAGATGGTGATGTCATGCAATCGTGGACAAAAGAAAAAAAAAAGGTGGCCACACATTACAATCCAACAGTGCAATCCTTTTAAAGCTGAGAAGAAACTATATCATACCTGAGCAGTTGTACCTTAAGGAAATTAACCCAAGCCCCAGGCTTATGATATTTGTCAAAAAATGTTGACCAACATCGAAGCCAAGTCAACATTTAAAAAATTCTGCTTAGGTTACATAGGTATAAGGTAAGAGGACCTAAAATTCATTAGCAACCACCTCTGCCATCCCTACATGATCATTGTCAGAAGAATATTGTAAGAGCTGCTCACAGTCAATGCAATGCTTACCAAACTGAAGCTAATCTTAAGCATTGGGTAGTTTAATAGCCTCTTTTATATGCATGCATGGGGTATGTGTTAAGGAAATTAGCTTTGACTGAGAAAATCAACATTCTAGACCCAGAAGATGACCACTGAGGCTATAACTTGATGACCATGGGTCTAAAGCAGGGTACAGACGTGAAGATATGGGCCAGATAGAAGGACGTTTCAAGCACCGAATATCGAGCCGTCTGTACCCTGCTTAAGTGTAAAACCATAGATGAGCGATGTTTAATAGTAGTTGCATCATCTTGTTCAGACAATGTTTGCTCTGTGCCTATCACAACCATCAGTTGTGCTTTAGCAGAGATCATATGTGACTACCGCTCAGGAGACACCTTTTCACATTTCAAAAAAACATTGCATGATGATTGACCATCAATAGGCCGTATATACTCCTCAATCAATCCAGTCCCAGGCAACCCTCAATCCAGTACAAGCAACCAACGATAAATGTATTAAGTCACATGTGTGTGAATAGAACTTTTTAAAAGCTGGCACAATTAAACTTTAGCATGGTTTCTGCAAACTAATTGATCAGTTGGTTTCCTATTGGCAAAAAAAAAACAGCTTCCTGTGTATGCTTATCATAACCTAACAGTTGTTTGCATAGAGTTTATAAGATATACCAACGGTAAAGAGGCTTTTGGAGAACATTTCAGGAATTTCTAAATTGTTCTATAATGGTGGCTTCTGATTTGATCTACAACCTTGAATCCTATCTGTTGTCTATGTTCCTTATGTATTTCCAAGAGTTCGCCCAGGTACTCTAGTTCCCACACCCGACAGACATTCCGGAATTTAACTGGCCCTAGATGTGTGCGTCCGTAAGTCTGTGTTGAAACATTAGACCTTCAGCTACGCTGATGCAAACCATTCACCGTTTTCTGCTACGTAATACGTTGACGCTATGTAAAAATGGGTAAGGGGTCATCTTAAATAACTTTCAAATTAACCCTATCGATGGCAAGGCCCTGGAGCCTCGTATATCACGCATAGAACACGGAGATGCACTCTGACATTTCATAATCACTGTGCCGAGTTCCTGTCACACTGGATTTTAGGAAAAGGGGGCTCTGCGTGTAAAGCTCTCTCTGAATAACTGCTGTATCACCTACTGGGGAAGTTGATCTACCGCGCTCAAATCACCGGGAGGCTGTGACAAAGGGGGAACCGTCTGCATACAAGGTGTAGCGACATAACAGACACCTTGAATGCTGTCGTGTCTCATAGTCTGCACGTTCGCACCTAGCTAACTGCTCCCTCAGTGACACTTGACGTTTCAAACTAAATAAAGAAATTGTCTCGAAACCCAAGCGCGACACCTGTACGTGGATCCACTCCAAATCAACAGCTGTACTCGGATGCAAACATGTTGGTGCAGCAGTCAAAGGTGGATAATTGTGGGGCCGACCGTGGGGCCGCACCTGATGCAGAATACTACATCAACCAAAAAAAGCATGACTATGATTTCCCTTATCGGGATACGGTTGGGTTGCCAAAACTTACAAGGCCTATAGTTCCAGAAGTACATCTAAATGATACCATAGCATTTTTTTTGTACAATTGGTTAAAAAATTTATTTGAGGCTTCAAAAACCAATCACGAACTCTTAAAATATAGGATAATATGCTTGTCATTGTGCGAGCATTGTATGTGTGGCTAGAACTTTTCTCTTCTGCAATGTTGAATCCTATATTTGTTAATATTAGTTTAAGTTTTAATCATTTATATTGTTTTTATTCTTATAATTGTACATAGCATAATAAACTATACAAGTCAGAACTTTTTTGCATCACTTTGCATACTATCTCCGTAAAGTTTCTATGTTTTGTGCTATAGCTTGCAAACATTCGAAGCCTCTGATATGCAGAGCCACCATCTTTGCCGCCTGAAAACCAGGCTTTTCTCGAATAAGCGAAACATATGTTTGGAGAAGTATTAAGAGATTGTCTTCCTCTGTTCAGTAAATTGCTCAAGCTCCAGCAGCCCGGCACCGAGTACATGTTACATCTCTGTTGCAGGCGGCAGAGGCGAGGGAGTTATTTTGACAAGTCTGATGACATCCAGTGAGTGAAGTTTAGATTCTGGGTGAGGGGGGGACTCTGTTTTTGGCCTCACCCCGCTGGGCAGACCACATACCCACTGATCTCTCCAACACACAGTGCCTCTCATCACACAGGGGGTACAGAGATGGCCTAAGCATTGTACCAGGGATTCTTTCTTTTTTTTTTTTTACATGTAAATTCTTTGGGAACAATTACGTCTAGGGATCTTGAAAGAAAACTCAATAAAACGCAGATCTTATCTGTTGAGTGAAAGTACTTAATTCACGAGGAGTTAAGCAGTTTTTCCAGCATTGCTCTGTAGGTTAATATCACAGCTGCCCAGTAAAACCTCTCTTTAACAAAAGGCTCCCTTTGCAAACTGAATCCTGAACCCCCCTCCCTCCTCTCCTCCCCAAGTGTCCAAAGGTGTTTACTGAAGTAAATCTGCCTAAATCCTCCATCGCTTGGGTCATGGGGATAGAAGAGGGGGGAGCTGAAGGTGTAGGGATAATCCCTTTTTGTACCAATGTTCCTGGACCGTCTGGGAACAGAATCACAAATCTGTGTCACATGTTTCTTTAAAACTTGTAACATCTCGTTCTTTTCATTTTTCCCCCTTTCTATTTTCTTTTTTTTTTTATAAAGAATGCAAAAGATGCTCTACAAGCATAACCACCTGTGTATGAACCTGGTGTAAACCAGTAAACACAAAAACTCATTGTTTTCAAAATTATCAATTAAAAAAAGTCACAGACCCCCTCACTTGTTCTGTCTTTTTGTTTTTTTAACGACTTTCAACAACTGAATGATCTGTAATTTCATCAGGTCCAGATTTCCTATAACTAATAGCTGCCTTTTGAATATTGACTATTTAAAAAAAATAAAAATAATTGCCATACTTCCTTTTTTATGTTTTTTTAAGGTGGTATTTAAGGTGGCACTGAGGTCCAATGACTTTCAACAACAGAATGATCTGTAATATTATCAGGTCCAGATTTCCTATAACTAAAATCTGCCTCTCAAATATTGATCATTACATAAAAAAACAACTTGCAATATATAGCAAGTCAAATAAAAAAATTGCCGAACTTCCCTTTTTAAAGATGGTTTTTAAGGCGGTATTTAAGGTAGTGCATGATCTGTAATATTATCAGGTCCAAATTTTTTATAACTAATACCTGACTTTTAAATATTGATCATTAAAAAAGTCAAACCTTGCAACATATAACAAGTCAAATTAAACAATTGCAATGCTTCCTTTTTTTAAGGTGGTATTTAAGGTGGCACTGAGGTCACTCACGCAACGACTTCCAACAACATATTTATCTGTAATATCATCAGGTCCAGAATCCCTATTAGTAATACCTGCCTTTAAATATTGATCATTACATAAAAAAAACAACTTGCAACATATAGCAATTCAAATAAAAAAAATTTCATACTTCCTTTTTTTAAAGATGGTTTTAAAGGTGGTATTTAAGGTAGCTCTATGGTCCAATGACTTTCAACAACAGAATGATCTGTAATATCATAAGGTCCAGATTTCCTATAACTAATGCCTGCCTTTAAAATATTGATCATTTAAAAAGATTTACAATACTTGCGACATTAAGCAAGTCATATAAAAAAAATTGCCATACTTCCTTTTTTAAGGTGGTTTTTAAGGTAGTATTTAAGGTGGGGCTGAGGTCCCTCAGGCCAAAGTTTATGGCCTTGGCTACAAAACCTCAGCAGCTATTTGTTTTTCAAAAACTAAATTTTAGGATACTGCGGTTGGAGTCCAAAGAAGACTCATAAAAAAAGACTCATCTAAAAAGTACATGATTATCACTTGAAAACCGGGTCCATTTGTATCCCAAGTCGCAATTCATCTCGCTAATTAATCTGTTATTGGCAAGCCATCACCACTGTCAGTTGTCTTCAAGGTAAGCTGAAAACAACTTGCTGGAGAGACCCCAACAACCCCCCCCCCCCCCTGCCCCTCGAACCCACAAACTTAACAACAACAATTTATATCCTTCTAATAAACCTAAAAAATCTAGTGACAGCTACATCTGCTGCGAGCTGGAATACTCCACAGCACTTAGGATTCCTTTATAAATAAAGCTCATTAAAAGTAAAAATATATCCCAGCTCCTGTGTATTTTTGGGGAGGGGGCCTGTGTTGGCCTTTTTGGGGGGTTTTTTTGGTACTCATCTGAAACGCTGCATAGATGAGTGAATCAAAGATATTTCCTGCTCATTATCCACATACAATCTCACACCCTTTCACTTGACAAATAAGCACCTAACTCTGAAACCGCAGTTCTAATTGTATACAGTCTACAAGCAGGACAACAGACTGAGAAGGGATCAGCCTTGGGGTTTGGGTGTAAAATAAATAAAATAAGTAAAGGAAATTAGAAAAGGAAAAATAAGAATGACAGTTTAGATTGGGATTCTGTAGTAGGCGAAGCAAGACTTGATTGTTGAATAGGGGTTATTTTTTATGCTGCCAATGCTGAGCATGTAGCAGTGGAAAATCAGATGTTCTGGCTGCTCCTGGTTTCTCTACAACATATGAAAACTTAAGGTCATAACTTTAAATAATTGTATATACTCGAGTATAAGCCAAACATTTGAATGAGTCGAGTATAAGCCTAGGGTGTGAAATACAGCAGCTGAGGCACAGAAACACGCAGCAAATGCTTCTCTTTTTGGCGTTGGGTGAAAATCTCTATATACGGTAAGTGAGTTATATACCAAAACATTCATTGTTCTTTATCTAAACAGTAAACTGCTGCAGACTGGGGTGCTCTTTGCTCGTTGTCTTTTGGACAAAGCAAGATGAATGGCACCCTAAAACTACTGGAGAACAACAAATCCCAGAATACCAATAGAACTCTTAGACTGGAGGACCCTCTTCCCCTTCTGTGTCATAGTCTGTACCTGTGTTTTAGTTCTCAACTCTTATTTAATGTACAGCGCTGCGTAATATGTTGGTGCTATACAAATAAATGTGAATGATAAAATTAGTTATAAATATAAATAATATAATGAATTTTACTTACACATCATCATCTTCTAACTTTTGATATACTACAACACCCAGCATGGATGCTAGTATTATAAGTTGATGTTTTTTGCTTTTAGTTTGCAGCCTGTGCCACCCTGCAGCCAGATGGAGAACTGCAGTTGCTGGGGAACCACAAGTCCCAGAATGCCCTGAGGCTGTTAGGATTCTCACTTCTAGCCCCCACCGAAGCTTTCTACAAGACCTCAGGTTGACCAGGCCTGACTAATCTGTCTGTGACACTTTTTTTTGCCTGAAGTACTAAAGCAAAGGCCACGAATAGTCCCCCTGTTGTAACACTATCTGGCTGTCAGTAGGGCCAAGGATGCTATATAAGGTTTGTAACTAGGGGAAGCCTAACAAACAACTACAAACACCTAAGTTATTTTACTCAGACTACATACACCCTGTGCTACACAACACCCCCAACATCTCACTCTTTTTTTTTTTTTTCTCTTTTCATCTTGGCTTTCTGTTGCAGAATGCAAATGTACCCTGCCGGCGGTGAAAGGGCTGAATTGTGATTAAGGAGAAGAAGAGTTCCTTTCTTTGTTCATCCCTCAGGGGATGTTTACTGGGAGAGACACAGCGGATCAGATATGAAAGGCATTCAGGTCAGCATTGATGTGAACGAAAGTGAAATGGTACCTAAGGCATCCACAGGACCACAGTGTCAGGGGTTCAGTTAACGGTGCAGCAGCAGTGCAAGAAGGGGGGTGGGGGGTTGTATGCTTGTGTCGCTGTGTATGTGTGTGTAGCATGGGTCAATTTACAATCCAGAGACACAACTTCCTCCATAAAGCACTACTGTCATGTTCCCAGCCCCAGGATGGGGGGTCCATAACATCCTTATTATAAAGACATGGGCTTGTGTCATCTGTACTCTGATCAGCTTTTTTTTTTTAAGTTTTGGTTAACTTAAAAAACTTAATATAACTATATTTGAATTTACAAAAGAATAGAAGCCATTAACTACAGTCTATCTATCTATCTATCTATCTATCTATCTATCTATCTATCTATCTATCTATCTATCTATCTATCTATCTATCTATCTATCTATCTATCTATCTATCTATCTATCTATCTATCTATCTATCTATATATATATATATATATATAAAACGATAGAGAGTAGAGAGAGAGCTAGCACTGGGTGAGGATTTTTCTAAAACATTTCACATATAGCTTTATTTCATTTTTAAAGCCAACCGACCTATAAAAGATAATTTCTATAGATTTTAGAGTCAAGCAATCAATTCCAATGCATCTAAATTATCGGTAAATTATCCATGTCTTCCAATCCAATCTAATCTATCTAGATTGGTAATCTATCTATCAGCCATGTGTCTGTATATCTTAATATAGGAACATCTTTCTCTCTATATATTTCCAGTTTGTGCCCATTCAGTAGAGCAGCTTCCCCCCCAAAAAATGTATATATATATATATATATCAGACTTTATTTTTATTTTTTTATGTGGGAATTATTTACTGAGCCCTCTATCTCTGCTGTAGGACCCCTCTTTCTTCCACCCCGATTCATGGAGGAAGGTGTCCCCCTGGCCGGGGCTGTTCACACAATTGTCCCCTTGTGGGAATATCGCCCTGAATAGTACAGTGTCGCAGAGCACTATTGTCGTTATAAACATGTAAATGAACGCCATCAGGGGAAAAAAAGACAATCAATTGTCACACAGTGAACCTGCATCCCCCTTTTCTACCCCCCCCCCTGTGTGACAGCCACAAAATACTGACTACCTTGGGAAGCCACCATGCATACAAGAAGGGGGACAAAAGCCCCCTTTTTTTAAACAGGAGAGAATGCACCTTCAAGCCTTTCAATAGCACACATGTCAAAGAAAACAGTTTTAAGGGGTATATTCCCCCAGCACGTCTTCTCTATGCGAGGCTATTGTCTGTCCACCTTAAGGGTCAATGCACAATTCTCCCACTAACTGCCCCTGTGTAATAATTGCATTATTTCTTAATGACCTGCTAGCTTTGCTTTGTACACAGATGAGGATTGAACCCTCTTTCCCTCAACCAAGCAGCCCTGGGTGATGATCTACATTTAAAAGTTTTATTTCTATCTATCTATCTATCTATCTATCTATCTATCTATCTATCTATCTATCTATCTATCTATCTATCTATCTATCTATCTATCTATCTATCTATCTATCTATCTATCTATCTATCTATCTATCTATCTATCTATCTATCTATCTATCTATCTATCTATCTATCTATCTATCTATCTATCTATCTAAAAGATTTATGCAAAGCAGGGATCTAACAAAATAAAAAAATATAAAAAGCTGGGAAAAAAAAAAAGCTTACAATTTAAGAATCTATCTAGATATATATATATATATATATATATATATATATATATATAAAACAAATATATATTTAATTAGAACAAATATGTACTTTTTAATAACATTTTAATTTTAAAAGACATATTTAAATATGTATATCTGTTTTAATAAAGATGCATATATAATATATATTTTATATGTAATATATGTAACATAAATCTGTGTGTATGTATTTAAACACATAAGAATATTATGCATCACACACACACATACATACACACACACACACAATTGTCAATAATTTTATGAAATATAACTGTAAATTATTCTTAGTTTTATATCAAATAAATCTGATAAAATGATTATATTTTGCTGTGAAAAGCTTACAAAACGGTCAACTTAAAGATCAGTTGAAATTGTTTAAAAACAACAGATATAAATGTGTTTTTTAATTTTATGCTTTTTTATTATTTTATTTAAATCGTTCAGGATGGTTGGAAAAAATAAATAAATATCTCCAAACGTGGCATGAACGGAAGACAAAACATCCCAACGCTAAACAGAGATCAAAGCTTCAGCTAAAAGATCAATACAACACACAGGATCGGGTAACTAAACTGCCCTCCACAACGTTCTTAATAAGCAGCTTTTTCTAAGTGTCCTCTGAATTTTTGATGCACTGGCGACGCTCAGGATCTCCATCCACTTTAAGAATGTATTTTTTGTAAAAAAAAAATTTTTAATAGCCGGGGTGAAGTTTGCAGAAGTAAAGTTTATATGAAGTGGAATGGAAGGATCCGATGCTATGACCATGGTCTCCTGCAGCTTGTCAGTGATGTCCTAATTGTATAGAAGTTTATGACAAGCGCTGTTACATCTCTAATGACAAAAGAAATTTAAAATAAACCCTCTTATTTTTTTTTTAAAAAAGGAGATCAAACTTAATATAAAGAAATAGGAGCTGATCAGCCAACTCTGAAGGCAAACGATATATCTCGATGGATTTCTCAACTAAACAAAAGTTTAATTGTAGCAATCTCTGATGATGGGATTATTGGGGTCCTTGTAACCTGTTTGAAGTTTTAACGTTACCCTTTTTACCTTTTCAAGAAAAAGTTATAAAGTAATACCAGTCACCTGACTATAGAGAAAAAAAAACTTCGGAAGGGAGGTCTATGCAGAATCACAGCTTGGACGTTTGCTTTCTGAATACCATCCTAACAGTTCTGACATTTTTTACACTTCCCTGCAAGAATTGATTAATTACAACAGACAAGTAAAAGAAAAAAAAAAAGAGGGATAAAAAAAGCTGATTTCTTTCTTTTTAAATCCCACATTCATTCTTCACCACATCCTCACCATTTTGCCACCACTTTTCAGCAGCATTCATCTACTAATATCCACAAATTCCATTATATTTTATTTTCTTGTATTCCATAATTTTTTTTTCTATTTTCTTTTCTTATTCACACTCTCCAATTTTTTTTAGAGGGGGTCGTCTATGACTTTGCTAGTGATAACAGTCACTATATCCTATGTTATCTGTAGTGACACAACTATGTGCTGTCATATTATAGAAAATGAGAATTTTTTTTTGAGATAAACCCCTTGTTATTCCCTAAGGATAGAGCTTAATGTATACTCTGACAAAAAAAAATATATGGACAAAAATATAAGCCAACTGCTGTGTGACAAGGATGAAGTGTATCACTGTTGCCAATCAATGTCCATTTACTGTTAAACAATCCTGAAAAAATAAATAAAACTTACTCATTTGTAAAGCAACACAACTAGTCATGTTATTCTAAAAAAAATACCCAAAAACAAAAAAAAAAACACCTATTATAACTTCTAGTTCAAAGTGATGTGAAATGTAGCCTACATGCAGGTGTGTTTCAAGTCATTTATGATTTACAGTGTGACTGTAAAATCTTTTTATAGCTGTACCTTACAACAAAAACTATTTTAAGGTGGGGGGTAGGAAATATGTAAGACAATGCAGCTCATCAACCACAAAACATGTGACAGCTTAGGAGGCCAGATAAGAATACAGAGCTAACTGTGCTAAACTTCAGCTGAGTATATGAGGAAGGCAGCTAAAGAGAGTATAAAATAATGTATATGTGTATACAGTCTGACTCCTCCATCAGTATGTGTGCTGTCCCTGCCACACAGACATTGATTGGAAACAAAATCAATAAGGGGCATTTAATAAAAGGGTCTTCTGGAACAGGGGGGGAATGAAAACATTACATGTAATTGTACCCTGGGCTGAAGTTTAGTCTTGCTTGCAATGGAAGGTCTGGATTATAGAGGAGACCACCTTAAACCATGACAGACAGGGCTAAAAAAAAAAAAAGAAACAACACTTGAGACCAGATAGCAGAGCTTAGGAGGTCTCCTAGGTTTGTGTGACCAGGGCGAAATTTTTTAATTAGTGAGATAAGCAAAAAGATCAAAGGGAGCTGTCCCTAGCTAAAAGCCCCCTATCTCCCTGTCTACCCCCTTAGCTCAGCATCTACATCATATATCCAAGTCAAGGTGACATGTATTGAAAGCCCCCTTATATCCCTGTTACCCCCTTTAGCTCAACATCAACATCATATATCCAAGTCAAGGTGACATGTATTGAAAGCCCCCTATATCCCTGGTACCCCATTTAGTTCAGCATCT
Source organism: Ptychadena robeensis (assembly GCA_036250615.1). Taxonomy (NCBI): domain Eukaryota; kingdom Metazoa; phylum Chordata; class Amphibia; order Anura; family Ptychadenidae; genus Ptychadena; species Ptychadena robeensis. Next base: position 29,181,924 of record CM070039.1, on the reverse strand, counting down.
TCATCATATATACAAGTCAAGGTGACATATATTGAAAACCCCTTATATCCCTGTTACCCCCTTTAGCTCAGCATCTACATCAAATATCCAACTCAAGGTGACATATATTGAAACCCCCTATATCCCTGTTTCCACCTTTAGTTCAGCATCTACATCATATATACAATTTAAGGTAACACATATTGAAAGCACTCTATATCCCTGTTACCCCCTTTAGCTCAGCACCTCCATAGTGTATCCAAGTCAAGGTGACACATATTGAAAGCCCCCTAAATTCCTGTTAGCCCCTTTAGCTCAGCACCTCCATAGTGTATCCAAGTCAAGGTGACACACATTGAAAGCCCCCTAAATTTCTGTTACCCCCTTTAGCTCAGCACCCAGTGTATCCAAGTCAAGGTGACACATTGAAAGCCCCCTAAATCCCTGTTGCCCTCTTTGGCTCAGCACCTACATCATGTATCCAATTTAAGGTAACATATTAAATGCACCCTATATCCCTGGTACCACCCTGCAGCTCAGCACCTCCATAGTGTATCCAAGTTAAGGTGACTCATATGCAAAGCCCCTTATCTCCCGGTCCCCCCATCTTTAATCAGAACCCCATGGTGTATCAAGGTGACGCTAAAACGTTTTATATAGTGAAGGTTGGTCTGAGAAAGGGTTAATCCGAAAGAAGAGGGGGCACAGATAATTGAAGCTTGCTGAAGATCCCAGAGACCATTGAGCCCAGCTCTCCTGCCTTTCAATAAAAGTTTTCTGAAGTTGTGGAGAAGTGTCGGAGCAAAGGCTCGTGAGCTGGGAAAAGACTGAGAAGTGGTCTCTATAAGCCCCCCCTGACCTAAAAGCCAAGAAAAAAGGGGAAAGAAATCGAACCCAAATCCTCATGCTGACAACACAGAAGTAGCAAAGCTTTGAGGCTCCTCTGTGTCTCTAATACCAAGCTTAATTAAAGAAAACAAAATGTGTAGCTGAGGGTGGGGAGGGGGATCCCCGGTATACTTGGCTGATCTGTGAAGCAGAACCCCCTTATATTACAGTCACCCCCTCCTCCTCCCTTGAACACGAAGGGGGTCATTGAGACAAACGAGAAAAGCAGGGACTAAGTCACAATGGTGGCTTGGCAAACTTGCTGGGGTGAAGGTTGGTGGGAGGTGGGGGGCTTACATGGAGCTAGCCCCTCGTGCAGGCAGCTGCTGCTGGGTGGTTAGGCTGCTAGCTGCCTGTAAGCTGAGCCTGGAGGGGCTGAGGAGGGGGACGGAGAAGAAAGAGAAAAGCTGTGTTGTCACCGCCTGCAGGAACCGTTATGTCAGCCGCACAAAGTTTTCAGCCTGCCTTCCCTTCAGATCTAGGGGTACCCCAGCGAGCCCCCCACCTTCATCAAGCTGCGACCCTTGGAAGAAGAGAAGAACTGGGAGTTGAGTCCCTTTCATCCCTCAACTCTACACAAAGCCACCACAAACCACAACAACGAGCACCAGGGAGAGAATACAGAAAAAAGAGGGGGTCCTACCCCCCACTAACCCCAATGTCCTTACCGTTTTTCCTCCGTGGATTGGCTTGTTTTCGCCTCTTACACCTGGGGCCATCCGCCATCATGTCCTGCTTCATTGATAAGTGTGGATCAGACGCCAGATCTCATGGACAGAGGGATTCAGGAGGAGCACGAAGACTCTGACAACGAGCAAACACAGGCACAGGGTGGGCATTGATAGATCCCATTTACAAAAAAAAAGCAGAGCGCCAAAGATTGCCCCCAGATCTTCCCAAAGCACCCCGTCTGCCTCCTTTTATTCTGTCCTTTCTCAACTCCTTTGCTGGCTGTTAGTCCTCCTTGCTGGGCTCCTGCTCCTGAGTAAGGGGGTCTCTCTGTATTTTATAATTTTAGCACCGGTAGCCAGATCCCAGCAGATCTACATCTTGCACAGGACTCTCTCCACTCCTAGGATGACTCAAAGCTTCCCCCCCTTTTTTTTTCTCTTCTACTCCCATCCTCGCCCAGACCTCTCAGCTCAACTTTGAGTGTAATAGGATATGCAGATCCGTGGACACTGACTGTAATTAAGCTTGGGCTTGGCAATGACACCCCCAGGTCCTCTACAACCCAGGACTATGGAACCTCCAAACCCCCCATCTAACGTAAGTGACATCAAACTGGACTGAGGGTGTTTAGGGGTGTAAACCTTGATTTGGGGGGAATAAAGTTACATTATGTGTCAAAATATGGGGGGGGGGGGGAGAGAAGGGGGGTTGAGGGGGAGCCCAACATTTCAGTCCACCTTTAAGTTACAGCTCCTAAGTTAGTTCTGTAAACCAGATCCAACCTTTAAGACAAGGACAATTAACCCTTTAAGCCCTCCAAGATAACCTTTATTTCCATTTAGGATTTGCTTAGCCTTCCACTTCTAACACATCACCCCCATCCCCCCTTTTAAAAAGTGTCAAAGCAAAGGTTTACCAATTCACATAAACAACACAAGAGCAAACAAATCACAAACACACACACTAGTATGGGTTGTGTTGGAGAAGTTCATCTCTTGTGTGTGTTTAAAACAAAAACAAGGACAGCTCAACACATTGGCCAAAAGAAAAACTGTGGGGTCTTCACTAAATATTATTCTCCACTAAGTGACTTTGGCAGCTGTCACTTTTGTTTTAAATACAAATAATCAGAAGTAAAATTATATATGTTTTGGACTGAATTAAAAAAAACTTATGAAAAGGAGAGGTTCTAGAGGTGAGAGGTGGTGTGTTTTAGAAGTGTGACATTTCAATGAAAATGCATCTAACACTATAACACACACACACACACACACACTACAGACACTATAGAAAGCATCAAACCAATATAATAATATAAAATGAAAAATATATAAATATATAAAAAATCATAACTTGGATTCCAAGTAGATCTGTATTTAAATTCTAAAGTTAGCTTCGAATTCTGTTTCTTTTTAAGAGGTGATTGTAACACCCAGATAATAAATACAAAAATGACAGAAATGAAACTAAATGAACCAAAAATTACATTTAAAAAGGGTCACAAGACTAGAAAAAAAAAGAGAAGGGGTGTAAATATAAATAGATATATAGCCAGCCAGGTGTAAAAAGAAAAAAAAAAGAAAGCCAACTTACATCTTTAATTTCCTGCAAAAAAGTCAAAAAGTGGAGAAAAATAATCCTGGGTTGGGGTTGAAGTCCTACCTGTCCATCCAGGTGGAGGAGCTTGAGATGCTCTCCTGGTCCTCTAAAATTTTAAAAAAATGTTGGCCAAGCTTTGAGGGGTCTCTACCTGCGGAGGAAGGATAAATCAAAGAATCAAAGGACCTACCTTATTTTTTTAATTTTTATAGCCCGGTGGGTAGTTGGGATGAGGTGTGCAGGACCATGTAGGACTTGAAGCTTGGGGGGGAAGTGAGGAGAAGCTTCCTGGAGATATTGTAAAGCCAGAGAAGTCAGGGGATGGACCGTTATTCCTGCGAAGCAGGTTAGCACTGATCTCTCGCTGCCACTTCACCAAACACAAACCTGGGGACGGTCTGACGTGACGCTAGGCTGTTCCTAATGACATTTTTTTTCTTGTTGTGTGGAGTGGAGACCCTGAGACACACGCCACCTATCTTTGTGGGGAGGGATAATTGAGCACCAAACGTGAGCATCATGTGAAAAACGTGATCACCAAGTTGTGGGAAAAGATCTGGGTTAGATTATACCTTGAAGTCTTAGCAAACGCTTAGTGGTAGAAATTAAATTCCACCTCCCTTATC
>CM070039.1:29141868-29164272 GCA_036250615.1 Ptychadena robeensis | reverse complement strand
AAGTGGCAGGATCTAGCAATGTTCTGTATGTGGGGAATAAAGGAGAGCGCAGAGTCAAAGGTGACACCAAGGCAGCATGCTTGTGGAACATTTATTTACTTAGAAGTATTGAAGAAGCCTCGGCACTGATTGTCTCAGCGAACTCATGTTGAAACCAATTACCATTTGCATTGGTGGCCAGTGGAAAGAATGTCTTTTCTACAGAGGAGATAAGTATGCCACCCTTCTACAGAGCTGAAAGGTTCATCAGTGTCCTCCAGCTGGCTCTGCCAAGTTGAGCTGGTCAATGAATGGTCAATGAAGCTATAGCTATAGGAACCCAAAGCATCACCTCAAGATCCATAGGGTTAAAAATGACTGTAGTCAATCAACCATTGATGAGTGGTGCCACGTCTCTCCCATATCATGTGACCATCTCCTTATATGTGCACCTTTTTGTTTTTTTGGTAATTACAAAGGAAGGATGTAATAGTATTTTGTATAATTAATCTCACAGTGATACAAAGTGCGGGAGATGATAAACACGCACATTTATATTTGTTTACTGTCTGTTTCGAGCTTTCCATATGTTAATTGATCCTAAGTACTAAAGCGAATTTCTTCCTATATACGCATGCAGAAAGGGCTATTATCTCCCAGAATTATTAATGGGTATTTTTTATGATGAATAATTAATCTTTTGAATAATTTCTCTATCTGTGATCTGAACATTTATTTGCATATCTAATATATGATTACTTTAGTTCCATTCTCCTAGGACAAAACATAAAGTCAATAATATTCCCCAAACTTTCTTTTTTTTCTCTCCAAGTTCTGCTTATAATTATTTTTAATACACATTCCAAAGTTAACATAGGCGCTGGATGGAATTCTGAAGAAAAGTATTTAAAGGGAGAGGCGTGCTTTGTGAAAGAAAAGTAATCCTATAATATGTGGGGGTTATGAGGGAAATGGCAATGAATGGCACATTCCGGGTGCATACATGGTCGGTCCTATATCCCAGAATGATTGTAGAGGATCAGACTACACCAGGTTCATTTGGTCAATAACCTGAAGATCTGGGAACCTTTGTTTGGGATGCAGGATAGATGTTCCTGAACACAGCCACTGCTGAATCCTTCTTGTCTTCCACATAGGAAGGATGTAGACCAGTGGTGGGCAACTGAGAAGACATAGAGGGCTACAAGTGCGGCCCTTTGCATCAACAAAGGTCCGCACATAACATTTTGCAATCTATATTTACTTGTATAAGCATTTTATAGTGAAGAAATTTCAGCAGGTATTGCTAGAAGACATTGCTTTTAATTTTGAAATAGCAAAACTTGTTTGAAATGATACTTCAAGCTTTAGGGAATACTTTAGTACGGTAATGCACATTTTGTGTCATATATATCATCAAAGATTAACGTGCCCCTATTCTGAGGTCATGTGCCAAAATATATACATATATGTGTATTATACAATCATCCTTCATTCGTTGGTAGTGGGAGCATAGGCCCTACCTGTCTATTGACTGCTCCGACTGGTATACATGAAATCCAAATCAGCAACCCAGATGACTTATGAGCAATGCCTCTCCTCCTCTTCCCACTCTAAGAAGATCCTTGGCGAAGATGTGTCAGAGGGGAATTGGCGGACAGGTGAGTTCCAATGCCCTATGCGTTACCAGTTAGGTTTTGGTGCCACTAGTGGAGAACCTAGGGGGGGCGCTGAAAAACACCCAAAGGGCCGCAGGTTGGGCACCTGGGATGTAGACAATCACAGGAAATATATACAGAGAATGCTGGCTTAAAAATTCAAAGAAGTCTCAGACTTAAGTAGATCTGTTAGGACCCGTGTTGAGTTTTTATTGTTATAAATTCTAGGTAGAATTGCCCTTGGCTTGCTCTCCCCCCTTTGTGAATGGTACAGTTTCTGAAGCTATTGAGTATGTTGAACTCCCTGCCCATTCTTGCAGCTCCCCTCCAGGATTTGACATTACCAGACAATTTGACACCCATATTACTCATAGCAAATATACCATTATGGGGTGACATTATGTGTTTCTACCATTAAGTGACAACAAACCTAGTGACACCACTGGTAAGTTACCTCAGGGCTGCAGTCAGAAATCTTGGGGCACCGTATTGGAAAATTCTCTGCCAACACCCCCAAAAATTACTCAGCAAGTTTTTTGTTGGGGGGGATGCTATCCAAAACAGTTGCGAAGCGGGGCGTTGGTGGAGATGTGTTAATGGATAGGTTAGTAGAGCCTTACGCTGAACGGGAAGCCAAATAGTATGCCTTCAGTGCGGTCAGCATTGCAAGTGGCTTCCTGTACAGATGGGCCCCTCAGCAGCTGCCCGCTGGGCCCCCCTAGCTGCTTGGACCCGTGACAGGAGTGCCCTTTCCCCCCTGATGAAGGCCCTGAGTTACCTTTAAGATCTAGTGCGTTCTTAAATGATCTTGATCGCTGGCGATTTTACACACAGTAGCGAACGATTTTTGGACGCAATTTTTCAGGTCTGCTTCCTTTAAAGCAGGGAATTCTGGGTTTGAGGAAGTTCCTGCATTTTCATTGTCAAAAAAGGCAGTAGGGTGGCCAAAATTGCGACCCGCCCGATCGTGGCTGGTCGGGGCGATCACTTGTGTGGAATCATGCCACCTGACTTTAATGGGAGCAATCAGCCATGGACACCACGCCACAATTAAAAACGTGGTTGATTGCGGCCGATCGCTCTAGTGGAAACATAGCCTTGCTCCTCCAATATTAAATATTGGTTGTCGATAAGGTAGTCTGCAGCATAAGGCCCAAACTCCACTGAACTTGACAAAGCCGGAATGCCTTGCACAAAACGTAGGGATTCACTAGTAATAGTGAGTTTCCTAAGGTAACAAGGTTATAGAGGACAACCCTGGGCCAAAAGAAGAAGCTTCTGAAACCTGAAACTATCTTTTGTTTGTTGGTTTTTACATTTATGTAGATGTAACTATAAAGCTTATTCTATGTCTCACCACATGCAGTGATCACATGACACAATGAGCATCCAAGATTCTGTGGTCACCTCTGTTTTCCTGGGCTACGTCCAGCCCAGAACTCAGCTTCAGAGGAAGTTGATGAATTTACCTGCTCAGCATTGTGGAGAAGATGACATTATCATTCAAGTCATGTCAGCACTGCGTCTTCCCACTTCAAAGACAATTGTGTAACCGCTGAGCTACTAACTAGAGTAACAAGAAACAACAAACCACACCACGCCACACACCTCACCTTTTCACCTTCTCCCCGTCTAGCAGACAACCAGAAACCAAATTGTATGTCAGTTGTGTTGGTGGTTGACCGATATCTGGAAAGGACATAAATGTACATAGACAATTTTCCAATATAACTTTTTATGATTGTTAATAGTCACAGATAAGAGTTTTCACCAAAGATTTTTTGAAGATAAATTCATAGACTCTTGGTGGGCTTACCACTGGAGATGGCCTCTAAAGTTGGCAATGCATGGGACGAATTTTGCAGTCCATAGACGTTACGATATAGTGGGCAATTTTAGATTCTGCAGGAATTGAAGCTGCCCGCATGGAGTGATTGATCATGATTGTTAAAAAAAGCAAGGTGTATTGGGGGGTTTTAAGTTCTTCTATAACATAAGCAGAAAGAACACCAAATGCTAAAAAGAAAAATAAAGGGTCAGTCTGATGGACCACTCGGACATTTTCTTTCTCCACTCTAAAGCCCCCCATACACCTTTCGATCACTCCATACACTTTCTCCCTGATAGACTACATAGTGATTGGAAGGTATATATCACTGCTATGTTGTGCCGGGTCCCCCCTGATAGAATACATAGTGATTGGAAGGTATATATCACTGCTATGTAGTGCCAGGTCCTTCCTGATAGAACACATAGTGATTGGGAGGTATATATCACTGCATGTAGTGCCGGGTCCTCCCTGATAGAAAACATAGTGATTGGAAGGTATACATATCACTGCTATGTAGGCTAGTGCCCCTGGTTGGGACCCAGGGGTGCCATAAAATCACTGGTAGGGGACTACTTTTTATGGCACATTTAGACACTACCTGCCACAGCACAACTTACACCTACCTCCTGGGGACGTCCTTTTGGCACGACTGGAGAAACTGTTATAGCTGGCCTAGGGTTTCAGCACAGGGCACTTATTTATTTATTTTGTCCCCCCCCCCCATTATCCCTGAATGTTTGTCTTTTGGTCACCAGTACGGGTGTTGTTTCTCCGAGACTTAACCCTGAAAAGTGGTGGAGAGAGACTTTCCAAACTCGGGACCTGGCTTTGGTCGAGGTCACCTAGGGAACCGGACACTCGAGGGTTCAATGACTTCGGATGTCTGACCCACTAGTCACCCCTTCTTGGGAAATGAGTCCTCAGCGGGACAACAAAACACCCGTGCAGTTCTGTGTGGTTTTAAGGCCCCCATACACGGGTCCGTTTCCCATCGGATTCCGGGACGATCGATTCCGGGCGCGTGCACGCGAAACGATCGTCCCGGAATCGCGTGAAGCCCACCTTGTCTGTCTGATCACGTCCGATTGTTCGGGGGCCCAGAATCGGATCGGACAGAGAACCAACATGTTGGTCTTTCTGATCCGATTCTGCACACATCAGGGGGAGTTGCCATTTGTGGAGTAAGCGATCGGACACGGAATCGTCCAGGAATCCGTGGGACAAGGTGGTATGTAGCGATCAGACACACTTAATTGGCCGATCGATCGGACCTCCGATTCCCCCTGAGATCGCCCGAATCGATCGGATAGGTGATCGATCGGCCATGGAATCCGACTGTGTATGGCTAGCTTTACACTATTGTGTGCACTTTACTTTTTTGCACTGGGTACAAGTTTCCCATTTGTTCAGCACATGCAGAGGCTCAATAAAAAAAAATTTGATTCAAGCGACGTGAATGCGAACAGCACTCAAATGAAGAAATCAAGCCGTGTATGCCCAGCTTAAGGTGTATGGTGGGTTTTAGATATTAGATATAAAAGTCACATATATCTGCTTCTAAAAGCCATAAAAAGTCTGCAGAAGTCCTCAGAAGCACTGTGAAAGGCCTACTGAATTCATGTGATGATATCAGACTAGGAAGACGTTTTCCGTTCTCGCAGGTTTCTCTGAGGAATATTACCAGGCCGGAGTGACTCTACTTTTCCTCTATTTATTTAGTAATATATGAAGCAGGGCGATCTTGACATTCGATGACTTCATTGCTCCTCCGCGTGGTGCAGCTGCCCCTCATCTCTCCGGCATCAGAGCGCCATGTCAGTTAACGGTCAGCCACCGAACATTGACAATCTGTAAATCAGATCTGTTAGAAGACAGTGACCACAAATCAAACTGTGTGTACGTTTGGCTGCCTGGCTGGAATGAAAGAGACCTGTTATCTGTTCTGTTATGTAAGACAGTCATGCGGACGGCGATTTTTCACTCCAAAAAGAGTCAGAAGAGGTTCCATCATGACACATCGCCTTGTGACTTTGTGATTTTTTTCTTTTTTGGTGGATGTGTCATATAAACAAGATATCACAGAGTGTTGTCATAACAAGGAAAGTTTCTATAGGGGAACTAAATGAGAGTTATGAGTGTTAGATGATATATGGTCTGACATATTTATATATGAAATGGTGTCATGGGGGGAGCGGTGGGTTGTGGGCCGCACCAGGTGGTACCATTTCACACACCAAAGCACACAGCTTTCAAACCACATCCATTTCTTTTGTATGCAAGGAGTAAATGACTGCAATCTTTCTCAACAACCCCAGCTCTCAGTGTGACAGCTGCAGCACAGTCCTTGACTTGCCCCCACCCATTGTGAATGGTACAGTCCTGAGCCCCGAGTCGCAGGCTTCTGTTAGTCCTGCGCATCTCACATCTGGCAATAACTAAGCTCTGGCAGTTGGTTTGCCAAAATATGGTGCACCATGTCAGTGAAAAAATAGAAAAAACAGGAATTATGGGTTTCTGGTGGCCCTGCATGGCTTGACTTTCCGGATAATATATTAGATCTAACCAATTAAACCACCTTAGATGGTTGAGATCTTCTTCTATTCTAATTTCATTGACTACAGATATCAAGAGACTTCCAGGTGGAGATACTGACACAGTTTCCACCAAAGGGGGATACAGGTCCTGGTTGCATTGAGTTTTTTTATGTCTAATGGCTGAAATCACACACACACATATATATATATTTTTAAAAAAGCAGGCCCACCCCTCCCCAAAACCATACCAAGCCCCTTTTTAGTGTAGGGTCCGCTATGCTCTGGAAAAGGGGGACTACGAACAGCATGGGGTCCCCCTCCAGAGCATACCAGACCCCCTGCTTGCATAGGGTCTGGTACTGTAGTGGCCGGGGGTTGTGTTGTCAGGGTGAGGTCCCCTTTAAGCCCCTGGACCAGCATGCCCAGGGTGCCCTGAGCACTTTAGAGAAGTCCCTGCTCAGTCGGCTGGGCCTTTTGTGGAGAGCAAGGAAGAAGCAAGCAGCATGTCTGCTGCTGTTTCATCTGCAACATTGTACTCCCATCCAGCCAGCCAGGCGTGCGTGCAGTGGGCAGGCATAATACATAGAGCCGCTTCCTACATAGAGCCGCACTATGCGCTGCCGTGTCAGCCGCCTGAGACCCGTACTGCCGTTCCAGTGGTGTGGATGCCCGGACCCTGGTGGGTCCCGCTTGAACTACGTCATCCAGATTACTGGAGTGCCTGTGGCCTCAGACTACCTTACCTGTATCCAGTGCCTCATCCAAGTCTGTTCCTGCGCTGCCCGTGTCCCTGGCCTGTCCTGGGGTAAGAGCTGCTAGCCGGCATTTAGTTATGATAAGTACCTTTATTCTGGACTATACTTAAGACTATTACTGTGGACTGTTGCTGTAACTTCAGTTACTTTTTGCACCGTTGTGCCGCTTGTCACCAGTAAAACCCACCTCCAGGGCCTCACAGATCAATAAAGTTCCAGTTTAAGCATTACAGCCGCCTCTGTCGTCTGATTGATTCCTGTGGTTCTTACAGTACGCTCTGGAAAAGGGGGGCCACTGACATCCCAAAGACTTCTTACCCATTCAAAGGAGTGTTTAAAGGCCATGTGTCCACTGCTGATGGCCGGCCGTGGATTCCCTGCAACTTGAGGACAGTTTGCCAGCGGCATTAGGCCATTACAGTGGAGCACTTTCTATTGATTTAGCATACAAAAGACGTGCAAAAACAGCGCCCAAACAGCATCAGCCGCTGCTTTTCCAAGTCTTGGACACACGTCCATTGATCTTCACTCCGGTGGCATCGCGCACTGCTGCAATGAAGACACGGTATTCTGCAGCTTATAAATAGAACTGCGGGCGCACAGCTCCGATAACGCAAAGTGGACACTGTCCTGTTCATTAGAATGGAATGTGTCGTCTCTGTGTCTTTTTCCCTGCGGACGCACCTCCAGCATAGGGAAAAGCGGACACAAGCCCGAAGATAAGTCCTGGAAATAAGACGCAGAGACAGAATAAAATAGTTCTACCCTTCCACATATTATGAAAAGTATTCCACCATATTAAATTCATCTCTTCCCACGAAGGGTCAAATATCTGACAAAGGGGGTATCTTCCCTGAATCTCAAGGATCCCAGATGCTCTTTGTCCTGTTGTCCAGTGTCTAAATGACATTTCTCAGATACCAGGCAGATTGATATCTGCCCAGTGATTTCCATGGGCTCTGCACATGCACAGTATCCTTGTATGTCCTCCTATGCGCAGAGCACTGGGCCAACTGTTTGGCCATCAATAGTTCTCAATGTTGTTGCTGAGCTTTCTGGTTTTTTGAACTTCCAGAAAATGTGTGATACAATCCTTCAGCCTGATGGCAACATCAATATACCAAGTACACCTGAGGGAAAATGTTGTGTAACACCTTGGGTACACCTTGGGAAGTTCTTGGAACCTCTTTGGACAAGGCTCTGTTCATAGAGATGGTCAAAAATTTGACCATTTCGACGGTTTCAAGTTAATCGCAAAGGCCCTGAACATTGTATCATCACCAAACTTGCAGGAGATGTAGAAAAGGGTTGGAGGTATGGTTGGAGAAAAAAGTATGGCTCTTAGACAAATAGTTTTTGCATAAATTATGTTCAAATTCAAGTAAAAATTTCACAAATCGCAATTTCGACTTAACTTTGAACTTCATTTATGCAAAATCTACATATACTAGAGCAAAACCTTTTTTTTCACAACCTTTTTCTATCTCCAGCAATTTCGGTTCATTTTCAGAGGCTTTGCAATCAGCTCACAAAGTCAGCTAGTCAAAAAATTCGACCATCTCTAGAAATATGTAACGTCTCTTGTGTGAAGGTTGGGAATTGATTCTATATTCAGCTTCAAAGTCCAACATACAACATATATTAAGCAAGGATTCTGACTTTAGCACAGCTGCAGTGTATCCTGGACAGCTTTAGCAGCTCATTGAAAGATCTTAGTTGTCGCCTGGAGTGGTTCTATAACATCTGTCCAAGTGCAGAACTCAGAACTTTGACAAATGTACAACTGTCATTTAATGATCGCCAGCTCAGACAAAGTGACCTGATATCGCTTTGGTAAACAGGGAGAGACCGACACCTGTTTATCGAGCTCAAATGATTTCTGTGGCCTTTCAAATATCGCTTCCAATTATCCCTGTTTTTGTGCTTTTCAAGCCCTCCTCTACTAACAATGTGTTGACAAATGTTTGACATAACCTGCTGAAGAACTGGGACATGCAGGTTTCATGAAATCTAATTAACACCGTGCTTAAATAGAGATTGCCTCTCTGGTTACATTATATGTTGCCCTTCCTTCTTGCTGTAATTATGCCAATCTGTCTACTTTTTAAGTTTTAATGTATTCCTTAGCTGGTATTTTCACCTTTCGACTTCAAACCGCATACCGTGAATATCTGTCAAACTGACATAGCCTTGCATTGAATACTGAAATGGACAAATTATAGAGACTTTTATATCCATTATAGAGGAACTCCAGCCAAAGAGTTTCCTGACGGCTCCATGTCAGCATAGACACTGGATGCATGGAGCGCGTCAGGAATTGAAAATTACGGTAAGTATGATAGGAATTTTTTTAGTTTTTTTATTGAGAGTAAAATGGGAAAAAGTTATGAACATGTTTGCTTTCTATCACAGTCGAGGCCAAAAGTCAGTGCAAGGAGCTCTGGAAATGTGCCAATATGGTTTCCAGACCAATATGGTTTCACCAAAACACAAAGGGGGACTTTCAGCGGCACTAACTTGTCTCGTAAAAAGTCTTTATTCCAGACGATGCAATGTCATAACAAAATTCAACAAACTCAACGCGTTTCGCGAAAGACATTCGCTTCTTCAGGAGTATAAAGTTGACATTTCTGAGTAGTAGATATAAATGTTGACCGACCAACTGGGGGTGAAAAAGGGTATATGGTCAATGAATAGTAAACCATTTAAGTCCCTTAGAAAAATGTATGGAGCTTGTGGTGTCAAGCCTACCGTGAACAACTTCTGTGGGGTACACTGGGGGTTACTTCCTGGTCAGGGCCCACCCTGTGGGAGAGCGAGGAAGGGGCTCCAGGAATACAATCCAAGTGGATCAGGTGTCTTCAGGCGTATCCGGTATCTGGTCGGTCAACATTTATATCTACTACTCAGAAATGTCAACTTTATACTCTTGAAGAAGTGAATGTCTTTCGCGAAATGCGTCGAGTTTGTTGAATTTTGTTATGACATTGAATCGTCTGAAATAAAGACTTTTTACGAGACAAGTTGGTGCTGCTGAAAATCCCCCTTTGTGTTTGGATGAAACCCTTTTTCTGGAAATTTGACGTTTTGGGATGTCGGCAATTTAACTTGTACCTTTCTGGTCTCTACAATTTGGTGCTTTCTGGTTTTTCTTATCCTGTGCCAATATGGTTGTTAGGGACCTGGCCTCTTCTGGGGTTGATGTTTCAAGGAACACATTTGCTAGGGCTCTTCATTGTGGTGGGCTTCAGCGCCATCGTCTCAATAGAACCCCTTTACTCACTGTTTACTACAATGTGCAAGTCGAAAGGTGAAAATACCAGCTAAGGAACACATTTAACCTTAAAAAGTAGACAGTTTAGTATAATTTCAGCAAGAAGGAAGGGCAACATGTAATGTAACCAGAGAGGCAATCTCTATTTAAGCACGGTGTGGAGATACAGCACAATATCATACACACAGGTACAGGTTATGAGGCAGGAGGAGTAGAGGACCCTGCCCGTTCGGGCTTACAATCTAATTGGGGAACAGAGTATACAATAGGTGGTGGTGGGTGGGGGGACTGGCATAGTGATGATATTAGGAGTGAGAAGATGCGTAGGAGAGACTGAAGAGGTGGGTTTTTAGGGCTTTTTTAAAAGTGGCAAAGGTAGGAGAGAGTCTGATGGGGCTAGCCCTAGAGAAGTCTTGAAGCCGCGCATGTGATGAGGTTATTAGTAGGGATGTCATTAGTAGGTCAGAGGGGGTGGTTAGGGGTGTATTTGTGTACCAGGTTGGAGATGTAAGGAGGACAGGACGTGTGGAGAGATTTATAAGCAAGGCACAGAACTTTGAATTTAATTCTCTGGACAATTGGAAGCCAGTGTAGAGATTTGCGGAGAGGAGCAGCAGATGAGGAGCGGATAGAGGAATAAATGCATCTAGTCTAGCAGCAGCATTCATGATGGACTGAAGAGGCAATAGTCTAGTGAGTGGAAGACCAGAGAGGATGATGTTGCAGTAGTCCAGATGAGAAATGATGAGAGCATGTACCAGGACTTTGGTGGTCTCTGGGGACAGGAAGGGGTGTATCTTGGAGATGTTCTCTGACCGAGCTTTGAGGGGGTGAAAGGGATCTGTTGCCCCATGTGGGCACCCGATTTTGCTGACGGCTGCCAGCGTGCACTCACATTGGTCTGCGTCAAAATGTGTCGCTGCTTGTTACATGTGTGGGGACCCTTAGGCTATATTCCCACATAGGCAATTAATCTCCTCACGATTTAAATCGCGTGTGTGGAAATTGCCGTTGTCCCCACTCAACTGCCTTGATCAGAATTGTGGCTCCCCATGTTTTATTGCGTGTGGAGGCGGGTGCAGATCACCTTGTCAATTGTGCCTGATCACGTGAGCAATCCTGTGCGATCGGCCGCCTGTTATTATGCATGCAGTTAAAATCATGAGCGCAAGGGGGTTAATCGCCTATGTGGGAACATAGCCTTATGGGGGTTTGTAGGACATTGCACTTCTAAAACATTAACATTACTACGGAGTTGGCCCTTCTATGAGAAATGGCAGCCTCCACTTTTCTTGGAAGGCTTTCCACAAGATTTTAGAACGTGTTTGCGGGAATTCCTGGCGAATCAGCCAAGAGAGCATTTGTGAGGTCAGGTGCTGATGTTGGACGAGAAGACCTGGCTTGTAATCTGTGTTCCGTTTCTTCCCAAAGGTGTTCATTTGGGTTGAGGTTAGGACTCTGTGCAGGACACCCAAGATCCTGTACACCAGAGTCATGTAACCATGTTTTTATGGAGCTGGCTTCCTGCTCAAGGGAACAGGGATGGAATAGAAAGAGTCCTTCTCCAAAATGTTGGCATGAAAATTGAAGCACAGAAATCCCTAAAATGTCTTTGTATTCTTTACCAGTCACAGTTCCTGATGATGTCAACACTTCCTGGGAATAAATGATATATTGTACCTAACCTAAGGGAACAAGTCAAACAGAATTTTTAGGTAAGCTCTCTCAGTTTATTACCAATAGTTAATCAGAGGTAATTTGAAATAGATTTATAAAACTTCAACCTAATTTTGGACATAATTGAAGCAAAAATGACATGTGTTTTTAATTCTGTAATGTTTTCAAAACCCTATTCTACATCTCCAGCAGTTTTGGTGATGATACCATGTTCAGGGGCATTGCAATTCAGTATGTGCCTACTGGTACTTCATGGGAGGCTTGTTCCACATAGGGAATTGCAAGTGCAGTAAATTTATTATGTTTCCCAAATGGGTGTAAATGTAAATATGTAAATGTGGAATGGGACTCTTCATGAGTGTGTTTACTTCTTTACCAGTCCTATTTAGTGGAAGCCATGGAGCTGCTGAATGTCAAAAAGTCTCAAAGACCTGTATTCAGTGAGGTATATAATTCATCTAATACCCTATTCTGTATCTGAGATGAACATGAACACATCTGGAAGATCAGTTAGACGATGGGGCAAAGTTCAAGGATTTACTAGACTCTGCCCACTATCCTGAAATGAGGAATAATCCACTTTATTTTTTGGAGTTATCTCATAGCATGAGACATGCGAAACACCTTCTGTTGGGCTAGGCTGCTCCGTGCTACTGCTTTCAGGAATGACATCAGTTCTCCAACCAACACAAGATGCATTTTAAGGTCACGGCTACATTATTATAAGTTACGTTTCATGGGTGTGACACCAAGTTTCCAAAATGTAATGGCATAATTAAATATCCCATGTCTTCATGTTCCCGGTGTAACACATACATAGGCTACAACAGAACTCCAGAGATTTTGCCTGTACCATGTTGTTTTTTCTTTCTTTTCACTTTATCCAAAGAGCATCCAAAAATGTGCCTGAGATGATTGAAGTGCTGGCAGCCTTGGAGATCAAACAGGCATTTCCCAGCCCTCTGTAAGTTTGAAAACCAAAACTATGTTTCAGAGAAATAATTGTGTTTCCAAGTGTGTGGTTTTATAAAGCTGTTAGTTTCATGTGCGCTTCTGGTGCCAAATACCAAATTCTCTGCCTTGCATAAAATACAACAAAAATTAACTTCAGAAAAAAAAAACCTTAAGTCGTCATTAGTAGGTTTTGCTCTTTCCCTTTTTTCTTTGAAGGAGTGTCAAATTTGGAATATATTGAGAGTTATTGCTTTTATATATCTTATTAGAGACCCCCCAAGTTGAAGCCGGAATACTTCTTCTGTATTTGCCTCTTAAAGCTGGTTGCTCCCCAATTTATGACAAGTTTCATGGTCGGGCCACGGCCTTGACTGACTCCTGACCTTCCCTCCTCACTTTGGAGCCTGAAAACCAGGGTAGGTGGATTTTTGTGATATATAATGCGATATTATTTGATGCAAATGTAATGTGATGAATAATGGGACTTGTTCCCCTTAGATCTAAACTGTTATAGGTTAAGCCCCCCCCCCCCCCCCATGGTGTACTCGTCAGTCCACACAATCTGCTTCTCAAGGGCTCCTGCCCATGTTTATTCAATAAGTCCAAAGCACAGGGGTTAATAGCAGGGATGCAAATAATGTCCTCACAGGAAAATGCCAAACCTCCTGGCTTGCAGGCATCAACAAAAATCTTTCCTTTTTTCAGGTAAGTCAATTCAAATGGCCTCACGGGCCTGGGCCCTTCACTCCCTGTTTGCTAACTCAGTGGGGTTCCTGTTGAGGTGGGGAGACACTGTGCTGTCTGAGCAGTAGTATCCGCTGCTCAGACAGCACAGTGTCTCCCCACCTCAACAGGAACCCCACTGAGTGGTCTCAGTCTCTTTTGTGTAGCCACACCCAGCAACCTCATTAGGGTCTAGCAGGTATATCTTGGTGGAGTGGGAAGGCCCACCCAGTTCCATCCATTCCCACTCCAGAGTCCAGATTCCTGTAACCAAAAACATAACAAAACTGGGCAGCAACCCACTGTCGCTCCCCAACACTACTCTGGGCTCCCTCCAGGACACACCAGCAGACCCCTTCACTGCTGCACATGAACCACTTACACCATGACAGACGGCCGATCTGTCACAACGTTTAGTTTGTGACCTGATGTTTTGGCCGATTGACAGTGCGTGATGACGTCATCACACACGGTCAATCGGCTAAAACATTGGGTTAACAATTGGCCAGGCACCCTTTGTGTGCCAGCACTGTCCGTCGGGTCCCCCGAGGTTGCTGACAGCTAGGGGGACCCAGCCATCAGAACAGGCTGCAAGGTCACAGACAGTCAGCTGGCAGCCTAGCATGAAGGGAGAGGGAATGAGCTGCTAGCTCCCCCCCCCTCCCCCTTTACAGCTTCTAAAGGAGAGAAGCAGGCAGCTGCAGACAGGTTCCCTGTCCTCAGCCCCATCAGATCACCGACGGAGCTGAGGAGACATACCTGTACTTTGGACCCCGACACTTGTCCCGTCTAAAGTATCTAAGAATGTCTGTAATGGCGTAGATCGATTTGGCGGCTGATTTCAGCCCTTTAAGCTTTAGAACGGCACCCAATGTTTTGGCCAAATAATTATAATTATTATTTAATTTTGAACTTAATTTATGCAAAAACTACATGTGCTAGAGCAAACCTTTTTTTTTTTCAAATGTTCCCCCAACCCTTCTTTACATCTCCAGCGATTTAGGTGATGATACTATTTTCAGAGGCTTTGCTCACAAAGTAAGCAAGTCGAAAAATTCGACCATCTCCCGTCGACCGTGTTTTACGGTCGTGTCTGATATCCCTGTTTTCGAGGGGGATTGATTGGTTTCGAAAACAGGGATGGCCGCATTAGATATGGGCCAGATAGATAGCTGTGAGCATGCACGGCTCTCAAAGCCCATATCTATATGTGTGTTACCAGCTTAACAGGAAAACCATTATGTTTGCCCTGAATGACCAAAGTGAAGGTTCATTCTAATAGGTTGCAGCTGTAAACTGCAGACCCTGTGTTGTGTATACACCTACATTGAGTACACATTGCCCTTTAATACACTACCATTTATCAGACTTCAAAAACTGATGAGCAACTTTTCCTGGAAAAAGATGATGATGCATTCTACAGATCGCCCGGGATTAAGTAAAGTCGATTTGTTATTTTCCGTGTTGATATAATCCAGTTTGGCACCCAGCCTACATGAAAAAAGACAAAAAGGTTTGTTTGTAAATGAAACGTCTTTAGATATCACATAACTTTCTGCAGGGCAGATCACTCCCGTTATAAAGCAAACATACACATGTATTAGACACTTAATTGTCTACATGTTTATCAGGACCGAGTAAAAGCTTGTCTTCATTAATTATAGAGGGACAGGAATTAATGGTTGGGGATAATTGCAACAAAAGCCTGCCATTATTAATTCTTAACAGTTTAAGGGCTTCAAGTTGAATGATGTGATCTTTTGTATCTGACTCTCCATTCCTCCTTCTGTATTGGCATGCTTTATCCCAGCCCATAAAGATTAATTTGCTGCAATCGGAGGCATGAGTAATGAACCTACATCACTTCAAACATGGAGTGTAAGCGAGAGTTTAGTGCAAACAGTGAGACTATCATTATTCCAACCTAAAGAACATAAAAGGGTTCAATCAACATAAAAGTGGACAGTTGTTACACATAATCTCGAGCCACGGAGGACCATCCAAAAGAGTGCTACCAAAATCAGGAAGAACTCCTACTGTATGGTGGGATCCAGTGGTTTCAAAGGATAACTAGACATCCCAACACTCATCTTTTTTATGACACTTCACTCTAATGAAAATATGGGTCCAATCAATAACCTTTGGTGGCCTCTTTTAGCCTATATTCACCACTTTTACATACAGCACATGCTGAGCCATGGAAGATAATACAAATGACAACTAATAAGTTCTTCCAACATCTGGAAGAACCCCTAAACCATGGTAGGTTCCCTTGGATTCCAAGGATCAATAGACTTCCTAACACTCCTCTTTTTTGATGACACTTCACCTTAAAGATCACTCATGATTCCAATCCCAAACCTTTGGTGACCTGTAGTAGCTCATATTGTCCCCTGATTGGAATACAGATACAGCACATACATTCTGAGTCATGGAGGACCATCAAAAGGGGAACTAATAAGTGCTACCAACATCTGGAAGAACCCCTAAACCATGTTAGGTTCCCTTGGTTTCCAAGGATCAGTAGACTTCCCAACACTCCTCTTTTTTGATGACACTCCACCTTAAATACCATTTCTCGGTCCAATACAAAACCTTTGGTGGCCTATTGCAGTCTATATTCTCCCCTGATTGGAATACAGATACAGCACATACATACTGAGTCACGTAGAACCATCTAGGGGAACTAATAAGTGCTACTACCAACATCTGGAAGAACTGTTGTACATTCCCTTTGATTTCTAAGGATCAGTAGACTTCCCAACAGTCCTCTTTTTTGATGACACTCCAACTTAAATACCATTTATGGGTCCAATCATAAAAACCTTTGGTGGCCTATTGCAGCCCACATTCTCCTCTAATTGGAATACAGATACAGGGCTATCATAGGATGAATAGACTTAGCAACACTCATTTTTTTTTGATGACATGTCTACGTCTACCAAACTAATGCTAGCCATACACATGCCTATAAGCGGCCAATTTTTAACCTGACCGACGGGTGTGCACGCTCGCGCCGTCGGTCAGGTTAAAAATCGGCCGCTTATCGGCATGTGCCCACATGGGGCGACAGATCCCTGTCGCCCCACAGCTCGGCCGGCCAGAGAACGGACATGTCCGATATTCTCTGGCCGATGCAAGCCGATGCCATAAGCTTCAATGAAGACGGCGTCTTCATTGCAGCTTATGGCCAGCACACAAAGGGTGTTGCCCGACTGAAGTGACCCCATAATGCACCGGGGTGCAAACGTGATGACGTCATCACGTTTGCATTCCGGTGAATATCAGAGTAGGTCTGTCTGACCTACTCAGCATGTGTATGCCTAGCATAAGTCAGCCAATGAACTCCTTAAGTTATGTATGTGGTGGAATATTTGCTAAAAAATGCAAGCAGAGGTAAAAGGACTAGCTAACTAAATTACCTATAAACCCCATCCAGCTGATTTTTCCCATTATTGGCCTACCATGTTTCCTACTAAACTGGGTCTCAATGTGTAGGTGTCCACACATTAATCAAATGAGTATTGTAATAGAGGAGATCAGACACAATTTGACCATGTCAAGATGCCAGTGACCTACTCTACAGTAACGTATATCCCAAAACACTGGAGTTCCCCACACTGGACAAAATACAATGCAACTTTATTTAATCTAAAATGAGTTCATCTTATACATACACAATGATGTATCCTATCATATTCAAGGGGTCACTTCCAACTCTCTGACGCATTTCATCCCCTAAACACTGGACTTATTCATAGAGTAAAGCTGGGCACACACATGTAGATATGGGCCAGATTGATGGCTGCTTCAAGTTCGCGCTCACAGCCATCTATCTGGCCCATGTCATATGAGGCCATCCCAGTTTTTGAGTGGAAACAATCAATCCCGCTCAAAAAAAAAGGTATATCGGACATGACCATTAATCAGGGGCAATGTCCATTGCTTTGCATGGAAACCGCAGGGTCTCCGATATCTAACTACAATACGGAGCGGTGTGTACCTTACAGCAGTGGTTTCCAAACTGGAGGGCGCGAAGGTATTCCAGGGGAGGCGCTGGCTCTCATTCTTAATATGTGTTTAAATAGGATGGGGGGGGGGGCTCGATAACGTTCCTAAATAGAACATGCAAGGAAAGTTTGGATGTAACACAACATTTGATTGGACCCTATGCGAACAACAAACATTTCACCCTTAAAATGTAGGGGGAACCGCACTAGAAGGGTCATTTTAGGTATCACCTTCTTGAGTAAATGTGGTCCCTGTGACTCCTGGAACGCATTATAGGTTTACTGACCTATTTTACTTGTTGCCTGGAACTGCTCTTTAAAACACACGGACTTCGAAGTTGTGCAATAAAACCAAAACACTTTATTTATAGCCTCCTCGGTGCCTTTTTACGAGTTCAGAGCTCAGTCTAGGTGTGTCTTTCCAATTGTGCGGCAAAGTTTGACCTTTTCCCAAAGTGAAATATTATTCTATTGGGTCTTGCGCTCGTACTGTTCATCCCCTGGTTTCTGCTGAACTGCGCAAAAACAGCGTTGGCTTACAATGATATAAGGGAAAAGGGAAATATTCCGCTTGTTTTTTTTTGTTGCCGAGCTGACAAGAACCTATACATTAATTATGTTGACTTACCAAACACGGTGCCGTAAAAAAATGATTTTATTAACTATATAATGGCTCTGAAATCACAGACTTGTATGTGTATGTATGTATGTATGTATGTAAATATGTTACCATACTTTGGCGTGTATTTGTCATGTTGATTTAAGAGTTTTACATGATATAGAGAATTTTAAGCCTGCCATACACCCACCCAGACCTGTCAAGCCTCCCGTTTTGGCCGGGAAAGTCACGTTTTTATGTGGCTTTCCCAGCCAAATCAAGATTTTTAAGAAATCCCGGATTTTTCCCGGATTCCTGAAATCATGCTGATCTAGCAGGGAGAGGGCGGTATTCTCCCTGCTAATGTCCCACCACGCCCTCTCCCTGCTAGATCAGCTAAAAGGCCAGTGGACGTGGGACGCGGAAGAACCACGAGCCATATACTGGAAGTGATGTCAATGACGTCCCCTGGTTTTTTTATGACCAAACTTGACAGGTATGCACCCACCGAGTGGGTGCTGACAGACGAGTTCTGATGAGCTATGGAATGCAGCATGATGACGTCATCACGCTGCATTCCCGGGCTGACAGCATCAGCGGGCACCCTTTGTGTGGCGGCTGTTACCTTTAATGAAGACGGCGGTCTTCATTGAAAGTAACGTCATCGGCTGGCGTCGGCCAAAGAACATCGGACATTTCCGTTCTCTGGCCGGCCGAGCTGTGGTGGGATCTGTCACCCCATGTGGGCACACACCGATTGGCGGCCGATTTTGCCGCCGACCGACGGCACGAGTGTGCGCATCCGTCGGTCAGCTGCAAAACCGGCCGCTAATCGGTGTGTGTATGGCAGGCATTAGAGATGGTCGAATTTCCATTGCAAAGCGCTTCAACATGGTATCATCAGCAAACTTGCTGAAAATGTGGAGAAGGGTTGGGGGTATACTACAAAAACAAGGATTGCTCTAACACAAATAGTTTTTGCATAAATTAAGTTCAAATCAAGTAAAAAATTCGGAATTTGGACTTTGACCTTTATCTTAATTTATTCACAAACTACATGTACAGAGCAAAACTCTTTTTTTTACAATGTTCCCACAACCCTTCTCTACATCTCCAGCAATTTTGATGATAATACTATGTTCAGGGGCTTTGAAATCAGCTCACAAATTAGCATTCATGGGGCCCCGTCCTTCCCGGAGTTGTTGAGCGGGGGCGCTTGTGCTACTGAAGATATCCCGCTCGGTGACACCACCTCCCGTCCGTAGTTAGAAAATGTATGTAATTTTGATGTGCTCTATTATCACTACTTATGGAGCTGATTAGAGATGGTTGAATTTTTTATTTTTTATTTGACTATTTGAGCCATTTAGAGTTAATTCCTGTAAATCCCCTGATTTCGAGGAATGCTCTAGAGCATGGAATCATCATCAAACTTTCTGGAAATGTAGAGAAGGGTTGGGGGTATACTACAAAAAAAGTATGGCTGTAACACAAATTGCTTTTGCATAAAGTAAGTTCAAAGTCAAGTCAAAGTTTTGAAAAACAAAAATTTCAACTTTGATTTCAAACTTAATTTATGCAAAAACTACATGTGCTAGAGCAAAAAAATATCCAATGTTCCCACAGCCCTTCTTTACATCTCCAGCAATTTTGGTGATGATACCAACGGAATTTAAAGTTCCCAGCGGACATCTGACATTTTAAAAAAAGTCTGATCCGTCTGTTTGCAACCGTACCTGGCCGAAGTTCGGCCATCACTAGAATCCAATATGTTCCATTAAACCCCTTTGATATTGACTACCAAAATACATACCTTCCCTCTCCTGTATACCTTTCTACATCCCTAATTTTGAAGCAACGTAAACAGCGTCTAGCGGGTGCGTACATCGTCTTTGATCCTTCTGCTTGTTGTCAAAGCGCTCGGGATTGAAGAGTCTGTTGGCCACAATTGACTGTGACAATTAGGAAATGATCAGAGTCTTAAAGTGCGGCTCTTACGAGATAATTTACATGTCAGTTTGCTGAATAAAAAAAAGAAATGTGATTTTTTTTTCCTTTTCAGCCTTGTAAACTGCAATTTGTGTTCTTGTAAGAAAAAAAAAAAAAAAAACCTGGCAGCGGAGTTAAAATTCCAATTACCATTTGAAAAGGAGCAATCATAATATGACCACTGCTGAGCCTATTGTCCGGTGAAAACGCTGATTTGCAGTCAATGAGGGAATGAGTGAGACTGACGCTAAATAGAATCTTGTTCGAGGAAACTCCCCCTTTGCGTGCTGTTCTATTATCCTCCTCGGATTGTTACATACCTTACGTTTCTCATTTACTGTATACTGACATCGGCTGCCGAAAGACTTCGCTCAGTACAAATAAGATGAATATATTGTGCCGCAGGGAGCGGATCGGAGCTTCCCAACTGCTTGGAAGACTAATAGCTTCTCACTCTAACATTTAATAAATGGCATACCTGCTTATATTTAAAGTTTGATCTAATATTCTGTCTCCCGTAGTTCCTTCTTACCTTCTTTTTCAACATGCTATGTATTTTTTTTACATTAATTCCTTCATTTTACCATGTTGTAATGTTGTTAAATTTGACTATTTCCATAATTTTGAGGTCATTTCCAAACCCCTGAGCATGGTATCATCACCAAATGTGCTGGCATAGTTTTTGCATAAATTAAGTCCAAAGTCAAGACAAAATTTAAAATTTTTAACTTACTGTATTTTTGGAACATAAGATGCACATTTTCACCCCCAAATTTTGGGGGAAAAAGTTCCTGCGTCTTATGGTCCGAATGCGCGCTCTCCCGCCAGCTGTCCCGGTGATGCCAGCCGGTATCCAGCTCTTCCATCTGTACTGTTTGATTGCCAATGCTAGCAAAGCTCAGAGCTCTGCTGACATAAGCAATGAAGAGAGGTATAGATGAACTGCCATCTATCCCTCTTTCCCTCGTGGAAACTGCAATCAATCTGCAGCTCCCACAGACACAGTAACAGCCGGCCGGATAGCAGAGGAGAGTAGTAGACTGTGCAGCCCAGCCCCCCTCCTCTCAATCAGTGTGGAGAATGACATTGTGCTGCATGTGACATCTACTGGCTGAATTGAATATTACATTCATTTAATTCAAAATTCAAAATTATTGTTCCCAATGTTCTCACAGCACTTCTCTGCAACTCCAGCAATTTTGGTGATGATACCATGTTCAGAGGCTTTACAATCAGCTCACCAATCAGTAGTGATGGCCGAACTGTTCCCAAGGTTCGCTTTTCTTCCCCCGGGAAACAGTACTGGTGTTCGACCTGCCCTGTTCACCGGTGGGAAGAAGGTGATTATTCTTCTGCTGGATGGAACAGGAGCAGAAAGATCCAGTGGAATAATTCTTTCACTAGAGACTGGGTAGAGAAGCCAGTCTCTCGTGACAGAAAACCAGTATAAACTGGAAGTGACATCACATCCGGATATCAGAACCGGGAACTGTGCTTTCCAGGTACCGAAAGTGACATCAGTGACTTCACTTTAGTTTTTTTCCCTACAAACAGGTGGGGAATTTCAATCTTCCCGGGAACAGGCAGACATCTGACTTTGTTAAAAGTCAATCACCTGACCTGAATCCGATTGAGCATGTATTTCACTTGCTAAAGACAAAACTGAAGGGAAAATGTCCCAAAACAAGCAGGACCTGAAGACAGTTGCAGTAGAGGCCTGGCAGAGCCTCACCAGGGATGAAACTCAGCATCTGGTGTTCCAAGCCAATCTATGCGATGTTCCTGACGTCAGGCTGTAATTGACTGCAAAGGATTTGCAACCAAGTATTAAAAAGGGAAAGTTTCATTTATTATTATTACTCTGTCCCATTACTTTTGCTG
The DNA here is from genome assembly GCA_036250615.1 of Ptychadena robeensis. NCBI lineage: Eukaryota > Metazoa > Chordata > Amphibia > Anura > Ptychadenidae > Ptychadena > Ptychadena robeensis. The sequence continues at coordinate 29,142,409 of CM070039.1, read as the reverse complement.
AACTGGGATGCACATATGCAAACTTTTGTAATTCCTACACTGTTCACCTGATTTGGGTATAAGTACCCTCAAGTTAAAGATGACAGTCTGCAGTTTAATTCCAAATCCATTGTGGTGGTGTATAGAGCCAAAAATGTGTCGATGTCCCAATATTTATGGACCTGACTGTATATGTGACATGCTATTCTCATAAGAGTTGGATTTTGACTTGATGATGTTACTACTGTGGTGTTCACTGTTGTCACTGATGGAGGGGAAGCTGTAAATGAAGGCCTGCAATGCACGAACATCCCTGCTTCTGCTTTACCTATTCTTTGTGAACTTGGCTTCCTCTAGGTATTTAATTTTACCCTATCTATCACTATTTCATTATTCATCAGGAGGAAAGCTCTAACATACTGTAGTAATTTTCTGCATTTAGGACTTTCATGTTGTTGACTGCTACATGTGAGGAATGGAAGATCAGTAATGAGAAAGGGGTCAGTGGAGACTAAAGCTAGCCATACACAGTCGGATTCCATGGCCGATCGATCACCTATCC
>CM070039.1:29124287-29135012 GCA_036250615.1 Ptychadena robeensis | reverse complement strand
GTGTGAGGTCCAACCAACTATAGAATGTTGTGTGTATTGTGTGAGGTCCAACCAACTATAGGATGTTGTGTGAGGTCCATACTGTATGGTGGACTTTAAAAACTTTGGGAGACCACCTTTGGGTCTTTCCAGTCCCCTTGAAGTTTTCAATGCTCCTGTCTAACTTGATCTATTGAATATCTTTACCCACCATGAACTGCTGAGTGCTTCCAATCATATTAGACTGCGGAGTGTTTGCACTCACTTTAGCTCCCATCCACCTCCATGTATTGAGTGTTCTCCCCCAATTGCGGAGTCATTTATCCTGGGGCAGATGTATTGAGTAGTGTTTTGTGCCCATACTCTTCAACAAATAATGACAAAGTGAAACTTGTTATGGACAATGCACCTTTGTATTATAGGAGGGTTGCTTCACTTGTAACGTGATCAGAGAGAAACACTTATTGGTGTTTAGACTTTCACCCGCTGAAGGATGAAGCGTGACTGACTTGTTAGAGAGTCAATGGCCTTTGTCTATCGCTGACTACTGACGCTTGTTAAGTGCTCGTTCAGGGTTAGTGAAGTACAGCACTATGAAACAAAGACGGTATATCCTGATCATTGCAGCATCACACAGGAGCCTCACGTGACAACACCGACAGTTCATCCTTCAGATTTCTGTACTTTTATTGCCTATTCAGCTTCCTTATGATACTGGTAAGATTAGTCTACAACCATGCACGTTTGCGGTAATCAATCGTTCATGAATCGAACGCTGCCCACCTGGATCACACTCCAAGAAAATGTCGGTCAAACAATGAACCGTCGGTCCCCATCCAAAGTATCAGCCAGGGATCAAGCAACCAGAGTGGTGCGTATTGATTCTCTCAACGATTGTTTGCTGATTTTTGCATTCATTGATCGCACGCAAATCGATGCATGTATGGCCAGCTTAAACTTAGCCATACACGATTTGCATGATCAATCCTAGATTGGACCTTCAGTCTAACATCAGTAGATTGTAACATAATCTATTTCGATTTATAGATTCCTTTACTAAGATTGGTGCGCATTGCTCCATAGTACGATCACACTCAAATCAATCGAAATGCCTAAAAAAACCGTACGATACTTGTATGATTGACCAAAAATTGATATTTTGTCTTCTCAATCATACCATGTGGCTATTGAGCGATTTAAGCATGATCGATTATTACGGTCAACATTTGGCCATAAGCTTCCCTGTGCACAATATCGCGAATATTGGAAATTGCTAATTATTTGCCATATATGCGAAATTTGCAGAATAGCCGATATTTGTCAAATATATTCGCAATTCAAATATTCGAGCTGAATGCTAGTCCCAAAGACCATCATGGGGTGCCTTAAAAATTATTCAATATGGGTCCCCAATGCTTTTACAAATAACATAGCAAACCATGAAATCTCACATGAATCCAGTGGTTCCCAAGCTGGGGGTTGCAAAGGTATTCCAGTGGGGCGCTGGCCCTCATTCATAACCTGTGTTTGAAAAGGGAGGGGCTTCATAATGTTTCTAAATAGAAAAGGGGGGCCCTGCAAGGAAAGTTTGGGAACCACTGCATTAATCTAATGAAAACTAGGGTTTGTTTAATTAATTTATCATTAATCTTTCACTAGAACATTGATCAGGTATTTTTGTACTTTGGCTCTGTCTATGGTCACTTGGCAGTAAAGCTGGGCATACACGGCTCAGGGTCTTTATCCAAAAAATCAGACGGGATTGAAGATTAGAGATGGGCCGAACTGTTCGCCGGAGAACAGTTCGGCCGCGAACACGGCATGTTCGCCGTTCGCCTCGCCGGCGGACAGTACGGGTGTTCGACCCGTACTGTTCGCCGGCCAGAAGAAGGTCTAAATTCTTCCTCCGGCAGGATCACAACCTGTGTAATCCTGCCGGAGGAAGAATCTTTTCACTACAGAAGCCGGTCTTGTAGTGAGAAGACCGGCGGAAAAACCGGATGTGACGTCAGTGACGTCACATCCTGCGGCCGTAACCAGGAACTATGCGTTCCAGGTTGCGGTCCACGGACCGGATGTGACATCACTGACGTCACATCCGGTTTCTCCGTTTCAAATTCCCCGCCTAGAGGCGGGGAATTTGAATATGTCCGCGAACAGAGCGGACGGCGAACATCTTTGAAGTTCGACCCGCCCTGTTCGCGGACACCCCAGGGAGGGTTCGCGCCATCACTATTGAAGATGCCTAAGTGCTGTGGCTTGATGTGGAACAAGCTTGAGCATGCTGCACTCGATGGCTCCTCAATTGCACGGGAATCGACCTTTGTATGCCCAGCATAAGTTACTCTAGTAGCTGGCGATTGTTATGGGGCACTTCATTCTGAATGTTAGGTAGTGTTGGGTGATCCATTGATGTAATCCATAATATTTACCTAGGAGATATGTTTTAAGTTCCAGGTCATACAACTATTGACTACACTATGGCAAAGGGAGAAGGATGTTAACTTAAATGTCTTTAACAACACAAAATATGTATAGTTGATCAACTGCTACTAGTCATAAATAATAAAGTTAATATGGGGCAATGGTATTTGCTAATGACAAATCTTAGATGGTTGATCATACCTTCTGTAGCCCTCATTTAGGGCTCAATGTCCCCCATATCTCCCCTCCCTAATTATGGCAATAGATTACCAAAATAGTGACCAAATCTTCCAAATGTCCCCAACAATTTAAGACAACAGACTCATAACTTTGCTTTGTAGCTGTGGGCACTTAAGCCTCCCCTACACCTTTAGATCATGTGTATGTGAAGCCCCTCCTACACCCTTCAATCACGCAATACAATTTCCTTTAGATCTACAAACAACTATGTAGTGCCGGGTCCTCCCTGAGAGAATACCTAGTGATTGGAAGGTGTATATCATTGCTATGTAGTGCCAGGTTCTCCCTGATAGAATACATAGAGATTGGAAGGTATATATCCCTGCTATGTAGTGCCGGGTACTCCCTGATAGAATACATAGTGATTGGAAAGTATATATCACTGCTATGTAGTTCCGGGTACTCCCTGATAGAATACATAGTGATTGGAAGGTATATATCACTGCTATGTAGTGCCAGGTTCTACCTGATAGAATACATAGTGATTGGAAGGTATATATCAATGCTACGTAGTGCCGGGTCCTCCCTGAGGGTTAGAAAGGTCCTCATATTACATGGTTTTGGTAGAAGAAAAGTTAATTGTACAGAATTGTAAGGTAAGATTGTAAAGTGTATGGGGGGGCTTTAACCCATATATTGAATGGGCGTAATGTCTACACCAAGACGTACACATTCTTATAATAAAGACTTTCAGGTCTTCATGAGAGCTTGATGTACTTTCTGGAGCCATGCACAGATAATGGGAAATATCTACAAAATCTTATCATTGGGGCGATATCTCTACAAATCTCCTACATTTCTATTTCTCGGTTCAGAAATTATCTTTCAGTTTTGACAAACCTGGCAGTTACTCAAAGAGACAGTTAAGAAAACACTCTTATCACTCTGAGCGGGCTTTATCTCCTGTGTTCAGTTATTGTTGACTTGCCAACCAATCAGTGATAAGCATTGACAGGAAAGATACACCCTGGCATTAGTGCCTTCATTACGTTATATATATTTTTTTTCATATCTTCTCATATATTTCAACTCATCTAACCCTGGAGGACCCGAAATGTGTCTTTTGGCCCTGTCTACACTGGGAGTAATGGACATGTAAGCGTCCATCATGCTCAAGCTATGGATTCCCCCTGTTTAAGGATGTGAGAAGTGCTGGGCTATCGGTGGCATGGTGTTCACCCGCCCTATTACATTCAATGGACTAAAGGCCATGGGGCCTCGTGTTGTCATTTGTGCGGAGTATACAGGCACACCATAGCCCAGTGGTTCCCAAACTTTCCTTGCAGGGCCCCCCTTCTCTATATAGGAACATTTCATAATACAATGGCCAACAAGGAAAAAGTTTACTACTTCAAATGTATGAATCAGAGGCCTCTGCTTTAATTTTACATTAAATGGCTCACGGCCGTTGGTCGGCAGCAAAATCGGCAGCTGCACACATGGGGCAACAGATCCCTGTCACCCCAAAACTCAGTTGGCCAGAGAACGGACATGTCCAATATTCTCTGGCCGATGCCGTTAGATTCAATTGAGACCGGCATCTTCTTTGAAGCTAATGGCCGGCACACAAAGTGTGCCTGCCAATGCTGTGAGCTCTGGAGAGCAGCGCAATGACGTCATCACGCTGCACTCCATCACTGATCTGTGCTGCTCTGTCAGCCCCCACTCGGTACATGTGTGGGGGCCGTTAGACAGGTCATTTCTGGCTATTAGGGATGGGAGTGCAGCTGGATCCAGTCTTCTATAGACCAGTCTATAGACTCCTATATCTATCTCCCCATTCCAGTATAGCCATTACAACCAATCAATACTGGAAGCCATAGCACATATGTTCTGTGTCCACCGTGATTGTGCATTTGTAATTATCCGTGACCTCATCAACATTGTGCACCATAGATATGTATATCTCTAGAACAATGGACTTAAAGAAAATTTCCAACAACATGTTGGTTCTCTGTTTGACCGAGCTTTCTGTTAAGCTCGAATATTCGAATTCCGAATATATTCAGCGAATATCGGCTATTCGAGAATTCACAAATTTTGCAAATATGGAAGTGGATATTCACAATTTAGAATGTTAACGATATTTGCCATTGGGATGCTTATGGGTATGGATTGCGAATATATATTCGCAATGCCAAAACCTTCAAAAAAGAATGTGACCATTTATTTTGAAGGTATTTTCGAGGCGATTATAATCACGTATATATTTTGCGAATATCAAATCGAATATTAGTAGAATTATTCTAATAGTGCCGATGCTGCTCATCACTATTCTTTAAGTGGAATCGATTGATCCCAGTCCCCAGTCATGGCCTGGGTGGCAGGCAGCTCCCCACCACACTTGCAAAAAATCCTTTGAGTGACCCCAGCGGGGATACTCGGGATGCAACTGGGTCTTAGGAGATTAGCGCAGGCTCTTAGGCCCTGCCTGCACGCCGGTATGAACGGTGGGGGGTGTATCCCTGGAGATGGCTACTGTGCCCGGTTGCTGCTGTCTCATCAAGAGTCACATCTCTGGACTGACCCACAGCTTCCTGGGCTGCGGCTATATACCCCTCGATTCCCGGGGCCTGCGGGGAAGGTAAATTAAAGGGGACAGCACCTGAATCGGGTAGGGTGACTACACTACAAAGGGACATTAGATTGTGAGCTCCTTTGCACTCTGTGTAATACCTTGATATTATGTAAATGATAATAATGATACGTTGTATAAAACCCTCCAGTAATATGCAGAATAGAGCCTAGGCACCCCCACATACCGGGCAGCATGGTGGCTCAGGTGGTTAGCACTCAGACCATGCAGCGCTAGAGTCCTAGGTTCAGATCCTGGCCTAGGCACTAACTGCAAGGAGTTTGTATGTTCTCCCTGTGTCTGTGTGGGTTTTCTCGGTGTGCGCTTCTTTGTGTGCCCCAAATAATGTGTTAGTTACATATTCATGACTATGGAAGGAACATTAGATTGTGAGCTCCTCTGAGACACAGCTAGTGATATGACAATATATACTCTATAAAGCGCTGTGTAATATGTAGGCGCTATATAAGTACACAATAATAATAATACCTGGGCGTCTATTGCTATTTTCAGGAGGAACTCTGATCCGTTTTTTTAAAACATTTATGCACAATATACATTTCTCCATGTGTCCTTTTAAAAAGCAGATCTTTACTTCTTAAATTCCACTTCAATTTGGAAACTACAAGGTATGTTGTATTTTCTCAGTATGTTTCATTATTGTCAAACCCATAAAGTTGCTTAAGATTTTTGGAAGAATTCCCCCCACCTCCTCCTCTTCCTCCCACCCGTCCGAGAGTGTCATGTCAGTGATCAGACCACAAGATTAGCAAGCGGCCAAAACAATGGGCAATGTTGTCGCTGTTTTTTCTTTTACTCCTGTAATAAATGAGCTTATGTTTTCAGCAAATTAGTCAGTGATCTGGGGCAAAGGAAAGCAGAAGTTAAAGGTTCTTTTTTTTATTTTCTTTATTTGTGTGATGGGTCGCTGTCTTTTGTTTGCTTCTGGAATGAGAAGGAAGCATTAGAGCTTCTCAGAGCAATACTGGAGGATTTGGCTTGATTTGTGGCTGAGAACATAATGGTCTGGATTGCTGGGAAATTATTACGGACTTTGAATTTGAGAGGATTTCTCCAAGTTTCTTTTTTTTTTACAGTGCTCTAAGATTACATGATAATACAAGGGTCCACAAGTACTGACGTATCACATGCGATGTCCATATTGTCAACAAGAAAATGCGATATAGACTATACACACAGTTCTTATTTGAAGCAGAATTAAACCCGAGTGAAGGCCATTGTAGACATCAGCATATGGGGCACACTAACCTCTAGTGTTGTGTCTGAATCCCTACTGCCCCCAATCCTTCCATCTTTTCCTTGGTATGGTTAAGTCCTGCCATCTTTTCCTAAGCGTGGCTTTTTCTTCCATTCCAGTCATCTTCTCCTTAGCCTGGCCTCTTCTTTTAAAACTGCCATTTCTTCTCCTTGGCCTGGTTCCTTCTTCTTATTCTTCCATCTTTTCCTTGGCATGGATTCTACTTCCAATACTACCATCTTCTTTCAATCCTGCAATCTTCACCTTGGCCTGGCTTCTTCTTTCAATCTAGCCATCTTCTCCTTGGCCTGGCTTCTTCTTCCAATACTGCAATCTTCTTCTTGGCATGGGTTCTTCTTCCAATCCTGAGATATTCTTCTTGGCCTGGCTTCTTCTTCCAAACCTGTCATCTTTTCATTGGCCTGGACTCTTTTTCCAATCTTGCCATCTTCTTCCAATCCATCAATCTTCTCTTTGGTCTGGCTTCTTCTATCAATCATACCTGGCTTCTTCCAATCCGGTAATCTTCACCTTGGCCTGGCTTCTTCTTCCAATCTAGCCATCTTCTCCTTGGCCTCGCTTCTTCTTCCACCTGACATCTTTTCATTGGCCTGGACTCGTTTTCCAATCTTGCCATCTTCTTCCAATCCAACCATCTTCTCCTTGATCTGGCTTCTTCTATCAATCATACCTGGCTTCTTCCAATCCAGCAATCTTCACTTTGGCCTATCGTCTTCCAATCCTGCCACCCTCTCCATGGCCTGGTTTATTTTTCCAATCGGCCATCTTTTTCTCGGTCTGGTTTCTTCTGCCAATCTTGCCTTCTTCTTTTAATTCTGCCATCTTCTCCTTTGCCTGGCTTCTTTCAATCCTTCCACCTTCTCTTTGGCCTGGGTTCTTCTTGCAATCCTGATTATTTCTTTCAATATTGAAATTTTTTCCTCGGCCTGGCTTCTTCTTCCAATCTTGACATCTTTTCCTCGGCCTGGCTTCTTCTTCCAATCTTGCCATCTATCTTGGCATCCAGCTTGCATTTGTGTCACTGTAGTCAAAAATTTTGAAACATAATTTCTAGACGATAACTTAAAGAAATTCATGACAGAAGAGACGTATTCTTAGTTCCTTGTTTAACATATTAGATGATAAAGTGGGGTCAAACCCCTAAAATTAAACACCCAAAAACCATTTGATAAACCCTGAAACTACTGAAAACTAGGGCTATCGGTTGTAAGGGTAGGAAAATATCTCAGAACACCGGACAAAGTAAAGAATTATGTTCCTTTACCAATATTAACCCCATCAGATGACAATCAAGCATTAGTTCAAAACCACCATAAAATATGAACACAGCTAGACTGTCTAGTTCTGCTTCTCAAAATACAAGATGGCGACCCACAGCAGGCCACCACCAGCATACATATGTGTAAGATTAAATATAAATATGCGGTATTAAAGGATACCATTACTTTATTGTGTTTTGTTTTATTATTACTGCCGAATGTCTCTCGGAGGATTCAATGAATGTGTTTCTGTTTTTCATCAAAACAAGAACTGATACAAGAACCACAAGAATAGAATATAAAGTATGACATAATGATACACATATGATCCAAGGGCATGTTGTAACAACCTATACGGCACACCAAACTGTTCAATATCAATTAAAATGTTATAAAATATCAATAAAGTTATGTTTGAAATAACGTAACATCGGAAGACAACCAAAGTCAAAATACAAGACGTGCCGGGTTTATTACTTTTTCCTGCGGAGGATGTTGTTCTTGAAGATAAACATAACAAATGTTACAGAAATGATTTTTTTAATACTAAAATGACAAGAGAAAACATCGTAAAAATGACCTTTTGGCAGATCCTCATTTTATAGTTAAGGCGCATTAAAGAGACCCTGCTACCTTATTCTAAAAACGAAAGTAAAAGGCAAGGTAAAAGAAAAATGTTCCGAAGTTTTCCTTTCTATAAATATTTCAATACCTCGCCTTATACTTTTTACCTTACAAATTAGACTTGTTATGCCCTTGCACAGCCCCCTCCATCCCTTTCTTCTCCTGAGAGTGTGTAATTGCTCTCTGTGCTGGTCAAGCTCCTCTGCTCCTCCCTTTAAATCCCTACAAAGTCACAAAGGGGATAATATAGAATATCACTTCTCACTATCAGTTATATTTCTTAGCTTTCTTGGGATTCTAGTATCACATCCATGTTGGCAGCCACCCGCAGTTGGTCAAAGACTTTTGGAGGCTACGCAAGGGAGGTTAAATATCATAACTAAAATACTTTAGAAGCACATACTTTATATTCTTATTGAAAGGGCATGTTGAAATGAAGGGTCCAGAGGCAGGGCATCTTTAAATCTTGGGGCCAAAGAAGAGGAAAACATTTTCCTCAGCTTCCCCAACAGGTATATTTGTGTTAGAGACATATTTCTTTGTAGTATATCCCCAACCCTTCTGTACATCTCCAGCAAGTTTGGTGTTGATACCATGCTCAGGGGCTTTGCAATTAACTCAAAATCGTTGAAATGGCATCCCTAGGCACCAGTATATCTAGCCATCAATATTATAGCATTATTATGTGCAGGCAGTGCTGTTTCTAGCCTTTTGGGGCCCTATGTAAGTTCTTGCTGTTGACCTAGGGGGTTGGGGGGGGGGGTGTTGAGACTTCCTATTCTCCTCCCACGGCAATCCCCCACAGCTAATGACCAGTCCAAACTGCCCTGTGTGTAGGCATCAATTTGCCTAGGCATCAGTATACTTAGGCACCAAAATACCTAGGCACCAATATACCAAGGGACCAGTATACCTAGGCACCAAAATACCTAGGCACCAATATACCAAGGCACCAGTATACCTAGGCACCAGTATAACTCGTCACCAGAATACCTTGCCATCAATATACCTAGGCATTAACATATAGGAGTCAATATGCATAGGCATCGACATACCTAGGCATCATTATACATAGGGACAAATATTCTTAGACACCAGTATATCCAGGCAAAAATATACCCAGCATTTACATAGCTCAGTCTCAATATAGCAAGGTACCAATATATTTAAGCATCAATATATTTAGGTGCCAATATGCCTAGGCATCAAAATACCTAGGTATCAATATACTTAGGCAACAACATGTCTAGGCACCAATATACATAGGCACCAACATACCTAACATCAATATACATAGGCATCAATATATAAAGGCATTACTATATCCAAGCATCAATACACCCTGCAATCAACATACGTAGGCATCAATATATATAGGCATTAATATCTCCAAATATCAATATACCCATCCATTAACATACCCAGGCACCTGTGTAACTATGAACCAGTAAACCTAGACATCAGTATAACTAGGTACCAGTATACCAAGGGAACAGTGTACCTAAGATTAATTTACCCAGCCATCAATATACCTAGACACTAATATATCTAGGCATCAATAAGACAATGCTACGGAGTAAACCTATTCCTAATGTTGTTTATTGTTCTTGTCCTTATTGTAGAGCATTCCAATCACTTCCTGTCAATCTAACATAATTAGGACACAGGAATTAAAACATTGAGATTGAATTTCTCATATTGGTCAGTATCTTCAAAACTAAAACAATAGCTAAAGTTGATCTTTAACATAACCAAACGTAGCTTTAGAATAGAGACAACAGTTTATGGGGACAGCATGCCTGGAAGGCAACCCTATAAATGTGATCATGTGTTCCATCACATGACCTACTGCTGTGAGAGCCTCTGGCAATGATTTGTTCAGGACAGGTAGGTATTCCAAGGCTCCTTTTATCATTTCTATATTATGTGTAAGGCGAGTCAAAGTAAATGGTGTATAATACAGCCTAAGTCTGCTCCTAGTTCACCACAAACAAAAGAACAATTGTCGTAGGGTTGTCACATCTCCAGAACCGTGAAGTGGTCAGAGATTCCCAGCATTCATGTGATGTACACATACAATGCATCTGTTCACATACTTAACGTGCTGTCCTGGAATGCTGTACACATGTGCTGAGGGGATATTTATTTCCTGACGCTACAAAGTGTCAGCAAATCACCCTGATGATTGAGGTTTGCAAATGCTGGATCTGCACAGCTTAATACAACCAAAAAGTTGAATTCTTGGTGGACTGATATTGACTCTCCAACTTCTGTATTTTTTTTCCCTAATGCCAGGCATACACGCGGCGACCATCGCTGACATCTGCCCCGATTTCTTCCGGGAT